>CM072930.1:1237500-1390000 GCA_036971965.1 Nyctalus aviator
GCTTCTGCTTCCCTGAAGAAGCCGCTTGCCTCACTTCCTCCGCAGCTGGAGAAACCTCCTTGTGAAAGCCGTGTCCACACCGCCCGCTTCCAGGCGGCATTTACATTTCGGGATCCGGCCTCCCGGCGCCCGGGCCACGGCCCCGCCCGGAGCGAGCTGGCCAGCGCCTCCCAGAGCTGCCGCCATCGCCCGGCTCTTCCTTCGGGGAGCCTGTGGGCCTCCCAGCCGAGGGCCAGGCGGGATGTGGTTCTGGAAGGTTCCGGTGGAGGACTGGAGGCCTCCAGCACTGCCTGTGACCCTGTCACCAGCACACACGCCCAGGGCCCCAGAAGGAAGCCGGCAGCTCCCACCCCAGCGCCTGGGACACGTGGGAGAAAGTGCCGGAACCGTCTCCGGGCGAGCTCAGAGGGTCTGCACTAGGAGGGCGCGGGGGCCGAAGGGGCGGGCCCAGCCCTCCACCCCCTCCGCCTGTCCTGGGCCCGGGAGGCCCTGCCAGGTACAGCGAGTCAAGGCCCTGGTCCCACAGCAGGAATCTCCCAGAGCGTTTGAGAATCCAGTAAATTAATCAGACATTTTTTATAAATGTGAGGTATGTTAACTGACAGAGGTAAAGGAACATACCGGGGAGCTTCTAGCAGATGAACGGAACATTTCCTGGCGTAGAGCTGGAATCTTTCTTTTATTGATTTCCACAGAGAGGAAGAGAGAGGGATAGAGAGCTAGAAACATCGATGAGAGAGAATCATCGACCAGCTACCTCCTGCACACCCCCCACCGGGGATGTACCCGCAACCAAGGTACATGCCCTTACCCGGGATCGAACCCGGGACCTTTCAGACCGCTCTATCCACTGAGCCAAACCGGTCTCTGCTGGAATTCTTTTAAAGGCAGGAACATTGCTGGGACCGCTGGCCTCTGGAGCCCAGGAAGCTGAGGGGCGCGCGCCACCTAGTGGTGAAGGAGTGCACGGGCATGACGCCAGCCTGGCTTCCCAGGACAGGACCAGCCCCAGGAGCACCTCGCCCAGAGGGTCAGGCTGAGCCCTGGGGGGCAAGACATTCGGCTGCCCAGCAGTGAGGGCGGGGCAGGCTGGCAACAGGTTACTGGCTGCTGGTTTGTCTTCAGACACCCCGGGCCTGCCGCTGGCTGTGCTGCCTCCTGAGAGCAGTCCTTGCACCAACTTCGCTGACTCTGACTCGAGCAGGCATCTCCCTATCCAGGGGCAGTGGCCTCTCTAACTGGGCAGAGGCCCCAGTCCCGGACCCCTGGGGTCCCCCTGACCCCTCTGTGGAGCTCCCCGGGCCCTGCCCGCCATGGCCTCAGGTCCTCATTTCTTGGCAGGGCGGGACATTCCCCGCCTCCCGCCTGCAGCCAGGGGCCGGGTCTGCGAAGTGAACTGACCAGTCGTGTCCACGGAGGGTTTGTGATCTGCTGGAGTTTTCCATGGAGTCTGGGCGGGGGGCGGGGGGCAAGGACTTCAGAGAAAGACCAGTTACCCAGCTTGGAGGCTGCTGACCACGCAGACAAAGGTCAGGGTCCTGCTCGTCTCCCTTTACTGACCAGTGGCGAGTCCCCCCAACACCCCGAGACCCAGATCGGAGGCCCCGCCCCAGGTGGTGCCGCGCGGAGCGGCAGGCACACTTTGGAACGGACGGAAGTCCACTGGCCAGTGGGTCACATCCGTCTTCCCACCCAGGACACGCACAGGCGCTGCCGATGCGCTGGTCCCGCTGGCGTCACAGGGAAACGGGGAGGCGCAAGCGACCTCCATCCTAATTTTTGCAACTTCTTGTGGTCTGAGGCTTCCGAGTGGAACATGTTTTAAGTGAATAAAAAGATGGCACTTTAATGAGACCAAAAGAAACCTGGGTGAGCCGGCGCGTTTCGGGTAAGGGTGGGGCGCCAGGCGGACCCTCTCCCGTCTACCTCCCCCGACTTGTCCCGGCGATCTAAGCTGTTTCTGCCGGTCCGTTTCTCACACACGCAGCCTCCTGTGGGTTCTGAGTTCACGCCCATGGAGTCTCACCCACAGGTCTCTGCGGACCAGCCTCCCCGGCCCGAGGCCTCGTCACCGAGGGCCCCCCTGGAGCCGATGCTCCGAACCGCTCCCCGGGGTTCTGCTGAGGATGCAGTCCTCTGCTCTCCCTGAGACACTGGGCTGGACGACAAATCTGTTTGAACAGACATTAAAGCACCTTATTCTCCAGTACCACCCAGGGCTCCAACGTCAGACCGGAGACGGAGGAGGAAGAGCGGAAGGGGAAAGTGTGAACATATGTGAGCCGGCCCCTGGAGTTCCCACTTCCTTGCTCCCAGTTACTCCTCGTGTTCTTAGGGAACATCTTCTTGTGGAAAACAAAGCACAGGAAGCCTTAAGCGTTAAGAGGAGACAGGAACACAAAGACGCCAATTCCAGAATCTAAGCGGTTACAGAGGGTGAGCAAAAGTAGGCTTCCAGCTGTCTGCTTGGAAAATCATACAAGAATCTACTGTCCGCACTCACAACTGGAAGCCTCCTTCTGCCGACCCTGCTTTATACCGAGAGGCCCCGCCTGGACACACTGGGCCTCCCCAGCTCAGCGGTCCGTTCAGACTTCCTCCTGCTCCAACCTGATAAGTAATCTCAGAGGCGATAACATGCATTATCAAGCTACCAGGGAATTGGCTTCCTTGCTTTCAAACAAGTGTCCTAACTTCTCCAGAACATTGCAAAGTGTCCTCGTCCCAGTGCGTTGGCACAGCTGATGTTGCAAAGGAAATCCTACACTGAATCCCGTCTCAGAGGAGGCGTTTCCGACCCGAGGCCTCAACCGGGCGCACTTTTAGAAGCGTCTTAAGCAACAGGTTTGCCTCGAGTTCCCCTTGCTGATCGCCTATTGCGTGTGGCTGAAGGAAAAGACAGGCCCGGCTCCTTTCTTAACAGCGTTGCTCAACCACCGAGTTACAAGCTGGGAGTGTCCCTGCCTGTGGAGGGCCCGGGGGAGGGGCCCTCGCCCATCGCCCCCGTCAGGCGGTGATGCCAGCCCGGTCTCTCGGCCCAGTCTCGCCAACCCGATGGCTGTAAGTGAAAAGCAGAAAGATGCACTTAATCCAGAGGGAGCGTGTGAGCTCCAGGCAGCAGTGCGGACATGAGGCTCAGGTAACATCTGCCCCCCACACCCAGCGTGGACGGCGTCGGCGAGAGCCAAGCAGGGCTGCTTTCCCCAAAGCACACAGGGCTCCCGAAAGCACCCTCCATTCCCACGCGCATGGCCGAACTTTCCCATCTAGTCCAGCCGGCTGGAATAATGAGATGCTGGCTTATTTAGTTTGCATCTAAGCTTATCCATTAGAATAGATTTATCTGCACCATTTCCCTTAAATTGCAATTGCGTCCTGGTTTTACAGCAATTTTCTGTATTTTGTAAAATTGTGCTTCTGGTGGCTTGTCCTGTATTTGCATTGAGGCGCTGCACGGGGTCAGAAGGCATGCGCGGCCGCCGGCTGTCCCTCCCGATGCAGTCGGCCTCACCTGGCCCCCCCCTTGGGGAAAAGTGGGCGCACAGGTCCACGGTCACAGACGAACGCCACGCATATGCACCGCCTGCTCAGATTCCTTTGTGAAAGGGGTTCTGCCACCCGCTTCCTGAAATGAAGGTGAAATCTGTATGTGCCTCACAACTACTTTTCAAAGCTCAGTCTGCAGTCAGATGAATGACTTCGGCTTAGGATTCTGATATGAGGTGCTTCATTCTTAGATTATTTAGCATCTGGTCACTGTCCTCTCAGCCCGTGTCTATGAGCAAGGCTGTTTTCTGAGGGTGTTCCGCTGGGCTCAATGCTCACCCCTTGCCTCTAGCAAACCCATTAGTACCAGAACAAGAAGCCACAGCTTACTCACTCAGCTGCATATTCTATCTGAAAACATCATTTCCCTGGGTCTACAAAGCACAGAGCACATCACCGTTGGGAAGTCACAGGGGCGCTGCACGTCGGCGGGTGGCGTCCGCTCACCTCGCTCCCCGCCTGCCGGTCCTCCGCTCAGGCCTGCTGGGCGGACGTGTGCAGTCGGCCTCGGCACGGACCGGGGCCCGCCCTCTCCTCGGGGTGAGCGTGCCGGGCACCTGCGTGGTTTTTAAAGCCATTTCATAAATCCCGTAAACAGCTCACCTTCTCCAGGCTCGGATGTGTAGTGTGTTTTCTCACATCCCGAATGCGTCAGTGAACTCATTGGTGTGGCGCTGACATCGGGGAGAGAAACCTCTCCTGGCTGTCAGGACCCCCCCCCACTAACCAGGCGTGGCCCCGCCTGCTCTCCACGTCTCACTGAGCGCTCGCAGCAGCATCACACTCCTCCCGTGTTTTAATAACTTCCAGGGTTTAATTCCACATTTTGATGCTTTTGGCTCCAGGTTCAGAGGTTACTGACTAGCAGGAAAGGTAGGAAAGATCAGTGACTAGGCAGTCAACATAGTTCCGATTACAGTGAACAAAAGGAACACAGCCCAACGTCCTGTCCTCACTGCACTCCGAAGACCAGCTTCCCAGGCCATCGCACCACGGAGTCCAGGGCCGTGTCGGGGAAGATGCTGCCGATGAATGCTGCCGGGAAACGGAGAGAAGTGAGGGTACAGGAGAGAATGAATGCTAACGGGAAACGGAGAGAAGTGAGGGTACAGGGAATGAATGCTAACGGGAACGGAGAGAAGTGAGGGTACAGGAGAGAATGAATGCTGACGGGAAACGGAGAGAAGTGAGGGTACAGGAGAGAATGAATGCTGACGGGAAACGGAGAGAAGTGAGGCTACAGGAGAGAATGAATGCTGACGGGAAACGGAGAGAAGTGAGTGTACAGGAGAATGAATGCTGACGGGAAACGGAGAGAAGTGAGGGTACAGGAGAATGAATGCTAACAGGAACGGAGAGAGGTGAGGCTACAGGAGAGAATGAATGCTAACAGGAATGGAGAGAAGTGAGTGTACAGGAGAGAATGAATGCTGACGGGAAACGTAGAGAGGTGAGGGTACAGGAGAGAATGAATGCTGACGGGAACGGAGAGAGGTGAGGGTACAGGAGAGAATGAATGCTGACGGGAAACGGAGAGAAGTGAGGGTACAGGAGAGAATGAATGCTGATGGGAAACGGAGAGAGGTGAGGCTACAGGAGAGAATGAATGCTGATGGGAAACCGAGAGAGGTGAGGCTACAGGAGAGAATGAATGCTGACGGGAAACAGAGAGAGGTGAGGGTACAGGAGAGAATGAATACTGACGGGAAATGGAGAGAAGTGAGGGTACAGGAGAGAATGAATGCTGACGGGAAACGGAGAAGTGAGGCTACAGGAGAGAATGAATGCTGACGGGAAACAGAGAGAGGTGAGGGTACAGGAGAGAATGAATGCTGACGGGAACGGAGAGAAGTGAGGGTACAGGAGAGAATGAATGCTGACGGGAAACGGAGAGAGGTGAGGGTACAGGAGAGAATGAATGCTGACGGGAAACGGAGAAGTGAGGCTACAGGAGAGAATGAATGCTGACGGGAACGGAGAGAAGTGAGTGTACAGGAGAGAATGAATGCTGATGGGAAACAGAGAGAGGTGTGGGTACAGGAGAGAATGAATGCTGACGGGAAACGGAGAGAGGTGAGGCTACAGGAGAGAATGAATGCTGACGGGAAACGGAGAGAAGTGAGGGTACAGGAGAATGAATGCTAACAGCAACGGAGAGAAGTGAGTGTACAGGAGAATGAATGCTAACAGGAACGGAGAGAGGTGAGGCTACAGGAGAGAATGAATGCTAACAGGAATGGAGAGAAGTGAGTGTACAGGAGAGAATGAATGCTGACGGGAAACGGAGAGAGGTGAGGGTACAGGAGAGAATGAATGCTGACGGGAAACGGAGAGAAGTGAGTGTACAGGAGAGAATGAATGCTGACGAGAAACGGAGAGAGGTGAGGCTACAGGAGAGAATGAATGCTAACAGGAACGGAGAGAAGTGAGGGTACAGGAGAGAATGAATGCTGACGGGAAACGGAGAGAAGTGAGGCTACAGGAGAGAATGAATGCTGATGGGAAACGGAGAGAAGTGAGGCTACAGGAGAGAATGAATGCTAACAGGAACAGAGAGAAGTGAGGGTACAGGAGAGAATGAATGCTGACGGGAAACGGAGAGAAGTGAGGCTACAGGAGAGAATGAATGCTGACAGGAAACGGAGAGAAGTGAGGCTACAGGAGAGAATGAATGCTGACGGGAAATGGAGAGAAGTGAGTGTACAGGAGAATGAATGCTGACGGGAAACGGAGAGAAGTGAGGGTACAGGAGAATGAATGCTAACAGCAACGGAGAGAAGTGAGTGTACAGGAGAATGAATGCTGACGGGAAACGGAGAGAAGTGAGGGTACAGGAGAATGAATGCTAACAGCAACGGAGAGAAGTGAGTGTACAGGAGAATGAATGCTAACAGGAACGGAGAGAGGTGAGGCTACAGGAGAGAATGAATGCTGACGGGAAACGGAGAGAGGTGAGGCTACAGGAGAGAATGAATGCTGACGGGAAACGGAGAGAAGTGAGGGTACAGGAGAATGAATGCTGATGGGAAACGGAGAGAGGTGAGGCTACAGGAGAGAATGAATGCTGATGGGAAACCGAGAGAGGTGAGGCTACAGGAGAGAATGAATGCTGACAGGAAACGGAGGAGTGAGGCTACAGGAGAGAATGAATGCTGACGGGAAACAGAGAGAGGTGAGGGTACAGGAGAGAATGAATGCTGACGGGAAACAGAGAGAGGTGAGGGTACAGGAGAGAATGAATACTGACGGGAAATGGAGAGAAGTGAGTGTACAGGAGAATGAATGCTGACGGGAAACGGAGAGAAGTGAGGGTACAGGAGAATGAATGCTAACAGCAACGGAGAGAAGTGAGTGTACAGGAGAATGAATGCTGACGGGAAACGGAGAGAAGTGAGGGTACAGGAGAATGAATGCTAACAGCAACGGAGAGAAGTGAGTGTACAGGAGAATGAATGCTGACGGGAAACGGAGAGAAGTGAGGGTACAGGAGAATGAATGCTAACAGGAACGGAGAGAGGTGAGGCTACAGGAGAGAATGAATGCTGACGGGAAACGGAGAGAGGTGAGGCTACAGGAGAGAATGAATGCTGACGGGAAACGGAGAGAAGTGAGGGTACAGGAGAATGAATGCTGATGGGAAACGGAGAGAGGTGAGGCTACAGGAGAGAATGAATGCTGATGGGAAACCGAGAGAGGTGAGGCTACAGGAGAGAATGAATGCTGACGGGAAACGGAGAAGTGAGGCTACAGGAGAGAATGAATGCTGACGGGAAACAGAGAGAGGTGAGGGTACAGGAGAGAATGAATGCTGACGGGAAACAGAGAGAGGTGAGGGTACAGGAGAGAATGAATACTGACGGGAAATGGAGAGAAGTGAGGGTACAGGAGAGAATGAATGCTGACGGGAACGGAGAGAAGTGAGGGTACAGGAGAGAATGAATGCTGACGGGAAACAGAGAGAGGTGAGGGTACAGGAGAATGAATGCTGACGGGAAACGGAGAAGTGAGGGTACAGGAGAATGAATGCTGATGGGAAACGGAGAGAGGTGAGGCTACAGGAGAGAATGAATGCTGACGGGAAACGGAGAAGTGAGGGTACAGGAGAATGAATGCTGATGGGAAACGGAGAGAGGTGAGGCTACAGGAGAGAATGAATGCTGACGGGAAACGTAGAGAGGTGAGGGTACAGGAGAGAATGAATGCTGACGGGAACGGAGAGAAGTGAGGGTACAGGAGAGAATGAATGCTGACGGGAACGGAGAGAAGTGAGGCTACAGGAGAGAATGAATGCTGACGGGAAACAGAGAGAGGTGAGGGTACAGGAGAGAATGAATGCTGACGGGAAACGGAGAGAGGTGAGGCTACAGGAGAGAATGAATGCTGACGGGAACGGAGAGAAGTGAGGCTACAGGAGAGAATGAATGCTGACGGGAAACAGAGAGAGGTGAGGGTACAGGAGAGAATGAATGCTGACGGGAAACAGAGAGAGGTGAGGGTACAGGAGAGAATGAATGCTGACGGGAAACAGAGAGAGGTGAGGCTACAGGAGAGAATGAATGCTGACGGGAAACAGAGAGAGGTGAGGGTACAGGAGAGAATGAATGCTGACGGGAAACGGAGAGAGGTGAGGGTACAGGAGAGAATGAATGCTGACGGGAAACAGAGAGAGGTGAGGGTACAGGAGAGAATGAATGCTGACGGGAAACAGAGAGAAGTGAGGCTACAGGAGAGAATGAATGCTGACGGGAAACAGAGAGAGGTGAGGGTACAGGAGAGAATGAATGCTGACGGGAAACGGAGAGAGGTGAGGCTACAGGAGAGAATGAATGCTGACGGGAACGGAGAGAAGTGAGGCTACAGGAGAGAATGAATGCTGACGGGAAACAGAGAGAGGTGAGGGTACAGGAGAGAATGAATGCTGAGGGGAACGGAGAGAAGTGAGGGTACAGGAGAGAATGAATGCTGACGGGAAACAGAGAGAGGTGAGGGTACAGGAGAGAATGAATGCTGACGGGAAACAGAGAGAGGTGAGGGTACAGGAGAGAATGAATGCTGACGGGAAACGGAGAGAGGTGAGGCTACAGGAGAGAATGAATGCTGACGGGAACGGAGAGAAGTGAGGGTACAGGAGAGAATGAATGCTGACGGGAAACGGAGAAGTGAGGGTACAGGAGAGAATGAATGCTGACGGGAAACAGAGAGAGGTGAGGGTACAGGAGAGAATGAATGCTGACGGGAAACAGAGAGAGGTGAGGGTACAGGAGAGAATGAATGCTGACGGGAAACGGAGAGGAGAAGTGAGGCTACAGGAGAGAATGAATGCTGACGGGAACGGAGAGAAGTGAGGCTACAGGAGAGAATGAATGCTGACGGGAAACAGAGAGAGGTGAGGGTACAGGAGAGAATGAATGCTGACGGGAAACAGAGAGAGGTGAGGGTACAGGAGAGAATGAATGCTGACGGGAAACAGAGAGAGGTGAGGGTACAGGAGAGAATGAATGCTGACGGGAAACGGAGAGAGGTGAGGCTACAGGAGAGAATGAATGCTGACGGGAACGGAGAGAAGTGAGGGTACAGGAGAGAATGAATGCTGACGGGAACGGAGAGAAGTGAGGGTACAGGAGAGAATGAATGCTGACGGGAAACAGAGAGAGGTGAGGGTACAGGAGAGAATGCCGTGGAACCACCTGGAAGCACTGTTCCCAGCTGTTTGCAGTGCTTTCCCAGAGGGGAGGGCAGTCCTTTCTTCCACAGCGAACATGTCCATTCGTACAGCAGAGCGCGCCCTCAGACACCTGCAAACGTGTTTAGATACCAATACCTCGCTGTCACCTAGCGTCACACACACTGTCAGACAACACCTGCCCTAGAAAACCATGCACCTTCAAGCCTCCAGTGCATCTGCTAGTGGGCCACACTTTCACCTGTGAACGTGTTTTATTAGCCGGTCTTGGGAAGAGAGAACAGCAAGAAGCCAAAACCTGAAGTAAAAAAGGGCACTTTCCTCGTAAACATCAGGGAACACGCCGTCTCAAAGGTAACCACAGCCCAGCCATAAAAGGTACGTGTAAGTGACACACCCTCGTTTATAAGTAGGACTGGGCTTCAATCTGGGCTCACTACACCCTGGAAAGAAAGGTGTTAGAAACAAGACCCTCGCGCTGGGTGTGACCAGGAACACATCAGGGAGTGACTGGAGGAAAACCAGGCTTCTAGCAGCACGGGCTGTCAGCTGCAATGGCTCTACCTGTGGTTCCGGGTTCAGGACACACACTCCCCAGGGTCTGGAGCTCAAGGCCGGGAAAGACTGAGCCACACAGGCTCCTCTTTGACTGGGAGGGCCTGCTCACTTCCCACAGCCGAAGGTTCTGTTCCAGTTCTCGTAAAGCTCCAAGTCCGTGGGAGACACGCTGGGTCGCACAGTCCTGAACGCCTTTTCGAAGTCCCCGTAAGCGATGGGCGGGACCTGGTCGGCCGTTATGGTGGCGATGTCGGCGGCCTGTAAGCTTCGGATGGGGCCGAGGGACGCCTCCCTGCACAGCTGCGTCATGTCGGCGCCCGAGAACCCCTCCGAGCGCTGCACCACCAGCTCCAGCTCCTCCTCGCGGAGGCAGCACTGCTCCCGGGACATCAGGCGCGTCACTATCTGCCTCCGGGCGGAGGCCTCGGGGAGCGGGATGTAGAGCCTCTTCACCAGCCTCCTGCGGGCCGCCTCGTCGATTTCCTGGGGCCGGTTGGTTGCTCCCACGACTAGAATGCGATCTTCGGAAGATGTGGTGGCTCCGTCCAGCTGCACCAGGAACTCGGTCTTGATCCTGCGGGAGGACTCGTGCTCGCCGTCCGCCCGCTGGGACAGCAGGGAGTCGACCTCGTCGATGAAAATCACAGCGGGCTGCTGGCACCGCGCTACGGCGAACAGCGCGCGGACCATCTTCTCGCCCTCGCCCACCCACTTGGAGGTCAGGGAGGAGGCGGAGATGCTGAAGAAGGTGGCCCCGGACTGGCTGGCGATGCACTTGCCGATGAGGGTCTTCCCGGTGCCAGGCGGCCCGAAGAGCAGGATCCCCTTGGGCGGGCCCCGCAGGCCCGTGAAGATGTCGGGCCTCAGCATGGGCCACACCACGATCTCCTTGATGGCGGCCTTGGCGAACTCCACCCCCGCGATGTCGTCCCAGGTCACCGGCGGCCCGTGGTCCACGATCTCGCTCATGATCAGCTCGATCATCTTGGGCTCCAGGCTCTTCAGACGCTCGTCCACGGGGGGCGCTGGCTCTGCGGGCCCGGCACTGTTGGGCTTGTACTGCACGCCCCCGTTCGCGTCCCCCCCCTCTGGCTTAGGTACGGGAGGCACAAACTTCCCAAAGATCCCTCGGGACCGGCTGGCTCCCAGGCACTTCTTGACGCCGCCGCAGGCCGCCGCCGCCGCCGCCGCCGCCCGGGCAGCAGGGCGGTGCTTTTTCTGCTGCTCCACCCACAGCTGCTCCTTGGCGGTTGTGAAGGTCGGCAGGCCCCCTTCCTCCCGGGGGCGGCTGCCCTCCGTCTTCCCGAGGGCCCTGCTCGGGGCCGGGGCAGGAGGGGCGTCGGCAGGGCCAGCGCCGCAGAGCGCGCTCCTGTCCCGGGGGCCAGCACTGCCGGGAGGGGCGGGAGGCTGCTGGGCCAGGAACAGGCCCAGTCCCGGGCGGGCTTTGGGACTGTTGCCGTTCTCCTTCCTGACGTTTCCAAACAGCGGGGTGGCCAAGTCGCCAAAGGGTGCGGAGACCGTGGGACACGTCCTGGGGGTGTTACTCGCCACAGGGGGCTGGGCACTCAGAGGGCCCGAGGGATGGCTCTCTGGGACGCCCGGGGCCCAGCCTGGCCCGTGAGCTGGCTTAGCCAATGGGGCGCCCTCCCCAGAACCACCACCAGCGCTAACCGTGGGAGGCGTGGGGGCCGCGGCCCGGCCAGGGATCACTGCCGAAGGGTCGGCCGCGCCCAGCAGGGAGCCGCGGAGCTCCTCGCCCGCCCGCATCATCGCCTGCACGCTGGGCATCTGGAAAACACTGCTCACTGACAGGCCCGACTGCCACTGGCCACTGTCCGCCTGCGGGCATCTTGCTAAAGTTAGGACGCTCTCTGCGTAGTTATTCAAGCCGGTTTCAGCGTTGTCAGAATCGACGATGGCCGAGTACTTCTCTGCGTACTTTCTGAACAGCCTGGAGGCGCAGACCGGGGAGAGCTCGGAGCTGGCGCACGCGTACTGGACGCGCAGCACCTGTGCCCGGTAGGCCTCTGCCTTCTGGGCCGACGGGCACGTGCCGGACGTGACCGCAAAGTAGTTCTTCCGCCACTCGCTCAGGTGCACGGCCCGGGAGCTCGGAGCCTGCATGATACAGGTTCTGCAGAGACAGAGTGACAGCGTCAGGACAACGGAAAGACGGCATAGATGACTTTGACCCCGCTCACCTGAAAGGAGGTATACGGGACCTTTCACTTATAAGGTACATCTGTAAGGACAGGCCATGTGCAAGGGAGTACTAGTTGCTCATACACTTCAAGCATTTAGGGCAAAAGACCTGACTCAGTAAAGCCGTTGCGGGTTGGACTGTCTTAGTGATAACTCCCCACACAAATGGGGAAGGCATTCCTAAGGAAAGGACTTAGCATTCATCAGCAGGCAGGCACCACGGAGAAGCATGAACGAGAGGCAAACGGAACAAACCGAGCCGAGCCTGGGGTTGAAGTCTGGTCTCCAAGGAGAACACAGGAATGAGCTCAAGCAAGCCTCTGTCACTGCCGAGTCCTGGGCCTCACCTGTGAAGAGAAAGACATCGCTGAGTCAGGTCACACGCGAATATAAAAATGCCGACACCGCGCCAGCCCTTCAGCACCTGCAGGCGCCGAGGCTGAGCCGTGAAGGAGCTCCAGGGCGGGACTGCATGAGCGCCAGCTCACTAGGGCTCACTCCGGGAGCGCGCAGGCCCATCCTCTCCTCGGGACTGGGCATGGGCCCTCGGGGCTACCGCCAAAGGGCAGAGCTGCACAGAATAGAACAGCTGCTTGCTGCGTGTTCCTGAGGGTGTATCCGTGTTCCTGAGGGTGTATCCGTGTTCCCGAGGGTGTATCCGTGTTCCCGAGGGTGTATCCGTGTTCCCGAGGGTGTATCCGTGTTCCCGAGGGTGTATCCGTGTTCCCGAGGGTGTATCCGTGTTCCCGAGGGTGTATCCGTGTTCCTGAGGGTGTATCCGTGTTCCTGAGGGTGTATCCGTGTTCCTCAGGGTGTATCCGTGTTCCCGAGGGTGTATCCGTGTTCCCGAGGGTGTATCGGTGTTCCTGAGGGTGTATCCGTGTTCCTGAGGGTGTATGTGTTCCTGAGGGTGTATCCGTGTTCCTGAGGGTGTATCCGTGTTCCTGAGGGTGTTTCCATGTTCCTGAGGGTGTATCCGTGTTCCTGAGGGTGTATCCGTGTTCCTGAGGGTGTATCCGTGTTCCTGAGGGTGTATCCGTGTTCCTCAGGGTGTATCCGTGTTCCCGAGGGTGTATCGGTGTTCCTGAGGGTGTATGTGTTCCTGAGGGTGTATCCGTGTTCCTGAGGGTGTTTCCATGTTCCTGAGGGTGTATCCGTGTTCCTGAGGGTGTATCCGTGTTCCTGAGGGTGTATCCGTGTTCCTGAGGGTGTACCTGTGTTCCTGAGGGCGTGTCCATGTTCCTGAGGGTGTATCCGTGTTCCCGAGGGTGTATCGGTGTTCCTGAGGGTGTTTCCGTGTTCCTCAGGGTGTATCCGTGTTCCCGAGGGTGTATCCGTGTTCCCGAGGGTGTATCCGTGTTCCCGAGGGTGTATCCGTGTTCCCGAGGGTGTATCGGTGTTCCTGAGGGTGTATCCGTGTTCCCGAGGGTGTATCGGTGTTCCTGAGGGTGTTTCCGTGTTCCTCAGGGTGTATCCGTGTTCCCGAGGGTGTATCCGTGTTCCCGAGGGTGTATCCGTGTTCCCGAGGGTGTATCCGTGTTCCCGAGGGTGTATCGGTGTTCCTGAGGGTGTTTCCGTGTTCCCGAGGGTGTATCCGTGTTCCCGAGGGTGTATCGGTGTTCCTGAGGGTGTATGTGTTCCTGAGGGTGTATCCGTGTTCCTGAGGGTGTTTCCATGTTCCTGAGGGTGTATCCGTGTTCCTGAGGGTGTATCCGTGTTCCTGAGGGTGTATCCGTGTTCCTGAGGGTGTATCCGTGTTCCTGAGGGTGTATCCGTGTTCCTGAGGGTGTATCCGTGTTCCTCAGGGTGTATCTGTGTTCCTCAGGGTGTACCTGTGTTCCTGAGGGTGTTTCCGTGTTCCTGAGGGTGTATCCATGTTCCTAAAGGTGTATCTGGGAAGGAGCACTTCACACAGAGGCCCCAGGCTCTCACTATCCTGCGATCTCACCTCAAGTATTAAAAAGGGAAGCCTTCGTGACACAGGAGCCATGAGAAGCAACACAGTCTGCTGTAAAGTGCTTGTATTTCAGATTTCTTCCCTCTAGGTGTCCTTATAAGCATCGAGGTGAAACTATTTTAATACAACTACAGAGACTGCAGCCTGTGGCCACATGTGGGAACTTACCTGCCAACCCGTAGGAAGATGTATAAAAAGCTGTTATGTTTTCTAACAGCACTGCATAAAGGAAATACCGAGAACTGGTGTGTTTCAAAGTTTACCGCCAGAGTTACCTGTGACACACGTTGTGTATCTCCCATGGCACCTTACAAAAAACCCGCTGCCCTGCAGGAAGGTGTTCATGAATCTTTGCTAAAAGCCGTCAACTCAGCCCCGGCTGGTGTGGCTCAGTGACCAGAGGGCTGTGAGTCTGGCTCCGGCCAAGGGCACGCACCTGGGCCACAAGTCTGTTCCCGCCCCAGGTCCCCAGCCCAGGTCAGGGTGCGTGCCGGAGGCAACCCATGGATCTCTCTCACATCCATGCTTCTCCCTCTCTCTCCCTCCCACCTTCCACTCTCTAAAAATCAACGGGGAAAACATATCCGCTGGTGAGGATTAAAAATAAAAATAAACTGAAGGCTCAAGGAGACTCTAATTTGCTTAAAGCTGTAAAGTCAATAAAGAGTCAAAACTAGAACCGACATGTCCGGACACCCCTCGTTCCCCGCACCATTGTAACGTGTTACCCTCTCTGTGCGACCCGGCGACAGGAGGGCGAGGGGGCGGGTCCGCCACGGACTCCTCTGGCGGGGGCACCCTCCCTGCCGGTCTGTGCCTTCACCCCCTCCGCTCCACGGCCACCCGCACCCGCTCCAGGAACCCAGCGGCTCGCCCGGCACCGCGGACACGGCCTGTCCCCGCGGCCACCGGCGGCCACGCCCCCTCCGTCCCCGGCGCCCAGACCGGTGACACCGCACCCGCACGGACAGCTGCACCGCGGGGTCCCCTGACGGTGAGGACCAGCTCTGTCCGCAGTCAGGCCGCCCGGCCCCGCAGTCTCCGGGCCTCGGAGCGGGCGCCCGGCCTGCGAGCTGCACCGGCGGCGCTGCAGACCCCGCAGCCCTCCAGCCCCGGCACCGGGCAGCGCGGCCGGGCCTCAGGGCCACCGCAGCGCCCCCTGCCGGACGGGGCTTCCCACCCCGGGAACTCAGAACGGCGCCCCCACCCGGAGGCTCCCGGCCCAGCCCTCCTCACCGCGGCCCCAGGAGTCTACCCCGGGCTCCGCCGCAGACTCGCCGGCCCGGCCCGGTTCGCCCGCGCTGAGAGGGGTCACCGGAGAGCACGGGAGGGCACGCCCCCGCGAGGACCGCTCCGGCCGCCGTCCCTCCGCCGCCAGGGCGCCCTCACCCGCCGCCGCCCCGGAGGGTCTGCGGGCCCGCGTCGGCCTGCCCGCGCCTGTCGCTTCCGCCCGGCCCGGCCCTCCGCTCCGCGCCGCCCGGGTCCCACACGCCTGCGGCTTCCGAAAAGCGCGCGGACCGAGTGCGCCTGCGCGCTGCGGACCCGCTCGGCCCAGGCCGTGCGTGCGCCAGTGCCGGGCGGGCGCGCGTCGGGGCGGAGCTGAGCGTCGGGGGCGGGGCCGAACGTAGGGGGCGGGGCCACGCGTCGGGAGCGGGGTCGGAGGCAGGGCTGAGCGTCGGAGGCGGAACTGGTGGGCGGAGCGGGTTGGGCGTCGGGGGCGGGACTTGTTCTTGGGGGCTGGGCTGAGCGTCGGGGGGTGGGACTTGTCCTCGGGGGCGGGGCTGAGCGTCCGGGGGGCGAGACTGAGCAGGGCGGAGCTGAGCGTCGGTGAAGCAGGGCTGAACGTAGGGGGCGGGGCCACGCGTCGGTGGCGGGGTCGGAGGCAGGGCTGAGCGTCGGGGGCGGGGCTGAGCGTCCTGGGGCGGGGCTGAGCGTAGGGGGCGGGACTTGTCCGTGGGGGCGGGCTGAGGGGCGGGGCTGTGCGTCGGGGGCGGGGCTGGCCCGGCCGGCACACGCGGGCGCAGGAGGCTGTCTGGTTAAAGTGGAAGCGCGGGCTGTGCAGCCGGCGGGTTACTTAGGACAAGCTCTGCGTTTCCCCGCCGCGGCGCTTCATCCTTCAAGTCCTTCGCAATGAAGGCGCGCAGGCGGCGAGGGGGCTGCATTCAGAGGGTCCCCAGGATGCGCTCCCCGGCCTCCCCTGCCCCCAGGGCCCCTGGAGGATGGCCCAGCGGCTCCGGAGGCACGCGGGGGGTAGGTATAGGCTGAGACTGAGACTGCGATGTAAGGGGCTTGTTGTGAGCCCCGCAGCCTGAGCCGCCCTGCGCCCGCACACCCCTCCCAGCCTGCTCCTGAGGGACCTGCCCGGAGCTCTGAGAGGCCTCCTGGCCACCGTGGGCTTTGGCTTCAGAGACAGAGCCCCGCCAGGTTGGCGCAGTGGATGGCGTTTCAGACCCAGTAACAGAACAGCCGCCCACAGCCAGCTCTGGGGCCGTTCATGCCGCGGTGGCACCTCAGGGGTCTGCAGTGGCCTTGGAGTCTGAGGACCCGACCTCGGAGGTCATGCAGGCTGTCTTTCCGCCTCTTCCGGAGGGTTTCCCCCCTCCCCCAGGCCTGGCCTCCTTGCCCCAGGAGGGCCCACACACCAAGGCCGGCCTACACACTCAGCTGGAGGGGGGCACCGGGGCTTTCCCCGGAAATTCTCTCTCTCGGAAAAAGGACGATGCCACTTCCTGGGGAGCGGGGGAGCCAGGAGCCTTCCTCTCCCTGTCCGGGCTCAGCAGTCCTGGGGTCTCCCTTCCTGGGAGAGGGTCTGCCTGCAGGGGGGGGAGAAATGACTGCTGAGCAGCATCTAACACCGTGACAGCCACATGACCGTAAAAGCCACCCTGTTGGTGGTGGGCCTACTCTGTGCTCCTCCATCCTGCTGTCTATTTATGTAAGAGCTGGAGTTGTCTCCCAGGAAGCCTTATATGTTGCTTCGGCATCGAAAACCACGCCTGACATGTATGACATGTATGACACGCTCCATAAACATAGTTGAATGAATAAATGCTGTTTACAAATATCCAAGGATGCCGCAACTCTGGCCAGCTGAAGGGTACGTCCATAGTATCGCCATCAGCGGGCACAGCGCACGACAGGAAGCTCACCAGACACACAGCATTGCTCTTCCGATAGTTTATTGGCCACAGGACGGAGCGCGGTGAGGCCATAGGACAGAGCACAGTGAGGCCACAGGACGGAGCACAGTGAGGCCACAGGACGGAGCACAGTGAGGCCACAGGATGGAGCACAGTGAAGATCACAGGACAGAGCACAGTGAGAGCCACAGGACACAGTGAGGCCACAGGACAGAGCACAGTGAGGCCACAGGTGTGACTCCAGCCTGTCACGGCGGCCTGCCCAGGAGAGGGCCCAGGAGGCCCTCCCCACCATGGACAGCCCCAAGAGCAGGAAGCACTATGATTGCCTAATTAACAAAGCCACAGCCAAACAACGACTCGGCGCTACAAGCCCGGGATTGCTTTTCACGTGGAAATAATGTCTCTCCACCGACAAGAGCCTGGGAGACGGCAGGCGGCGTCTGGCAGCAGGGAGGGAGGCGAGGGAAGTGTGCGACGCCGAAGGCTCCCGTCCACGGAGCGGGCGGTGTTTATCTCCCTCCCTCCGGCTTTCAGATACACATCTGTTCAGCTTGGATCTCTGCGGGGGAAATGGCGGGAACATATGGCTGCGTTAACACACACACAAGCCAAAACCGGTGTGGCTCAGTGGATAGAGCGTCGGCCTGCGGACTGAAGGGACCCAGGTTCAATTCCGGTCGAGGGCATGTGCCTTGGTTGCGGGCACATCCTCGGTGGGGGCTGTGCAAGAGGCAGCTGATCGATGTTTCTCTCTCATTGATGTTTCTACCTCTCTATCCCTCTCCCTTCCTCTCTGTAAAAAATCAATAAAATATATTAAAACACACACACACACACACGAAAGAATCAGAATGTTGTACACGTTGCACGGCACAGAGAAGGATGTGTGAGAGCCTGTGACCGGGGTGGGAGGCGGTCACGTTGTTCGAGGTCAGAAGACTGACCGGCACCCGTGCCTCCCCCACCCCCACCCCTGGACACAGCTCCGCGCCCTTCCTCTCCCTCTCGCAGCCCTGACCCCAGCTTGACACGGCACGGCGGCCTCCGCGACGCTCAGGTGCAGCCAGGGGTTCAGCTCTCCATCCTTCCACCCTGAGTCCGCCCCCGGGGTGTGGCATTTGCTCATTGCTTTGGATAGTTGTGAAGGCAGGGTTCCGTCTTGAAATTGTGCTGTCGGCTGTTGCAACGTGTGTGCATTGTGGGGCACCCTCTGTGGGGTCCCCGCAGCATACAGGACGTGCAGTGTTGTGACACGGTACGCTAGTGTACCGGGATAGCGGCGTGGCGCTCCATGGAGCACAGCTGCTGAAGTGTGTGCATTCCGGGGGCGCCCCAGGGCGTGACAGGAAGTCCCCTCGGTGAACGGGAGAATTCGGGGGGCGGGGGGGTGTCTCAGACATACACCATCGGCCGCGTTCACGTGTGGCTGTGAAGGGAGCCTGCCCAGTCTCTCAATAGCCACCACCGCGTGGGCTCCTCCCGGCTCACCTGTCCTCCCGCCGGGCAGCCAGCAGCGCCGTGGCCAGCGCCTGGATGTGGGCCCAGGCCCGCTGCACGTGCGCGGACTCGGCGGCGCGGGAGCAGATGGCGAAGCGCAGCACGAAGCGGTCCCGCAGGCGGCAGGGCACCAGGTGGATCTCCCGGGCGCCGTTGATGCGGTCCAGCAGCTCCTCGTTCAGCGCGTTGGGGCCCTGGGCCGAGGGAGGGGCCTCAGGGAGGGCCGGCCGCTGTCCCCACGGACAGCCGGCAGCCCGGGCGCGGCCGGCTGAGGGCGGGGCTGGGGATGGCCCGGCGGGGACCGTGCCACACATCAGGGCTGCCCTTTCGTGGCCGGCCGGCCGGCGTGGCACAGGGCTGAGCGCGGCCTGGGAACCAGGGGGTCAGGGTTCGATTCCCCATCAGGGCACAGGCCCGGGGTGTGGGCTCCATCCCCAGTGTGGGCGGTGCAGGAGGCAGGCGGTCCATGGTTCTCTCTCATCATTGGTGTTTTTCCACCCCTCCTCTCTCTCTCTCTCTCTCTCGCTCTCTCGCTCTCGCTCTCGCTCTCTCTCTCTCTCTCTCTCTCTCGTCAATAAAAATATTTAAAAACAAAAAAAGAGAACAGATGGACGTGGACATACCTTCAGCCGGAAGCAGACCAGCCCCAGGGTGACTTCCGCGCAGATTTCGAAGCGAGGGTCTCGCTGCACCGCGGCCTCGAATTCGTGGGCCAGCCGCACGTGCTGGAGGAGGGGGGGGCGTCAGAGCCCGGCCGAACCCCCCCCACCCCCCGCCGCACCGCACACGCCATTCTCTTCAGTGTTTCTGTCACCCCCTCTCTCACCCCTGTCCTCCCAGACAGAGGGCGCCCTGGTGTTACCACGGGAGAGGGTAACCCACCCCTTTCTCCTGCGTCTGACCCACCAGAACGCTGCAAAGAGGACTGAGAATTCTAGAAAGGAGGGGTGGCTGAGCAAGTGCCCAGAGCGGCTGTGCTCTCAGCCCATTCTGCAGATGTGGAGACTGAGGCTGAGCTCGGCCGTGGGGCCCGGGCCCAGCTCCGGGCCTGCAGAGGCTGCGGCTGTGTGTGGTGCCACACGCTCGCCGCCTCCACGGGGAGCTCATCCAGCTCCTCAGTGAGGAACGCTTGCGACTGCCCGTGGGTGCGGAGTCGGGAGCTGACCCAGGCGGGACCGAGCGGAGAAGGTGGTCTCGGTGCATGTCTTTCTGGTCTAACCCCAGGCAGCCAGCCTGGTGCGGGTGCCGGTGCCGGTGCTGGGAGGGGAGGGCTGGGGCCTCTGAGCAGCATTTCTGCTTAAAGTGTGGGTGGGGCTGAGCCCCATTTAAAGGCGCAGTTCCCAGTCAGATGGAAATGTGGTGCCGCCAGGGGGCGCCAGAGACTGAGCCCCGCAGGGGCCTAGAAGGCTCTGGAAGCACTGGGTGGGGGCAGGCTGGCGGAGCCCCTCCTCTCCTCCGTGTCACCTCAGAGGGAGGCTGAGTGTCTAACAGGAGGCAGCAGGTCCGCCCAAGAGGCCGGGCTGCAGCCGGGATCGCGGTGGAGACATAACCCAGCACTCCGCTCCTCCCTCCGAGGTGCTGAGCCTCATGGCGTCTGAGAGCAGCTCTGACCCTCAGCCCCACACGCTCCCCGCGGGCCGATGGCGGCTCTCAGCAGGGACGCCGGCCCGGGACCCCCGCCCAGCCACAGGGCTGAGCCCGGCCCCGGGACGTGGAGTGGATGGAGGCCACGTCCCCGGCTCTGGAGCCGGAAGCTGCAGGCGCCCCTGCCATGGACGCCGGGGACCTGAGTCCCCCACGGGCTGTGGCCAGGAAGGCGCCGGGTGCGAGGGACCTTGTGCGAGCGGCAGGCCTTTTGCAGCAGATAAATTGTGGGGGGACTCGGGGGGGCAAACGCTGGCCTCCGTTTTCTCAATTGTTAAAAAGAAGCCGGTGACGGGCGTGGCTCCGGGGCTGAGCGTCAGCCCGTGAGCCCGGAGTCAGCGGTCATTCCCGGCCAGGGCACAGGCTTCGGCTGCGGGCGTGCAGCAGGCAGCCGCCCCCTGACTCTCACCAGCGATGCCTCCCCGCCCCTCCTCTCTGGAATCAACGAGACAGAATTACAATAAAGAAACCCGCCAAGGAGCAGCGGGAGCTCACCTTGCGGATGTGGGCCTGCAGCCCGGTGACCCCGTACATCCGGAACACGAACCACATCTTCAGCGAGCGGAACCTGCGCCCCAGCGGCAGCTGCCAGTGCTGGGACAGACAGACAGCCTCAGGGACAGACAGACAGCCCCAGGGACAGACAGGCAGCCCCAGGGACAGACAGACAGCCTCAGGGACAGACAGGCAGCCTCGGGGACAGACAGGCAGCCTCGGGGACAGACAGACAGCCTCGGGGACAGACAGGCAGCCCCAGGGACAGACAGACAGCCTCAGGGACAGACAGGCAGCCTCAGGGACAGACAGGCAGCCTCAGGGACAGACAGGCAGCCTCAGGGACAGACAGACAGCCTCGGGGACAGACAGACAGCCTCAGGGACAGACAGGCAGCCTCAGGGACAGACAGACAGCCCCAGGGACAGGCAGCCTCGGGGACAGACAGCCTCAGTGGCCAGGCCGGGGGCCGCCCACCCCCTGGGGGTGGTAAGGCCAGGAGAGGAGAGAGCAGGTCTCAGCGAAAGGCAGGGGGCGCACACCGGCAGAGCCGGCCGGGCGCCGTGGGGGGCCGGAGCACCGGGAGGGGCAGAAGCCGCTGAGAGCTGAAACTCCCCCTGCACCAGCCTCGCCCCGGCCCCGCCCAGACCCCGATCCCAGGGGACGGACTCCGTCTGTCTGTCTGTCTGTCTGTCTGTCTCACTCCCAGCCCAGCCCCTCGCCGGCTCCGCAGCCGTCACTCCTCCATAGCCCCGGGGAGGAGTGCTGCTGGTCCCTGTGCCTGCCGTCAGGAGGAGACCAGGCCTCTGCCCGCCCTGCCCGGCTCCTGGGGCACCGAGAGCGGCTGGGGCATTTTGCCTCCCCGTGGACCGCACTCGAACCCGCCTGCAGGCCGTCCTCCCCACTCCAAACAGAGAGACACGCTCCACACCCAGATGGCGTCGGTGCGAGGCTGGGGGTCCCAGCCCAGGTCCCAGTTCTGCCTTCTGATCCCGCCCAGCAGGCTGTTCACACCCCCCGCCTGCCCCGGGCCAGGTGGCTGCGTGGTGCCCGCTCCGCCCGAGACCAGCCACCGGCCGCGGGGACCCTGCCCGGCTCCCGGCGGCCCGCGCTCTGTGCGGGCGAGGCTCCACTCACCCGGTAGTCGGTGATGAGCCCTGGGGAGAGAAGAGACGGTCAGACCCGGCGGGCAGGGCCGCCCCTCCCGCAGGCGCCCGGCCCCACGCCCGGCGCCCGGCGGAGTGGCCCTGCTCACCCGAGTCCTGGTGGCTGTGCTGCAGGTACACGGGGTCCAGCTTGAAGGCTCCGGTCAGGTCCGCGCGCTTCCTCACCCTGCGGGCGGCGGGCACAGGCTCAGGGCCTCCCAGGGCCCCGGTGCCTGTGCCCTCCGCCGGCCCCTTCCCGCCCTGCGCATGGCCGCTGAGCACCGGGAGGGGGGTAAGGAAGGATAACTGTTTGGCCCACATGGCTCAGGGGTTGAGTGTCAACCTGTGAACCAGGAGGTCACAGTCCCATTCCCTGTCGGGGCACACGCCGGGGTTGTGGGCTCCATCCACAGGAGGGGGGTGTAGGAGGCAGCCGGTCCATGATGCTCTCTCATAGTTGATGTTTCCCGCTCCCTCTCTCTCTCTCTCCTTTCCTCTCTGAGATCAGTGAAAACACATGCATACATTTTGAGAAGGACTAAGCATTGGGCCTCTGTCCCTGGCACACGGGGCGAATCCCCTGGATCTGTGCAGTGGCGGCCCTCAGGGTGGTGGCTGCCGGGAACACCGCAGACCAAAGGGGCCCGGGTTCGAGTCTGGACCAGGGCACGCAGCAGGATTGCAGGCTCCTCCCCGGCCCGGGCCCTGGTCAGGGTGCATGCGGGAGGCAACCCGTCGACGTCTCTGTCTCCCCCTCTCTCCTCCACTCTCCCTAAACACCAATGGGAAAACACCCTCGGGTGGGAATTTAAAATAAACAAACAAATAAAGTATGATGCGGCACTAAAGCTGTGGTTTCAAACAGAGGTGAACAGCGATACATCCCCCTGGCCACTGACAGAAAACCTGAGCCCTCCGTGGACACCGATGTCCTTCCCCTCACCGCCCCCAGGGGGCGCCAGGCAACTGCATGGCATGATCACACCCAGCGTGCTGAATTTCCTGCAGAAATCCTACGTCACCCGTGGTCTGGATGTGCCTGTTTCTAAACAACAGGCAAACTCAGGATGCTTAAGCCCAAACGGCATCATTGTGGGGCCCCACGCACTGCTGCTCCCTGCCACAGCGCCCCCCTTCACCCCCCACCCCCACGAGCACTTCCCCTCTCCTCTCCTCCTGCTGTTGCTCATCTACTGTGAGACATGGTCCTGCTGGGGGACAGGACCGCCGTGGGGCCCGCCAGCTCCCCGGGCAGCTGGGGGGGCAGCGTGAGCCCACACCTGGGTGAGGCAGCACCAAGGGCATCTCAAGGTCAAGCCACCCGCCAGCCCCTGTCAGCACTCAGCGCGGACAGACGGGGAGAGGGCCTGTGCTGTGCTGTGAGCAAGGCCTCTTGTGCCGTCTTTGTTTTGTTCTTTTATCTCAGGGAGGAAGGAAGAGGGGGAGAGAGATAGAAGCATCCTGATGAGAGAGAAGCACGCACGGGCTGCCTCCCGCACGCCCTCCTTGGGGGTCCCGCCGGCAGCCCGGGCCTGTGCCCTGGCCTGGGATCGGGCTGTCAGCCCACGGCCTGTCCCCGCTCCGCTGCGCACACCGGGTGTGCCCTGAGCCCGCCTCAGCCTGGGCCTTTGGAGACGGAGTGTGAAGAGGCGATTGGATTAAACCAGGCCCCTGGCCTGGACCGGCGTGCCTCGGGGGACAGAGCGGCAGGGCCCGTCCTGGGATGCAGCTCGGTCCCTGGCCCGGCCGGGGCATGCTCGGGAGGCAGCCCATCGATGTCTCTCTCTCTCATCCACGATTCTCTCTCTCTATCCCCCCTCCCCCCCACTCCCTCTGAACACCGGAGGGAAGACAGCCTGGGTGAGGAGTGACACAGAATTAAAATGGAGTGAGAGCACAGGCCCAGGCCCTGCTCACACAGGCCGGAGCCCGACGGCACCGTTTCTAACGGCCCCGAGGAGCCACATCTGGGGCCCAGGCCGCTCCTGTGGAGAGCCCTAGACCATCCCCCGCGGACGGCACAGCGGGCAGTGCGGCGGCCTGAGCTCCCGCGGGAACGGCCGGGATCGGACGGAGCTCCCGGTCCCTGGCATTGGACGCAGATCTGGCGGCACCGGGCAGCGTGGCAGCTGCCAGACCGGAGCCGGCCCCGTCTGCCCCCGGGGGCGGTGAGTCCCACCGCAGGTTTGCTCGGGCAGCGTCTTCCCTCAGCCTCCGCGCCCCCCCGCCCACTCAGCCACAGTGGCCGCCAGGGGGCGCGCAGGGTGCAGGGGGCGGAGGAGGGGGCTGAGGGGCCGCCCAGCGGCTGCTCTGCCTGGGGCGGGCGGGCCGGCGGGCGGGACTCACCACATGGCTGAGCAGTCGAAGTTCACCAGCAGCCACTTGTGGGGGTTGAAGTTGAAGGAGTCCGCACACTGCGGGGGCCCAGGGCACAGAGGAGACGCTGTGTTACTCGCAGGCACCGGGCAGGACCGCGCAGGGGGGCGGGGGTGCGGTGCGTGCCCACTGCGCCGGAGACCCTGCCGACCGACAGGCCGGGGACGCGGGGGCCGGCTCGGCGGTGACCCCCCGCGGCCGCCTGACCGGCCAGGCCTTTCCCGTCCACACAGCACGGAGCTGACAGGGACCGCCGGGGCTGGCGGGCAGGCGGGCGGGCAGGGAAGGGGTGCAGGCCCAGCTGCAGACCGCTGGCCGGGCCTCCCCCCTGTGGGCACCGCCACGGGCTCCGGAGAAGACGGGAGGCGTTAGCCGCGGGGGCCTGAGGGGCCCTGCCGGCTCCCCGTCCTCACGGCTCAGCTCTGTGCTTTCAAACCGTGCGCCCGCTCTCCCCGCCCCGCAGGCCGGGGCGCCCCGGAGGCCAGCGGGCCCCACAGGGCCAAGCAGCCTGGGCGGCCGGGCCGTCCGCGTGCTCAGGGGCGGCCGTGGAGCTCGCAGGCCGCGCGGTCCAGGCCGGCCGAGGAGGCGGGAGGGGGGGAGCGGGGGAGGGGCAGGTGAGGGGGGACGGGGTGATGGGGTGGGGGGGGCCGTGGTCCGGGCGGCCGCTCGGGGCACGGCTTCATTTCCTCCCGGCCTCCCTCCATAAAGCCCGTGGAGAAAGGCAGGAAATGACAAGGTCCCGTTTGCTGATCAAAGGCGGCGGCGGCCGGGCCGGGCTGGGGGCCGCCTGCCAGCGCATTATTAGCTCCGCTCGGCGCGGCCTGGTTAACGGCCTCGCTCCCGCTCCGCCGAGGGCGCCTTATCTCCCGGGGCCCCAGACAGGATATTGCAGCCTTATCTGAGCGAGCGGGAGGCCGCGGCAGGAGCGGGCGGGTGGGGGAGGCAGACCCCGCGGCCCGAGATCCTGTCTGCGCTGATAGAACCCAGCTGGCGGCCGCCGCCAAGGGGGTGAGGGGAGGCCCCGTGAAAGGTGACACCCCGGGTTCAGGGGCAGAGGAGGGAGCCGCAGGAAAAGGCCTGAAACCCTAAACCTGGTGGTGAGACAGGACCAGGCCCCGGGGGGGGGGGGGGGGGAGGGGAGAGGGGGGCAGCCAGACCCCCCTTCCTCCTGCCTGCTGGCGCGGGGGAAGCCAGGCCTGGGAGGGTGGGTGCCGCCCGCCACATGAGGTGTTTGTTCTTCCCGTCCCGGCCCCCAGCCCCCCAAAAAGCCAGCACCAGCAGGGCCCGGCCGAGGGGGGGCCAGCACCCCGTAGCCACAGGCACTCGGTGCCCGGGTCCACCCAGGGACTGGCCTCGGCCCTCGCACCGTCACTGAGGCGGGGGGGGGGGGGTGCTCGGAGGGACGTGGTGGAGTGGAACCCGCTGTCCTGCCTCGGGCACAGTCAGGCTCGCGCCGGAAATTAGAAAATGGATGCGCGGACGTGAGAGCAGCCGGGCTCCGGCCTGTGAGCATCAATCACGGCGTCTGACGCTCACCCCGCGCTGCCTGCTAGGCAGTCAGCCGCCGAACGTGACTGACTCCTCCGACCCCCAACAGCCCGCAGAGCCCTCGGGAGGACGCAGAGGGTGCGGGGTGCGGGCAGCGGGTCCGAGCAGCCGCCTCGTGCCCTCGCCCCTGCGCCCGTGCACGGCGAGGCCCTGCCTCTGAGCGCAGAGCCGATGGCTTCCCCATCTGCTCTCCACACGGCCCGGTCCCCTCCTGAGCTCCTGCCCACAGACCCAACGGTCTCTGGTTCGATTCCCGTCAAGGGCAGGCCCCTCGGTTGCTGGCTCGATCCCTGGCCCCAACCAGGACACGCAGGAGGCCACCAACCGATGTGTCTCTCTCACATCGATGCTTCTCTCTCTCCTCCTCCTCCCTTCCACTTTCTCTAAAAACCAGTGGGAAAAAGCCCTCCGTGAGGATTAACAAAAAACAAAATAAAATAAAAAATAAAGTAGCTCCTCAGCCTGGCCCGTGTGGCTCGGTGGTTGAGTGTCGGCCTAGGAACCAGGAGGTCAGGGTCCGATTCCCGGTCAGGGCCCAGCCCGGACTGTGGGCTCCATCCGCAGCGAGGGGCGCGCGGGAGGCGGCGGGGGGGGGGGGGGCGGCGGGGGAGGGGGGGGCGGGAGGCGGCAGGGGGGGGGGGGGGGGGCGCGCGGGAGGCGGCGGGGGGGGGGGGGGGGCGGGCGGGGGCGGCGCGCGGCGGGGGGGGGGGGGGGGGGGGGGGGGGGGCGCGCGGGAGGCGGCGGGGGGGAGGGGGGGGCGAGCGGGAGGCGGCAGGGGGCCCGCGGGAGGCGGCGGGGGGCGAGCGGGAGGCGGCAGGGGGCCCGCGGGAGGCGGCGGGGGGCGAGCGGGAGGCGTGCAGGATGCTCCTGGCCGTTGACGCTCTCTCCCTCGCCCTCCTCTCGGGCCAGTAAGACACGCGTTGTGAGGGGCTCCGGAAGCGCACGCCCACCTCCACGCCGTCCAGGAGGGGCCGGAACTCGGGGCAGATGAAGGCGCTGCCCGCGTAGGCCGCGTCCACGTGCAGCCACAGGTCCTCCCGGTTACCTGGAAGCAGGCGGCGTGTGAGCTCCCGGGTGTCCTCCACGGGGAGGCATGGGGCCCTGGGGGGCTGTGCGTGGGCTCCGGGGGGGCCCGCCTGGGGTCTGGCCACCGACCTCGTCCAGCCCACCGCCCACCGCCCACCGCTGGCCGGCCTTGGGCCTCGGGGCCCCTCCCCCGACGGCAGGAGGCGGGGGCAGGGACCGGGCACGGTGGCCTGCGGTGCCCGCACAGCCCGGGGCTCAGAGCGTGTGCGGGAAGACAGGGCAGGTGGACGGGATCGCACCCGGACCCCAGGCAGACCCGGAGGCTGTGGGCACAGCGGGGTCTGCAGGGCGGGGGAGGGAGGTGGCCGTGCACACAGGCTCTGGGCCCTCTCCGGAGAAGGGGAGTCAGGCACTGCTCTGCTCATCACGTTAGGGGCTTGGCTCCTGACCCCAGGATGGCTGGGGAGGACTGGGGGGGAGGTGGGGGATGTGGGGAGGACTGGGAGGGGACTACTCCAGGGCGATGGTTCTCAGTGGTGCAGAGGCCCTCCTGCAGGGCGCTGGGAGCCGGGAGCCGGGAGCCGGGAGGGCCCTCTCCCTGGGGCACCGGCCGTGCCCCTGAGAAATGGCGTGTGCGGGTCAGCTCCGGCCTGCTGTCCAGCGGCCACACTTGGAGCTTGTGGGAGCTGAGCTGAGGAGGTCTGGGCGCTGCAGACACAAAGCATTTGGCCCAGCGGGTGCTCCGTGGATAGAGCGTCGGCGTGCGGACCAAAGGGTCCCGGGTTCGATCCCGGCCAAGGGCCATGACCTTGGTTGCAGGCTCCTCGGGCCCTGGCCCTGGTCAGAGGCAACCCATCGATGTGCTTCTCTCCGCCTCTGCCTCTCTCCCTCTCCCTCAAACCCCCGGGAAATATCCCCAGGGGAGGATTCCCGGCAACACAGCGCAAAGCGCTGCAGACCCCCCTGTGTTCGAGGCCAGTTCGGCTGGCGTCCACGTCGTTATGTAGGGAGACGCGTTTGCGAGGATGGAAGTCACAGGATGGAGGGGAGCCCTGGCGGTCTGTCCGCCCCCACACGCCCCGGGGCGCCCTGTGGTGGGGGGGGCACTCACAGACCGGGCCCACTTCGGAGAGGCGGTCGAAGGAGCAGCAGGGCGTGGTCCCCAGCGTGGCCACCACCTGCACAGAAAGCAGACGTCCTTCAGGCCTGTGGTCCCTGCCACCCCCCTGCCCAGGACCCCGTGCCCTGAGACTGAGGCACATGGGTCTTCGCTGGAAGCGAAGGGCCCCCGGGGAGGAACACGCCGGCCACCGGGAGCCGGGCGGAGCTCCAGACGCACAGGCTCCCCCCTCCCCTTACCCGCTCCCCCACCCCACGCCAGTGCCCGCCTCTGCTCCCACACGTCTCCGCCAAGAACACGCGTGTCCTTCCTGCCAGGAGGGATGGAGCCCAGCTTCTCCACAGCTTGGTGTGTGTGTGTGTGTGTGTGTGTGTGTGTAAGGGTGCATGTGTGTGTATCTGTGTATGTCTGCGGGTGTGTGTGTGTCTAAGGGTGCATTTGTGTGTGTGTCTGTGTGTATGCCTGCATGTGTGTGTCTGTGTTTGTGTGTCTGTGTGTGTCTAAGGGTGCATGTATGTGTATCTGTGTGTGTCTGCATGTGTGTCTGTGTTTCTGTGTGTGAGAAAGAGGGTATATGTGTGTGTGTCTAAGGGTGCATTTGGGTGTGTATCTGTGTGTATGTCTGCGGGTGTGTGTGTGTGAACGGTGGCCTTCGCTGAGGGAGACAGGAAAGCCAGGTCAGACCCTGAGGCGGGCGGGGCGGCCTGTGACCGGCCGGCCGGGCGCCCAGGGCCCTGGGAGCAGAGGCAGCACCCACAGCCCGGGCGCCGACAGGCCCGGAGCCGGCGCCTGGCCCCACGGGCGGGAGGAGGCCCTTGGCCCGGGCGTCGGGTGGGCTGGCCTCGGGGACCTGGGCCCGGGGAGCCTCTCTGAAGCGGGCCCAGTCTGTGAGCAGCCCTGCCCGCTGTAAAGGCTCAATGCTATTTGGGCCGGAGAGGCCAGTCCGAGGCCCTCGCCGGGGACAGCCAGCCGTTCCACCGACGTCCAGGCCGGGCTGCGGGCCGCGTGGAGCACAGGGCTGTGCAGGGGGCGGGGGAGGGGGCGTGGGCAGAGCCATGGCCGGGCTTCCTGCCAGAAGGCACGGGAGCAGCCTGCGGAGTGACTAATGCGAGCTGCTCCTGGCCGTGGGGTGGAGGCTGGTACACACACACACACACACACAGATACACGGATACATGGACACACACACATAGGGACACACGGACACACAGACACGGACACACTGATACACATGGACACACAGACACATGGATGACAGACACACATGGACACACACAAACACACATGGACACAGAGACACACAGACACACAGGCACAGACCCACACACAGACACAGAGACGCACACACCACACACAGCCCCTTGCTGCCTGCACAGCTGGGGCGAGGCCCGGAGGTTGGCGCTGAGGGCTGCACGCAGGTCCCTTCCTGCTCTGGGAGGGCGTCCTCCCGCCACAGGTCAGCAGGCCCCTCTGATGCCCACGGGCCACGGGCTTGGGCCAGGAGCAGGCGTGACGGACACGCAGCATTCGCCCCAGGCTCTGGGCAGACGGAAGGCTGGCTCTGGGGCACGGGGCAGGGTGGGGCGGGGGTGGGGGGCTCGCAGGCTGGGGTTTTCTCACAGCCCACTGGCCCTGTCCCGGCCTCTGCTCCCCACACGGTCTCCTGGGCTGCTGCCCGCGCTGGGCACCCTCTCCTCAGCACCTCCCCGCGTGCCACCTGCACGGCCGTGGCCACTGCTCCCTGTCTGCGTCCTCGGGGACCAGGCCGGCCGCCGAGCGGGCGTTCGGGGACCCCTGGCCCACACCCTGCACTGGGGGGCCCTCCCTGAGGCCCAGCATCCGGAGAGGATGTGAGCGCCATGGCGCCCGGACCCCGGAGCCGGGCCGTCTGGGTGCCGCTCAGAGCCGTTCCCTCGGTTCGGAGTCCCTGGGGCGGCGCCTCCATTTCACCGCTTTCCTCGGGGGAGCTGTGCCGGTAACCAAAACCTAACATTGTCACCGGCAATAATACGTAAAGGGAGCCTGTACATTCTTGTTGGTTTTCTGTTGTTGGAACTTCCCGCCTAGGAGATGTCTTTGTCTCCGAACCTAAATAAAAGGAACGGCAAAGGCCGGGACATGGAGTAGTCCTCCCCCTGGAGGCGGACTCCGGCCTGGCCCCCGCTCTCCCAAACTAACTCTTTCCCAGTCTCTTCATTTTAGGGGGGGCTTCTCCGGAAACGGGACCCTGAGTGGGCCCTGAACCTGTCTGCAAGCTCCCTCAGCACGCCCTGCAGTTATAACTCATGCACGGTGTTCAGGTGTTAAACCGGTAGAAAGGCTGGCTTTTTAAACCATTGCACCCGCTCTGCCTGCTCACGGGGCCCAGCGCGTGCTTGTCTCCCAGGCGGCGTGCCGAGCGGCAGCCCCGGCGCTGACCCTCCTCCTCGCGGGGCGGCCTGCGGGGAGCAGGACGGGGTCACGGTCCCCAGGCTGGGCCCCGTGACACGGCAGCCAGAGGCACTCAGCCTCGGTGCTGGGTGCGTGGTCCCCACGTCACAGGCCCTCCGAGAGGCTGGGGCGAAGGGTAAGGAGACATAGGATGGACTGGGCTATGGGAGACTCTCACTGCCCGTCCAGGAGGAGAGCCCAGCGCCGGCCACGCCAGCGTCCCTGCCAGGAGCCCCCGCCTGCAGCCAGGAGGGAGTGGGGGCGTGGGAGGGGCCGGGGGCCCTGGGAGGGCCTGGGTGTGGAGTCAGCTGCCCTGGTTCTCTGCAGCCACGCTAACTCCCAGCACCTGTTCCGCTCGGGGCTCTGATTACGCTCAGCGCGGCGCTAACCTGATTTCAGCAGAGGCCTAATCACATTTGCGCGGGGGCGGGGGCCGGCTGGCGCCGGGCGGGCAGCCCCCGGCGGTGGGTCCTGCCGCGGAGGACACGTCCCGTTCCCCTCGCCCCCACCCCCGCCTGCTCCAGCTTGCCTGCTCGCTCAGATGCCCGCCCGAGGCTGCCCGCTCTGGCCTGACCTCAGCCGGTGGGAGCGAACCCCGAGAAGCCAGGAAACCGCCCAGCTCGCCCCCCACCCCCCACCCCCCGGTGCCAGCCTGCCCCGGGCGCAGCAGGCTCTCCACGGAGCCGGGACTGAGGGCGGTGCCCCGGGAGCCCACGGGGAGGCCAGATGCCCAAGCTGTCACACGTGCGAGTTATAACCACCAGCTGCGTGTGGACTCGGGCTCAGCGTGGCCCTCTGGGTCCGGGCGGCCTGCCCCTCTGGCCACAGGGCCCTTGGTCACTGGTCTCAGATGGCCGGGCGGCGGCCGCTCACGCCCGCCCCCGGGGAGCTGCTCTGACAGGGGACGCGGCCCCCACCCCGGCGGCCTGAGCCGCAGTGCCGGTTCCGATGCCGGCCCATCCCTGGAGGTCCTGGTGAAACCACCCGGGCGGGGCCTGGGCACCGGCCCCTCTCCGCTCCCCGGGGGACGCCGCCGTGCGGCCAGGGAACAGCCCAGGGGCCTCTGCAGCCCGGCCGGGGCTGAACTCACAAAGAAAGGAGCCAGCCCGGCCGCCTTGTCCCGCTGCAGCGCCTCCTGCAGGGCGGACGCTCTCATGGCGAACTTGCCGTCCGAGGGGACGGCTCTGAAGGTGACTCCTCCGATCAGTGCGGCCCTCTCCACGGAGCAGTGGGCCTGCGGGGAGAGCAGCGAGTGAGGCCGGCGAGTGGGCCTGCGGGGAGAGCCCGAGCGCCCGCCCCCCCGCCCGAGGGCACCCTGCCTGCTCCGGCCCGCCCATCCGCTGCCCTCGCCCGCGGGTTCCCAGGGCACCCCAACCCTGAGCCCCTGAGCCCCGCACGGCCCTGCTCCCCAGGCGCTGGCCGGGGGGTCCCAGCGGAACCAGGAGCCCCGGGTCCTCAGGGGCGGGGTGAGCCCCCTCCCTCCCGCCCGGGCCCTGGGACGGTGCCCGGGGAGAACAGAGAATCCCCAGATCCTTTTCCGGGGGGACTCCGCCAGCCCCCCGGAGAGGCTGCACGCGCCCTTGCAGCCACTCGCCCGGCCTCGGGGTGCTGGGCGCGGCGGGCACATCCTTCTCCCCCTCCCCGGGAGACGGGCGGTGGCCCAGCCTGGGGAGCCGCGCCGCCGCAGGTGCCTCCCGCGGGAGGGGGCGGTGTCTCCGGAGCCAGACCACGCCGCCGGCTCGGACGCCGCGCCCAGACACCGGGCGGCAGTTTATTTCGGGAGACGCGGATGGATGAGCTGGGACCGAGCGCCCGCAGCTGAGGGCCCGGGTCAGAAAGGCAGGGAGATAAGCCTGTCAGCGGCACCCACTCAGCCGTGGGCCCCGCATTCCTGCGGGCGGGGCGCTCCGCTGACCTTCCGACCCCAGCCTCCCCGCCAGCGCCTCTCCCCCTCCTCCTCCCCCTCCTCCTCTCCCTCCTCCTCTCCCTCCTTCTCCCTCCGGCCTGCTCTGCATTTGGGGTTTTTTTCTTTAACCCTTTCCCCGGCCGGTCGGCGGAGGAGGGCCGGTGTGCAGATCCTCCGGCCGCGCCTGGGTCCTTGGGCCTCTCGTCCGGGGAGAGGGACCCCGGGCCCGGCTGTGGTTCCCCTCGGGAGGCGGGAAGGCCCGAGGAGGCACCCCGCGTGCCAGAGAGCGTGGGTCTAAGGCAAAGAGCCGGCCGGGCCGCGTGGCTCTGGGGCCTTTGAGCCAGGAGTCCTGGCGGGACTGCAGGCCAGGGCACGTGCTGCCCAGTGGGGAGCGTGCCCGGGCAGCCGGTCCACGATTCCCTCTCCTCATGGATGTTCCTCTCTCTCCCCCCCCCTTCCTCTCTGAAACCAACAAAAGTGCGTTTAAAGACTGAACATGAAACCGCAGTGCGTGGCGAGGAGCCTGGGCTCTGAGTCCGTGCGCACGGCCCGGGGCCTGCCGAGGGCGCCAGCGGGCGGCCGGAGCCGGTCGCCATGGCTCACGGGCTCCTTTTCGGGGGGTGGAGGGCGCGCCCGCAGCCCGGGCGGCTCCCAGCACGGTGTGACCCGGCCTGGGGACGTCTGCCGTGTCCGGGGGGCTGCCCGGCCCTGTCTGGTTCGGACTGGACACCGAGCGAGAGGGACACACGGACCCGCGGCTCGCTCACCTGGTCGGAGGCGTAGGCCACCAGCTTCTCCATGACGGCGGCCTCCGTGAGCCCCGGGCGGGCGGCCTGCAGGCGGCGGGTGGCCCTGCTCCGCGCGGCCAGCAGCGCCATCAGCGTGGCCTCGCTGGCGCTCCCCTGGGTCAGAGGAGGAGGAGGGGCCACTTAGAGCGCGGCAGAGGAGCCGGCCCAGACCTAGGGGGCGCTCCTCTGTCCCAGGGGTTCACTCGGGCCCGGGAGCTGGGAGATCAGGGTCCGGTACAGGCCGTGGGCTCCGTCCCCATGGGGGTCGCGCAGGAGGCAGCTGGTCCGTGATTCGCTCTCATCATGGATGTTTCTCTCTCTCCCTCTCTCTCTCTCTCTCTCTCTCCTCCTTCTCTTGAAAATCAATTTTAAAAAATTTACCAAAAAGTGATTTTAGAAAAGCCCACGACACCCCCGCCAGCCACACCCCAGCGCCGGGCCCAGGGGTCAGCGGGCTGCGGGGGGTGAGGGGGACGGTACCGGAAGCCGGCGCTCCCCGGGGGGTGGGGCGCCCGGTGCCTGAGCTCGATGAGTCCCGTGAGGCTAGGGACACAGGTTGCCATGGCCGCCCGCCCCAGCTGGGGGTACCCCCACGGGAAGGGCTGGGAACGTGCTCGTCGCCTGGGCCCGCCCCGGGGCTCCGCTGGGGTCACGGGGGCGGAGGGAGGGCAGCCTGGAGCACCGCTAGGTCCCCATGGGGGCGTGCGGAGGCAGCCGATCGATGATTCCCTCTCATCGTGGATGTTTCTCTCCCTCTCCCTTCCTCTCTGACATCAATAAAAATACATTTTTAAAATTGATGGAGGACAGGGGCTGGGCCTGAGCTGCCACGTGAGCCGGGCCCGAGGAGTCCCACAGCCACGCACAGCCCTGAGCCACGCACGTGGGTCCCTGTGTCGGCCAGAGGCCCCGAGGAGGCCAACTCCCAGCCCCCGCCCCGCCCGGACGGGTCCTGACCCCCACAGGACGTGCCCGGGGAATGGGGCCTCCAAAGGAGCCGGTCTCCATCGGGACCGGGCCTGGGCAGGCTGGGGGACGGATCTGGCTGATGGGATTACGGTAAGGCGCTGGGCACGGGGATTAGCGGGATCATCTGCCCGCCGCCGCCTCGCCGGCCCGGAGCGGACGGAGAGCCATCTGTGTCCGTCCGAGGCACATGAGGGAGGAGGGGCGGGAGAGGGAGCTCAGCGGGTCTGAGACGGGGAGGGGAGTGGCCCAGGAGGGGAACCTTCTAGAAACCAGAGGCGTCCAGGGACCACTCTCCGGGCATGAGCTGGACCCCGGCCCACAGCACCGTGCAGCCTGAGTGAGAGGCCGTCTGGGTGGGCGGCGGGGGCGGGAGCGGGGCCGTCTGGGTGGGCGGCGGGGGCGGGAGCGGGGCCGTCTGGGTGGGCGGCGGGGGCGGGAGCGGGGCCGTCTGGGTGGGCGGCGGGGGCGGGAGCGGGGCCGTCTGGGTGGGCGGCGGGGGCGGGAGCGGGGCCGTCTGGGTGGGCGGCGGGGGCGGGAGTGGGGCCGTCTGGGTGGGCGGCGGGGGCGGGAGCGGGGCCGTCTGGGTGGGCGGCGGGGACGGGAGTGGGGCCGTCTGGGGGGGCGGCGGGGCCGTCTGGGTGGGCGGCGGGGACGGGAGTGGGGCCGTCTGGGTGGGCGGCGGGGACGGGAGTGGGGCCGTCTGGGTGTGTGGCGGGGCCGTCTGGGTGGGCGGCGGGGCCGTCTGGGTGGGTGGCGGGGCCGTATGGGTGGGTGACGGGGGCGGGAGTGGGGCCGTCTGGGTGTGTGGCGGGGCCGTCTGGGTGGGCGGCGGGGACGGGAGTGGGGCCGTCTGGGTGGGCGGCGGGGACGGGAGTGGGGCCGTCTGGGTGGGCGGCGGGGACGGGAGTGGGGCCGTCTGGGGGGGCGGCGGGGCCGTCTGGGTGGGCAGCGGGGCTGTCTGGGGGGGCAGCAGGGCCCGGAGCCGGCTCCTCGCCATGGCCACGCCCCCGTGGGCGCCTCACCTGGATGACGCCCCCGCCGGCGCCCCCGTTCTCGGCCAGGAAGGCGGCGGGCAGCTGCAGCATCTTCCCCAGCCAGTCCAGCATCACCGTCTCCAGCTCCGTGCACGCCGGGCTCGCCGCCTGCGGGGGACGCCGCCCTCAGCGCCCGCCCTTCCCCGCAGAGGGCGGCAGGCGCGGCGCTGCTCCCGTGGGACTCGGCTCTGCCCACGAAGCGGGTCCACCCGTCTGCCGAAGGCCCACCCCGGGGGGTCGGGGAGCCTGTGCCTCTGGGGGTGGAGCTCCGGGAGAAGCAGGGACAGAGAGCCCTGCCCCTCGGGACCCCGGCTCTGCACTGGGGTCGGAGGACCGCTTCCCAGGCCCAGCGCCAGGTCTGCCGGAGGCCGGGTGTGTGCGCCAGGGAGCCCCACCGCAGACGTGGTTCCTGGCGATGCCCCCTCCCCCCTCCGCTCAGTCCTCCGGGCTGGCCTGTGCACAGCACACTCCTCGCAGAATGCCGAGCCCGGCAGCAGGTGTCATCGCCAGGGAACCCGGGGTTACATCGTCCAACCCTAGGCCCGGCCGGTGGCTCAGCGATTGAGTGCTGGCGTAGGAACCAGGAGATCACGGTTCGATTCCCGGTCAGGGCACAGGCCCGGGGAGCGGGCTCGATCCCCAGTGGGGGGCGTGCAGGAGGCAGCCCATCCATGGTTCTCTCTCAGCACTGATGTTTCTGTCTCTCTCTCCCTTCCTCTCTGAGATCAATAAAAACACATTTAGCCGAAACCGGTTTGGCTCAGTGGATAGAGCGTCGGCCTGCGGACTGAAAGGTCCCGGGTTTGATTCCGATCAAGGGCATGTGCCTTGGCTGCGGGCACATCCCCAGTAGGGGGCGTGCAAGAGGCAGCTGATCGATGTTTCTCTCTCATCGATGTTTCTACCTCTCTATCCCTCTCCCTTCCTCCCTGTAAAAAATCAGTAAAATACATTTTTAAAAAATAATAAAAAATAATAAAAAATAAAAACACATTTACAAACTGTCCCAGCCCAGGCCCACCAAACGGGGCCCTTTGCACAGACGCGAGGCCGAGCGGCCGGGGCGGACGCAGCGCCGGGCAGTGACGCTGCCGCCGGGCGTGGGCACCGCGGGCTCGCTCCGTCAGCATCGTCTCCCGTGGAAGGCTCTAGAAAGGCTGGTCCCGCTGAGCTGCGTGGCCGGAGAGGGAGCCGCGTGCGGACGGTGGGCGGAAACTCACGCTCCCAGGAAGGGCTGTCTCACCAGCTCCCGGTCCTCTCCCCCCGGGGCCTCTGCAGGGGACCCCCCCCTGCCCGCAGGGCACCGCCCCCCCCCCCGGCCTCCCCAGGAAGGGCTGTCTCACCAGCTCCCGGTCCTCTCCCCCCGGGGCCTCTGCAGGGGACCCCCCCCCAGCCCGCAGGGCACCGCCCCCCCCCGGCCTCCCCGGGCAGCACTCACCCAGGAGAAGCCGATGCAGCCGATGGCCCCGCACAGCATGTCGGCGAGCATGGCGGGGTAGGAGCTGGCCGTGGGGAAGTAGGCGAAGAAGCGGGGGCTGTGCCAGTGGGTCACCTGTGGGCGGGCGGGCGGGCGGTCAGCGGGAGGAGCCCCGGAGCGGGGACCGGGCTCCCTGCGGGCGGGCGGTCAGCGGGAGGAGACCCGGAGCGGGCACCGGGCTCCCTGCGGGCGGGCACTCAGCGGGAGGAGCCCCGGAGCGGGCACCGGGCTCCCTGCGGGCGGGCGGTCAGCGGGAGGAGCCCAGGAGCGGGGACCCGGCTCCCTGCGGGCGGGCGGTCAGCGGGAGGAGCCCAGGAGCGGGGACCCGGCTCCCTGCAGGCGGGCGGTCAGCGGGAGGAGACCCGGAGCGGGGACCGGGCTCCCTGCGGGCGGGCGGTCAGCGGGAGGAGCCCCGGAGTGGGCACCGGGCTCCCTGCGGGCGGGCGGTCATCGGGAGGAGCCCCGGAGCGGGGACCGGGCTCCCTGCGGGCGGGCGGTCAGCGGGAGGAGCCCCGGAGCGGGGACCAGGCTCCCTGCGGGCGGGCGGTCAGCGGGAGGAGCGGGCACCGGGCTCCCTGCAGGCGGGCGGTCAGCGGGAGGAGCCCCGGAGCGGGCACCGGGCTCCCTGCGGGCACGGCCGGGTCATGGCCAGCACCGGGGTGGGAGACCCGCCGGCGTGTGCGTGTCAGGAGGCCGGCGGGTCGGAAGCCTATTTCCCAACACAGCTCCCTCCAGAGAAGGTCCAGGCAGGAACACCGGCAAAGAAAGGCCTGACGGTGCCCGGCCGGCTGCTCAGTGGTTAGAGCGCTGGCCCTCGGACAAAAGGGCCTCGGGTTCGATTCCCGGGCAACGGCTTGTACCCTGGCTGCAGACGCCGTCCCCAGCCCGGTCACAGTGTGTGTGTGCGGGAAGCAGACCATCGGTGTCCCTCACATCGCTGTTTCTCTCTCTCCCCCGCCCCCCCTCCATCCTCCAACAGGAAAATGCAGTGACGATAACAAAATACATTTGACAAGGCCTGCTGCTGGCCGGCTCAGCCCCCTCCCTCCAGCCTGCACCCTCGGCCCCGCCCCGTAGGTCCCGGCGGGACATGCGAGGTGCTGAGGAGGGAGGAGAGGGGAGGGGAGATGGGGTGCGGCCGGTTTAGCTTCTTTAGCATGCTCCTGCGCCCGCACGCCCGCCTCTAGAGCGCCCTCCGTGGAGGGGGTGCAGGCACGGCCGTTTGCCCCACGGGGTGGTAGCCCCAACGGCCTGTCCCGCCCCTTCCCCCGGGCCCCGAGGCCTCGGACCCAGCCTGGCGCCCGGGAGGGAGGCGCTGGCGTCCGGCCTGACATTCACGGAGCGCGGCCTGCAGGCTGGCCGGGCTGGTGTTTGCTCAGCCGGCAGGCGGGCGGCCAGCGCGGGGCCAGGCTCGGGGCGCAAATGTCAGGGACCCTCCCGGGAGTCGGGGGGGGCGAGCAGCTGAGCCGTGCTGTGCCGACCGGGCTGCCCCCACCCCGCCCCCACTGCGGGCTCAGGGCCTGGCGTCCGGTCTGAGCGGCTGTGGCGGAGGCCCGGGGGCTCCCGCCCGTGGTGTCCAGGGCCTCCGCCACGGGGAAGAGGCCGACAGCGGGACCAGAGCCCCCGCGCGTTCCCTTGACCCAGAGCTGCCAGCCCCTCGGGGCCCGGCCCCGGGCACCCTGGGCAGACCGACCATCACTGCTCTGCACATGGCTGACCGGCCGGGACCCGCCGGGCAGGAAGCGCAGGCGTGTGCCCCGCCAACCAGCCCGGCCCGGCACACCGGCCCCGCAGGGGCGGCCGGAGGCCTGGCCCGGAGGCCGGTCTGGCTGCCCCCGGCCCCCTCGCTCGCCGCTGCGCGGCCTCAGACTGCCCCCCAACCCCGGCTCCGGTCTCGCCCAGACCGCAGTGACCGGGCCGCTGTCCGGCGGGCGGCGAGGCTCGGGGCCCGGTGGGCCGCCCCGCCCCCCCGGCTCTGACTGCCCACGTACCCCCGGCATGATGACCCGCTCCACGTCCCTCATGATGTCCTCATAGGCCTCCGGCTCCTGGGGCGCGCAGCCGGGGACCAGGGGGCGCAGGTAGCCGGGCTCCACGTCGGGGTACACCTGGCGCGCCTCGATGCCCTCGATGTAGTCGGCGATGTAGTCCACCATCTCGCGGCCACGCCGCCGGAACTCGCCGGCGTCCATGGCGCCGCAGAGAACCTGTGGGGAGGGGCGGGTCAGTGGGCAGCGACACCTCCACGAGGAGCGGCCGTGTCCACGCCCGCTGACCGCTGGGCCACCTGGGCCAGGTCCCTGCCAGGCACGCTTTTTTTAAATGTTTAATATATTATTCTTCTTTTAATATATTTTATTGATTTTTTACAGAGAGGAAGGGAGAGGGATAGAGAATTGGAAACACCGGTGAGAGAGAAGCATCCATCAGCTGCCTCCTGCACATCCCCCACCGGGGATGTGCCTGCAACCAAGGTACATGCCCTTGACCGGAATCGAACCCGGGACCCTTCAGTCCCCAAGCCGACGCTCTATCCACTGAGCAGGCCGGCTAGGGCTATAAAATATCCTTATTGATCTCAGAGAGGAAGGGAGGAGGAGAGAGAGAGAAATACCAATGATGAGAGAGAATCATGGATCCGCTGCCTCCTGCACGCCCCCTACTAGGCTTTGAGCCAGCAACCCGGGCCTGTTCCTGACCGGGAATCGAACCCTGACCTCCGGGGTCATAGGTTGGTGCTGAACCACGGAGCCCGGCTGGGCTCAGGCGCTTCACTCCCACGGGGACCGGGAACGCCCGGAGCTGGAGGTCAGCCCCTCACCCTGAGTGCCACGCCTTCCCTGTCCGCGTCCACGTCGGTGGGACAGACACCGCCTCCACGCCCACCCCGCCTTCGTGACGGCGCTGGCCGCGCTGGGCTGCGCGAGTCCAGGAGACCTCGGTTCTGGCCTTCGGCGCGGCCGGCCGGCGAGAGCTCATTGGCCGCGCGGGAAAACATGGACAGGCCGCCGGGGGCCCCGAGGGGAGGCCCCGCCTTCCCGGACTCCCCGCTCCTGGCCCTTCAGCCCTCCCCCCCCTCGCTGATCCCTGTGCACGCGCTGGCGAGGCGGCCGCATTGCCCTCTGCGCGGCTGAACAGCGTCCTGAGATGCAGCCAGGCTCTGGGTTTGGTGAAGCCTGTTTTGGCTTCAACATTTACCTCGGGCCCAGCCGGCCTGGCTCAAGGTGAGCACCGACCTAGGCACAGGGGTCAGGGTTCGATCCCCGGTCAGGACCCAGGCCTGGGCTGTGGGCTCCATCCCCAGTGGGGGGTGTGCGGGAGGCAGGCGGTCCATGGTTCTCTCTTATCATGGATGCTTCTCTCTTTCTCTCTCTCTCTCTCTCTCTCTCTCTGTCTGTCTCTCTCTACCTCAGGCCTGTGGACATGCAGGAATGCAGGAGGCAGCTGCCCCCTCTCTCACCCCTGCCGCCTGGCTCCTGTCTCACAGCTACCTGTCCGAGCTCTGATAAGTTTACAGCTCCCACCTCTGCAGTCATCTGGAGTTCTTCTCTGACAGATGGCTTGCCCCCGGAGTGCCCCCCGCCCCAGCACTGCCCCCAGAGTGCCCCCCAGCCCTGCCCCCGGAGTGCCCCCAGCGCTGCCCCCGGAGTGCCCCCAGCCCTGCCCCCGGAGTGCCCCCAGCGCTGCCCCCGGAGTGCCCCCAGCGCTGCCCCCGGAGTGCCCCCAGCGCTGCCCCCGGAGTGCCCCCAGCGCTGCCCCCGGAGTGCCCCCAGCGCTGCCCCCGGAGTGCCCCCAGTGCTGCCCCCGGAGTGCCCCCCAGCCCTGCCCCCGGAGTGCCCTCAGCGCTGCCCCCGGAGTGCCCCCAGCGCTGCCCCCGGAGTGCCCCCAGCGCTGCCCCCGGCGGGGCCCCCCGCCCCGCCCCCCGACTGCCCCCAGCGCTGCCCCCCGCGTGCCCCCAGCTCTGCCCCCGGAGTGCCCCCAGCCCTGCCCCCGGAGTGCCCCCAGCCCTGCCCCCGGAGTGCCCCCAGCCCTGCCCCCGGAGTGCCCTCAGCGCTGCCCCCGGAGTGCCCCCAGCGCTGCCCCCGGAGTGCCCCCAGCGCTGCCCCCGGAGTGCCCCCCAGCCCTGCCCCCGGAGTGCCCTCAGCGCTGCCCCCGGAGTGCCCTCAGCGCTGCCCCCGGAGTGCCCCCAGCGCTGCCCCCGGAGTGCCCTCCGAGCCCGGCCGGGGCTGCAGCTCCAGCAGAGTGCAGCCGCTGTGTCTGCAGGCATCCTCACTGCTGTGCGCTCACTTTGCTCTGGCCTGTGAGCGTGTCAGCGTTCAGGGCCTCAGTCCTCAGGCCCTTTCCTCCCGTGGGGCGTGCGGAGCGGCGGGGAGAGGGCCTGTCTCCCAGCAGCCCCGCCGTGTGGCCGAGGGCAGCGCAGGGGCAGAGCGAGCCCGGGTTCTCGGAGGATCAGCTGCCCCAGCAAACACAGACACACAGCCCCTGCCCCCAGAGAGACCTCCGGGCGGGTGTGCGGGCCGGCCCGGCTGCTCTGAGCCCCAGCGCCCTCCGGGGCCGCGCTGACACCCGGAGTGCCGCTCACGGTGCCTCTGAGATGGCCGGCAGGTACTGGCTGGCAGATGTAGGCAGTGACCAGGCCCGTGAAACCGTGTCTGTGGACATGACCGGACGGCGTCACCGGCGGCTGAGCTCCATGGCGTTCCGTGGGCAGCCCCTGCCCACACTGCCGGGCACAAGCCGGCCTGGCGCCGTCTCCCGGCCCAGCCTGGCCTCCCGGCCCAGCCCGGCCTCCCGGCCCAGCCCGGCCTCCCGGCCCAGCCCGGCCTCCCGGCCCAGCCCGGCCTCCCGGCCCAGCCCGGCCTCCCGGCCCAGCCCGGCCTCCCGGCCCAGCCCGGCCTCCCGGCCCAGCCCGGCCTCCCGGCCCGGCGTCTGGTCACACCGCGACGGGCTCCGTGCCAGCCTGACGCCGCCCACACGAGTGGCAGCGCAGGACCAGGACACGTAAGGGATGAGCCACAGCCTGGCCGGCCTGGCTCAGGAGGTCAGGGGTCGATTCTTGGCCAGGCCGGTGCCTGGGTTGTGGGCTCAATGCCCAGTAGGGGGCGTGCAGGAGGCAGCCCGGGCCAGGCTCCCGCCTGCTCTCTCGTTTGGTCTCCGTGATCTTGCTCAGGAGTGTCCCTCTCCCTCTGCGGCCCATCAGGCCGAGGCTCGGAGACTGAGCGCTCAGAGCCGGGAGGTCAGGGCCTCGCTGGCCGCTCTGCCCGCTGCCGGGAGCCTGAGGCGCTGGAGCGCGGCCAGCACGGCCAGCCGGTCGGGCCAGAGCCCGGGGCGAACCTGGGAACACCTCAGGCCAGAAACTCCAAAAACCAGTTTCTCCGGAGCTGCAGGCAGCCCGGCGCTTCCCTCGCTGGTCGGGACCCTGCTCCGCACATGGCCGGCCGGCGTGGGCAGTGCCGTGTGGAGGCGTCCAGGCGGGCCCTGCCCCCAGGCCTCCCCCAGCCGGTGCCAGCCGGTGAGACCAGGCACCCCGGGAGCTGCCCCCGGCTCCCACCTCCCGCCCTCCGTCCGTCCTCTCTCGGCTCCCCGCACTCCGTGTGCATCTGCTGCCGGCCAACGGGGACCCTGCACAGGCCCACCCATGCCTGCCCCACACCTGCGCCCGTGCCCATACCCACGCCCACACCCACACCCACACCCACACCCACGCCTGCCCCACACCTGCGCCCGTGCCCATACCCACGCCCACACCCACACCCACACCCACACCCACACCCACGCCTGCCCCACACCTGCGCCCGTGCCCATACCCACGCCCACACCCACACCCACACCCACGCCTGCCCCACACCTGCGCCCAGGCCCATGCCCATGCCCACGCCTGCACCACACCCGTGCCCACGCCTGCGCAGTGGCTCCTGCAGGGCAGGGTAGGAGCCCAGGGGCCTCTTGCGTCCGGCAGCCTGCAGGCTGGCTCCTGCCCTCCCAGAGCCGTGCGTGTCCGGCCCAGAGCCCAGGCTGAGCCTCTTAGGCTGTCCCGCTGGGAGAGGATGGAGCCTCTGGCCGCTGTCTCTCCTTCGGCCCCACGAGCTCACAGCCTCGTGGGAGGTGCAGCACGGCCCCTGTGGGAGGCCGGTGGGCAGTGCAGGCCTCTCCACGGCTCCCGGGAGCCCTGCGCTCCCCTCACCCTCACGGTCTGTCTCGGCCCGGCCGGGGGCTCCGTGGTGGGGCATCGGCCTGGGAACCGGAGGACACGGACGCCCACCATCAGGGCGGTGAGCACACCCCACCCCCGCCTGACACTGCACATCGCCGCCGCAATGACGGTGCGCACGTCTGATTTAGGGTAATTCGAACAAATTGCATCCTTTGGCGTGTTTGCTGTTGCCGCTCGTTCCCATGGAAACAGCCAGCACGCGGAGCGTGACTGCCCCTCTTCGCTCCCGGTTATCCCAGGGCCGCCCTCCGGGACAGAGAGCCCCCGCCCTCACGTGCCCCCCGCCCCGCGTGCCCCCTCCCGCCCCACGTGCCCCCCCCGCGTGCCCCCCGCCCCGCGTGCCCCCGCCCTCACGTGCCCCCCGCCCCGCGTGCCCCCCCCCGCGTGCCCCCCGCCCCGCGTGCCCCCGCCCCGCGTGCCCCCGCCCCGCGTGCCCCCGCCCCGCGTGCCCCCCCCCGCGTGCCCCCGCCCCGCGTGCCCCCGCCCCGCGTGCCCCCGCCCCGCGTGCCCCCCGCCTCGTGTGCCCCCCGCCCCGCGTGCCGCTGCCTCCGGCCTGCGTGGACTGCCCCCCCCACCCCCGCACTCCTGGGGGTCCCCGCTTTTCCGAACCAGCCCCGTGGCCGGTGCAGGCGCCCTGCAGTCCCTCCGCCCGCCAGGCCCCGTCTGCGCCCGGGACCCGAGCTGAGCGCGGTCCCACCGTCACACCCGGAGGCCACGCCGGCCGCACCCCATCCTGAGGCCCCAGGAACCAACGGCCGCCCGGCTGTGTGCCTACGGGCCCGGCACGTCTCCCTCACGCTCCCGGCGCCTGTGGGGGGGGCTGTGGGGACGCGGGGGGATGAGCCATCAGAGGAAGGCCCAGGACAGCCGGCCACAGGAGCAGGACAGGGGTCCCACCCCTGGCTCCTGCAGAGCAGGACCCTTCCCCCCCCCCCACCCAGTGCAGGGCGGCTCCGGCAGCCTGAGCGGGGCGGATGGACGGACAGACGGACAGAGGCAGGGCCGGAGGAGGCCGGTCCGGGCCCGGGAGGCCACCCGCCCCTCCCTGCGAGCGGCCGGTGAACACTGGTCCGGCTCCGTGCACAGCTGCCCGCCGGCGGGGGGGGGGGGGGAGACACACGGGGGGCCGGGGAGGCAGGGCCACGCTGTCCACGCAGCTCCGGGTGCCCCAAGCCCAGGTCGCCCCGTCAGCCTGGGGCCCCCCCTTCCCCCCCCTCAGGCCCCCGGAGAGCTGTGGGTGTGAGCGCTTCTCCCAGGCCGGGTCCTCCGGGTCCTCCCGCCCTGAGCACGCCTCCACCGTGCCCTCAGGCACCTCGAACCCGGTCAGGGGTCCCCTCTTCCGAGACCCCCTCCCCCCACTCACAGGGAGTTTCCTGGGGGCGGGCTGAGGGGGCTGCGGGGGAGCGGGGACCAGGTGGTCGGAGGGAGGGGAGGGCCGCTGGTGTCAGTTATTCCACCCCAGAGGGAGTTATTCCACCCCAGAGGCGGGGAGCACTGCCGGATCCAGCTTTTCCCAAAGCCGCGTCCTGGTCCTCCTCGAACCCGGACATCCCTTCCCTGCGGGACCTCAGGGCTGACCCAGACAGAGAGCCGCTCTCTGGCCTCGGACCCTGGCGGGAGGCCCCCACGCTGCCCGGGCCCTGCCCGTGGGCCTGGCCCCGAGGCGGACCTGCCGCTGGAGGAGGAGCCGGGGGCAGGGCCGCCCCGCGTGCCCCCCGCCCCGCGTGCCCCCGCCCCGCGTGCCCCCGCCCCGCGTGTCCCCCGCCCCACGTGCCTTCTGGGAGACAGGGCTTCGGGGGCTCCCCCCGCCCCCCGCCCCCCGAGACGGAGCAGACGGGACGCGGGCGGAAGGCTGCTCAGCAGCCCCCTTCCCCCGCCCCCGCTCCCCGCAGTCACCTGCTCATTCATAAAGCAGCGCCCATGTGGCCAGGCCCTCGGCAAACATCAGACCCGTTTTACAAGCACCCGTGGGTGGCCTCCCGGGCTGCCCCATTCCAGGCGGCGGGCTGGCACCCAGCTGCACCCTGAAAACTGGTCTGCCGGCCCCACCCCGGCCCCAGTCCAGCCCAGCCCAGCCCAGCCCCAGCCCAGCCCCAGCCCCAGCCCCAGCCCCAGCCCCAGCCCAGCCCCAGCCCCGCCCCAGCCCCAGCCCCAGCCCCGCCCCCGGCCAGCCCCAGCCCCGGCCCCAGCCCAGCCCCAGCCCAGCCCCAGCCCCAGCCCCAGCCCAGCCCCAGCCCAGCCCCAGCCCCAGCCCCAGCCCCAGCCCAGCCCAGCCCCAGCCCGAGCCCCAGCCTAGCCCCCGCCCAGCCCCAGCCCAGCCCCAGCCCCAGCCCAGCCCCAGCCCCAGCCCCGGCCCAGCCCCAGCCCAGCCCCGCGTCCAGATGCCGGAGGGACCGGCTGGGCACAATGGCCTCTCTCTCTGGTGTCACCAAGGCTCCCAGCTCTGCCCCCGACCTTGCAGCTTGCGGCCTTCGGGGGCACCTGTGTCCCCAGGAAGCTCCGAGCAGCCCCACCTGCACACGCCGGGGCCTGCCCGCCAGCCCAGCCGGAAGCAACAGGCGGACCCTCCTGTCCCCGCACCCGGTTCCAGCCCAGGCGGCTCCCTGCCCGCCCCTCCCGGAGGCAGAGGGTACTCACGGGGCCGCTCTCTGTTCGCCTGCCCGCCCGCCCGCCCGCTCCCCGCGCAGCTGACAGCACAGAGGATGCGATTATGCGATTGCCATTTATGTAGCCGGTGTCCGCCGCCCGAAGCCAATCAGAGTCACGTTGTCTGCTCATTCATCTCGGGCGCGGCCGCCGCCCCCGGGGCACCGCCAGACAGGGCCGGGCAGGCGCAGGCCCTGAGCGAGCCCAGCCCGTCTGCCCAGGGCACCGGGGCCAGCAGCCCCAGTGGAAGGGCTTGCTCTGTGCCAGGATTGCGGGGTGCCGCCCTGAGTGCAGGGTCCTGTATGCCGGCGTAGGACTCAGCTCTCCACGGGCCCCTTTCCATTAACCTACGTGGGAAATTGCTACTACCCCTAGGAATGCTGCGGACTGCAGATGTCTTTGCCTTGGGGTCAAACAATTGATAGGAGCCCGCTGACGCAGAAGGAGCTTCGAGTTAAGAGGAAGATAGGTGTTGTAAAAGGTCAGGGGTGGTAAAAGGTCAGGTGCTGAAGGAACTTATCGGTACAGGAACTCACCGTGTTAGCAGAAACGATTTGCCTGAAGTAAATATTTCCTCCTTCAGAAGTGTATTTAAAGGTCGGAAAAATAAAATTCCCGGCTGCAGACCTCGGGTCTGAGCCCTCCCGACCCCGTCTGTTCTCATCTGTCTGTTTCCTATCCTCACCTCCTCATTCAGGGACTGTTCGCCGCCGGCAGGTTCCGGCACAGGATGGGCCAGCACCCCTCTCCTCCCCGGGGCGACGAGGACCCCGACAGGAGGGATAGGCTCAGGGTGCCCACTCCGTCCGCTCCGGTCTGGTCAGAGACCAGCAGAGGCAGGAGGGGGTCGAGCCCAGGCTCGTCTGAGTCGCAGCCCTGTTCCTCCACCAGAAGCAGCCAGCACCCAGCACCCAAAACACAGCTCTTCCCGCCTTGGGGCTCCCCTCCCTCCGCCGGCCAGACGGGGCAGGACAGTGCCTCCTCTGTGAGGGGCTGGCGCTCAGGCAGGAGGCGCAGGTGGTTCTGCTGCTCTCACCGCGTGTACACACACACACACACACACACCACACGCGTGCACACACAGCATGTAAACACCCCCACGCATGTACACACAGCATACAGACACACCCACCCATGCACCAAACACACCCACAACATGCATGCACCACACCCCAGCACACACATGCACGTGCACATAGCATGCAGGCACCATACATGCCCCCGGCACATACATGCACACACACAGCAGGCAGGCATGTGCACATGCCCCCACACGGGGCACACTCTCAGGCCTGTGGCGGTCAGAGCCCTGGGCCTGGCTGAGGACCAGCGGCTCCGGAGCCGGGCCCTCGGGACAGGACCTGCAGGCCTGGGCAGGGCGCTGGCATGGGCGAGGCCACCAGAGGGCGGGGCTGGCAGGGCCGAGGGCGGGGCCGCGTGCGAGATGCCCCCCCACCCCCCACCCCGCAGGGGAGAGGCCCGCTGGCCGCACCCCTCGCTGTGGCTGCGCAGGGCCCGGCCTGGAGGGGCGCTGGGGGAGGTGGCCGTGTGCCCAGGCCGGGCAGAGCTGGGCCCTTTGACCCTGCGGGCGCGGCTCTCCCGGCTCTGCTGGCAGCGGCCCTGGAACCCCGGGTGACCCAGGAGCCACGCAGGAGGGGCCGCGTGCTCTGGGGAAGAGGCCGGGGTCCTGCCCTCACCCGGGCCCGATGGCGCTGCGGAGGGTGGGCGTCTGCGGGGGACACGCCTGGCCGGGATGGCGAGGGCCCAGGACCCCGGGAGGGAGCGCGGGCGGGGGGAGCCAGCGCCCCTGAGGGACGGCAGTGCGGGGTGCGGGCGCTCGGCCCGCGGGGGAATGGGATGGGGGACGGGGCCCTTCAGGAGGGGACGACGGGGACACTGTTAGGACGCGGAGGGCCGGCGATGGCCCTCATGGACGCCGGGCTTCAGGAGTCTCCTCCCACCAGGGCGCTGAGCTGCAGTGGGCGGGGGGGGGGGGGTTGGGGGGGCGCTGATTTGGGGAGAGGCCACAGGGATTGGAGCGTCGCTCAGAAAAGGGAGCGGATGCCTCAGGGCGTGAGAGGGGTCCTGTGGTCCCGCCGGGGGCGGAGGCGAGGGGAGGAGCCAGGGGGGCGGCGATGTTTTCTCGGTCTCCCGCGAGCTGGACCGTGTGCCAACGCCGCGGCTTAGGCCCCAGCTGCCATGAACGCCCACGGCCCACAGCGCCAAACCGGCTGGGGCAGCACCCGCTTCCCGCAGGGAGACAGGCCCGGGAAGCCGCTGACAGCGGCCGGCGTGGGGGGAGGAGGCGGAGGGGCAGAGGCTGGGCTGGGCCGCCTGGGCCCTCACACCCGGCACCGCCACTGCCAGCTCCCCCAGCACCACCCACCCCCCTGCCGGCCAACCGACCGACCGACCGACCGCAGCGGGAGACGCGTGGAGGGCCAGGAACCACCCCCACTCCACCCCCGGAACCAACCAGCAACCCCCCCTCCCCCCCGCCCGCGGGGAATTAACCTGGGAGCGGCCTGAGCTGTGGAGTGGAGGTCGAGGCGGCGCTGTGTGTCCCACGGGGCCCTCCGGTTGGGACCGGCAGGGAGACTCAGTGTGCCTGCCCCGGGGAGGGCCGGCGGGAGCTCACACCGGTCTGCCTGGCAGCGGCGAAGCCCGAGGCCAGGCAGCGGCTTTCAGCCTCAGCAGCTGGTTAAACATTAAGCTCTGGAGATAAAGCCTCGCCCCCGGGAGCTGGGCGCCCATCTCCCCAGTGGGCAGGCCGAGCCTGGTCCTAGGACAGCGTGCGGGCGAAGGCCCCGCCTCGTTGAGACCGGAGACTCTGTGACCCCCGGGGGTGCCCGATCCCGCTCCTTCCCCCTCGGGCCCGGGGCTCCGCTGTGCGCACCCGGGCGCCGGCGCTCACGCTCCCACCCCAGGAAGCGGGCCCCGAGGGGCGGGAGCGAGGTGGGTCCAGCCCGAGGGGGTGCTGCGAGCCCCCGGGGGCCCTGGGCCTGAGGGCCTCAGAGCACCCCCAGGCCACAGGGCCCCCGGCAAGCAGCCCTCCCCTCCACTCAGGTCCCGTGCTCTCGCGCTGCGGCCCGGGTTCAACCCGGCCTCCGGGAGCCAGGGGACCTGCATGCGGCAGCTCGGCGACCCGTGACGGCTCGAGCCTCTCTAGCTCCAGTGGCGTGTGACGTGCAGCGTGTGACGTGCAGCGTGTGACGTGACCCTTGAGCGCCACGCCCGAAGTGCCTGGGCTGCGGCAGCACTGCTGGCGGCTGACCCACCCGCCCCCGGGGAGCCCCTTCTCATCCCCAGCATTCGGCCTTTTGAGTTGGGTCCTGGTGGCCTGGGTCCCAGGTGAGCCTCCGGGGGGGCAGTCCAAGGTCAGGCCAGACCAAGGCCAGCTGACCCTGCAGGATGCCGCTGCGGCTCATCGCAGGCCCTCGCCCCCACGTCTTTCCTCAAGCCTCCCGTGGCACAGGGGACACTGTGAGACTCAGGTGGCCCTGGCCGTGTTGTTCAGTGGTTAGCGTTGGCCTGTGGACCGAAGGGTTTGCGTGTTCGACTCCTGACCAAGGACAAAGACCTCAGTTTCAGGTTCCATCCCTGGCGCCGGTCAGGGCACGCACAGGAGACACCCAATCGATCGATGTGTCTCTCTCACATCCAAAGTCTCTCTCGCCCTAGCCGGTGTGGCTCTGTGGACAGAGCGTCAGCCTGTGGACTGAAAGGTCCCAGGTTTGGTTCCAGGTGAGGGCACAGGCCCAGGTTGCGGGCTCGATCCCCAGGATGGGGCGTGCAGGAGGCGGCCGATCCATGGTTCTCTCACATCTTTGCTGTTTCTCTCTCACTCTCACTCTCCCTTCCTCTCTGACATCAATAACAATATATTTAAGAAAAAGCTCTCTCCCACCCCTTCCATTCTCTCTCAAAATAAATAGATAAAAACCCGTGGGGGAAACACCCTCAGGTGAGAATCAGGAAAAAACTCAGGTGCATGGAGGGTGCCTGCGGCATGAGGGGGCCCTTCTCCCAGGGGCGACTTTGGCTCCGGCAGCCCGGTCAGCCCGGTCAGCACGGTCAGCCAGCGCCGGCGGAGGCGAAGCGTGGCCTGTGCCGGCGGGTGGCTGGGCTGTGTGTCCGCCATGGGGCAGGAGGAGAGCTCGCGGGCAGGCTGGCGCATCGCTGAGGTGGAGACAGCCTGACACGGAGAGACATGCAGGGAGGGACCGCCCCCGGGAGCGAGCTGGTGAGGGCGGGCCCCGGCCTGACGGGGGCAGGGGCAGGGGCAGGACGGACGGGAGCTTGGGGAGGGAGGTGGGGACTCGGGCGGGGGCAGGTCGGGGCCCCAGCGGGGTGATCTGCAGACCCAGGGAACCCTCTGGGAACACGGACAGGAGCCTGGGCCCATGGGGGTCCTGCGGGTGGGCGAGGCCGCAGTGACAGCCTGCACCCACTCTGCGCGGCTGGGTGGACGGCTGAGGCACGCGGCGGCCAGGCCAGGCCACGGGGAGGCCAGGATGGCCCTTCTCCTGACTTCCCGCCCGCCGAGTTCCCGTCTGACAGGGAAACCCCGGCTCCCGCCCGTGACGGCCCGCTGGGTCCTCCCAGGCCCGTGTCCCCCGCCGGGGCCACTCTGCCCGGTGATGACCGAGACCTGCCCACGCCGCTCCCCTCCAGCTGCCCGCCCCCCAGTGCGGAGACGCGCGTGGCCATCGTCCCACCCCACTCCTGAGGGCTCTCAGCCGCTGGCTGGCTGGAGGGGTGGAAATAAAGAGACAGGACACACCATGGAAAATGAAGAACACTGTATGTTTATTAATGTTTATTTCAAATTACAAGAAACAGATCACCAGTCCCTTATTGGTACAAAAATACCTGAAAGTGTGTACTTAGGTTCATGAGCTGAGGAGCTATGTACAAAGAGGAGCAAAGCACATGAGGAGAGCTTGTCTCTGCACCGTCTGCACCCTGGGCGCGGGCGTGGGGCCGCGCGGCTCGCTGGGACGTCACACTGAGGGCGAGCGAGTCCCACCCCGAGGGGCGAGATGCAGGGCCACATGCAGAGGAGAGAGGACAAGACTTCTAGACTGAGGCACATATTTCTTCAAAGTTTAGCAAACAAAAAAGCATCCTGGGACTCTCCCCAGCACGCTGGGGGCAGACGCCGCAGCGCGGGGTCCTCCTCCCTCCCGTCTGGCCCAGGCGGTTACACGAGTATCACTGAAAAAGAAAATAAATCACAGGCAGAGAAAAACCCAACAGGCTCCACACGACCCTGAGCTGTCCCGTTTACATTCACGTCACCGAAATACAAAAATAAAGGCCGATGTCTTCAGCCCCTGGCCGGCGGTGGCGATGCCTCGTCCAGGGACCGGCTGCGGTCGGCCCTCCCGGCCGGCAGGGCGAGGACCCTGTGCCAGGCCTGCACTCGCGTCGATGGGTGGGGGCCGGAAGGTGCCACGGGCCGGGCACACAGCTACATGCGAAACTGAGTCAGAGTCGGGCTCCTGCTGTCCTTTAAATAAAACGCGTGCGTATAAATATGAAATGCCGCAAACACTAGCCATCTACGGGGAGGGCGGGCCTCGCCTCACTGCCGGCCTGGTCTGCTCAGCGGGAGAGGCCGGGACCTTCCCGTGCTCACGATCAGCCAGCGAGGGGCGGTCACATCAGTCCCTCAGGTGGGCGGGCAGCACCGCCAGCACAACGGGAGGCCCGCCTAGGGTCAAGGCTATGAAAGATAAACTGGGTACAAAAAAAGAAAACACAATTGAGTAACTATAGCTAAAAACGTCTACTAAAACTTCTTCATTTGCATAAATGGACAGGCACAGAAAACAACCAGAGTGTGGCCTGTGGAGGAAAGCTCCCCCTATGACCGACCACGGCGCCCCGGGGCCAGGCTGGGTGTTTCTGGGGCCCCTCGGGGGGTCAGTGGGGGCACATTCAGAGGCCAGTCAACATCGGAACTGCTACTAGACAAGAAAATCGCTTGCACCACAGAGGTCTGTGTGCTCGTCAGAGACCAAAGGAAAGAAAGACATGGCCACTCTCAGACTGGGGACACCCCTCTGGGACCGGGCACCGTCCGAGCGGCCCCGGCGTGGGAGCAGTGTCCCGCTGACCAGGCTGGTCCACGTCCCTGCTGCTGTGAGGGACGAGGCGGCAGAGGCCGCCAGCTGCCTCCCGCGCCGGGGTCTTAGGCCGGGGGCTTCAGGCACAGGCCGCAGAGCTGGGCCAGAACGTGCCCTTTCAATTTCTCCATCCTTGTCACCATGGAAACCCGCCAATTCGGGCCTGGACCATGGTGCCCTTTCAATTTTTCCATCCTTGTCACCATGGAGACCTGCCAATCCGGGCCTGGAACATGGTGCCCTTTCAATATCCCCATCTGTGTCACCATGGAAACCCGGGAATCTGAGCCTGGACCATGGTGCCCTTTCAATATTTCCATCCTTGTCACCATGGAAACCTGCCAATCTGGGCCTGGACCATGGTGCCCTTTCAATTTTTCCATCTGTGGCACCATGGAAACCTGCAAATCTGGGCCTGGAACATGGTGCTCTTTCAGTGTTTCCATCTGTGTCACCATGGAAATCCAGGAATCTGGGCCAGAAACATGGTACCCTTTCAATATTTCCATCCTTGTCACCATGGAAACCTGCAAATCTGGGCCAGAAACATGGTACCCTTTCAATATTTCCATCCTTGTCACCATGGAAACCTGCAAATCTGGGCCTGGAACATGGTACCCTTTCAATGTTTCCATCTGTGTCACCATGGAAACCCGGGAATCTGGGCCAGAAACATGGTGACCTTTCAATGTTTCCATCCGTGTCACCATGGAAACCTGCAAATCTGGGCCAGAAACATGGTGCCCTTTCAATGTTTCCATCTGTGTCACCATGGAAACCCGGGAATCTGGGCCAGAAACATGGTGCCCTTTCAATGTTTCCATCCGTGTCACCATGGAAACCCGGGAATCTGGGCCAGAAACATGGTACCCTTTCAATATTTCCATCCTTGTCACCATGGAAACCTGCAAATCTGGGCCAGAAACATGGTGCCCTTTCAATGTTTCCATCCGTGTCACCATGGAAACCCGCCAATCTAGGCGGGGACATGCCCTTTCAAGGTTTCCATCCATGTCACCATGGAAACTCACAAATCTGGGCAGAGATATGGTGCCCTTTCAATGTTTCCATCCGTGTCACCATGGAAACCCATGAATCTGGGTGGGGACATGCCCTTTCAACGTTTCCATCCGTGTCACCATGGAAACCTGCCAATCCGGGCAGGGATGTGCCCTCTCAAGGTTTCCATCCGTGTCACCATGGAAACTCACAAATCTGGGCGGAGACATGGTGCCCTTTCAATGTTTCCATCCGTGTCACCATGGAAACCTGCGGATCTCTGCAGGAAGCCAAGCAGGTGACATTGATTATCAGAGCCTGGAGTCCCCTAGGGAGGACAGCCGTGAGGAGACTCCGGCCGCCGCAGGGGTCAGGCAGTGATCCTTCTAGAACAGGCGGCAGGTGCGCCGGCGGACGGACCACGGGCAGACGAGAGTAGCAGAGTCTCAAGAAAGCTGCCTGTCTCCAACCAGCGGGGGACTCGGCCGGGCGGGCGGGCGCGGGCGTCCCCGGAAACGAAGGCTCCTGGCTGCGGAGGAGGGCACCTGGGAGCATGAGCGCGGCACCTTGTGCGGAGAGAGCGACGGACGGTGCTGCCGGCTGTCCACGAAGCGTGTCCATGCGGCCGTTGGTGACGCCTAGATGTCCTTAGAGGCTTTGCCGGCGGACGGGGGAGGGCGGGGCGCTGACCACTGGGATGCTGAATCCGCCCGCGGTGACCTGCAGGCGGCCGCCCTCCGGTACCTCTGCTCCGTCCGCGACGTCTACCGTCCGCGTGAGACTTCTCTCCGTCTTGTATGCGCTGCACAGCCATGTCCCCGCCACCAGGGGCTGAATACAACATTGAAAACAAGGAGTGCAAAAGAGGGATCAATACAAAAAAGTAAACATGTCAGTTTGAATTGTCAAGATTATTCCAGGGCAAGAGTTTATTTCCAATCACTGCTATGATTCACACGTGGCCCGCCAGGACGCTCGTTCCAGTTTCCTCCGATTTAGCACTCGCTCTCTCAGCCCCGCGCGGCGGGCGGGGTCCCAGCAGCACCTCGCTGAGACATCCAAGGACTATCGGGGGTGGGGGGGGGGGTTTGGCACCAGAGGGAGCGGCCTTCTCCCCCGGCACAGAATCAAAGTGTGTTTCAGCCATGCAAAGACCTCCTGCTCCTTCCGCACGAGCTCCCTCCGGCCTCCAGCTCAGGCGGGTCCGAGGGCCCCGGGCCACAGGGGCGCCCCGGCCGCCGGCCGCGCGGAGCGAGTCACAAGGCCACGCGCACGCAGTGGTGCTTGAGCTTGCAGGGCAGCACCCCCTTGTTGAGCTGGTAGAAGTCGACGAGCTGGATCAGGTCGGAGAACTTGGTGTTCCCATCGTCCAGGCTGAAGAACACCTGCCCCTCCTCCTCACACTGCGAGACACAAGACACTCCCGGTTAGAGCCGCGGCCGGCCAGCACCGCCCGCTCCGCTGCCCGGCCACAGCCCCTCCGGAGCAGCTCCGGGAAGCTCGTTAAGCACCTCCCCCGTGGGCGTGGACTTCTCCGGACAGACCGGGATAGGATGGGGTTGGGGGGGGTTCCGTTGGGATGGGGATGGGTTGGGGGTTGGCGGGGGTTCCGTTGGGATGGGGGTGGGATGGGGGTTGGGGGGGGGGTTCCGTTGCGCACACAGTGCTCGCAGTCTGGTCATTCTGTGGCTCGGAAGCCGCGTTAAGAACAGAATCATGGAGGCTGGCGGTGGCATGGGTACTCACAGGTAAGATCTGGAAATTTTTGATTTTCTGGTGGTGGCTCAGCGTGAGCACGTACGCCTTGGGGTTGCTCTGGCTGTCGCGGACCAGGAAGAGCCTGGGGGAGGTGACAGCATCGGTGTGAAACCCAGGCTCGGCGCACACGCGCACCACACACACTCCCCTCGTAGCCAGAGGCTGCGGGTCTGGGGCCGCATGCCCCGCCCAGCTTCCTCACATGGCGCCGAGGACCCAGCTCCCTGGCACCAGGCCGGGCTCAGGGGAGGGAGCAGTGGGAACACTCGGTCTGTGGGGTGAGGAAGCCCTCGAGGTGATGGCCAGAGGCGGCCTGGCCAGAGCGGGGGAGTGAGCGAGCTCGCAGGCCGGGGGCTGCGGGCCCCGTAGGGCGCACGGTGCCCGGGCCTTACTGATCAGAGTGGCTGCTTGTCTGGCCTGCTCCCATCAGCACAGGCGGGCACGGTAACAGCACGCAGACGGCGACCCTCCCTGGCGGACAGGCCTGCACAACCCACATGCCTGAGCGCCTTCGTCTGCTCAGTGAGGCTGTCCCCTGCCTGTCCGGAGCGAGGCCTGGGCCCTGCGCCACAGTGACGGCCCTCGGCACCTGCCCCACGCTCACCCGTCCACCAGCCCCTGCTGCTTGATGATCCTGTGGGACTCCTCCCTGGAGATGCGGCCATGAAACCAGTGCTGGCTCTTGTGAATCACTGGAGGGGTGCGGAGAGGGGGAGAGAGAGGGAGGGTGAGTCCCTGCCCTGTGCAGGGCTGCCCTGGGCACAGCCGTGTGGCTGGAGGGCCCCTTCCTGAGGCCATGGACACCCTGGGTGGATGGTGTGGGGGGTGGACACCCTGGGTGGATGGTGTGTGAGGGGGACACCCTGGGTGGATGGTGTGGGGGGAGTGGACACCCTGGGTGGATGGTGGGGGGGGGGACACCCTGGGTGGATGGTGTGGGGGGAGCGGACACCCTGGGTGGATGGTGTGTGGGGAGCGGACACCCTGGGTGGATGGTGTGGGGGGGGACACCCTGGGTGGATGGTGTGGGGGGGGACACCCTGGGTGGATGGTGTGTGGGGGGGACACCCTGGGTGGATGATGTGTGGGGGGGACACCCTGGGTGGATGGTGTGGGGGGGAGCAGACACCCTGGGTGGATGGGGGGGGGACACCTGGTAGATGGCGGGGATGGGGGTGGGGGGTTCCGTTGCGCACACAGCGGTCCACGTACCGGTGTTGAGGGAGGCGTGAGCCAGGGGGCTATTGCCACCCAGGGCGCTCATCCTGGTGCTGCGTCTCTGCGAGGGAAGCGCCACGTCAGTGCTGCCGGCAGCGGGCAGGCCGCCCACCCCGTCCATGCTGCTCAGGGCGTCCTGCCGGGGGGACGGGGCCCGGCCGAGTGCCCGCGCCTGCCAGCCACGGAGCACGGAGGGCTGGGCCGGGGGTAAGGCAGAGCGGAGCCCCGCACGCTCCCCATGGCGAGTGTGGGGGTCGGACAGACCTCAGCGGAAACCACAGCCCACCCACCCCGCTGGGGGCCTCCCCGCATGCTCCGGCTCAGGAGCGCTGTGAGCCAGGCTCAGCTCCTGCTCGGCACCTCTTCAGGGTCGGGAACGTGAAGGGTGGCTCAAGGCCCCGGAGCGGCCGGGGTGGAGCCGCGAGGCGCGGGCTCTGTGGCCGCACACCCAGCCCGGACCCTCCTCAGCAGGACCAGACGCCCCGCTCCTGTCCTCGTCCCTCCTGGGTGCCAGGGGGCAGGAGGCGGGCGCTGCGGATGGTGATGTCGATGCCCCTTCCCCCCGGGGGCCAACCCCAGCGCGGTGCGGGCGGCGGCGGGTCCGGAGGGGCCGTCCTCTTACCCTCCAGGCGTGCCCCTCCTCCAGGGCTGCACTCTCAGCCTCGTCGGGGTTGTCGATCACTCTCCCGGTCTGTCCGGAGAAGTCCATGGCCACGAGGGAGTTCTCAGAGACACTGCGCTGTAGGGGCGGGGTTTGAACACAGGAGCTGCCGGCACTCAGGCGCTCGGCATGAAGCAGTACCCCAGCTCCAAGGCGCGCTGGGAGCTCAGGGCAGCAGATGGGCCTTCAGCTCCCATGGGTTTGGTCTCCTCAGACTAGGAAATGCCCCTCGAGTGGGCACAGGAGAGCAGGGACACAGGCTCCTCTGGCGGGAGGGCCAGGGCCAGGAAGGCCACAGGCCTGGTGACCGTGGGAGGACGTGTCTGCGCCTCTGGGAGGCGGCGCGTCCGAGAACCAGGGCACTCTGTCCGCTCACCAGCGGACCCCGTGGCATGGCCAGGGCACCCAGGTCTCAGGCCGGAAGCACAGGGGCGAGGGCGACCCTCAGGGCCCCTGCCGCCTGCCATGGACGGAGCGTCCGCCTGACCTGCCCGGGGTCCGGGCGGGCGGGAGGGCAGTGGCCTCCGGGCCACGGGGCGGGGCAGGCTGCTTCTCTGGGACCCAGGCCTGGGCGCACCCCCACAACCCGTCCGCCTGAGACATGGCGGCGGCAGGTGTGAAGAGCTGAGGGGTGGCCTGGCTCGGAGGGCGGCAGGGCCACTTACCGCGGGTCCGGAGAGAGAGCTCAGGTAGGCTGGCTTTCTGTGGTTGGGGAGCCGATAGTTCTGGTAGAGGCTCATTCCATACTGCGGGCCAAAGCCGAAGGCAGAGTCAGTGCTGGCGCGGGGGGACGGGCGGAGGAAGAGGGGGAGGGGAGGGGAGGGGGGAGGGGGGAGGGGAGGGGAGGGGGGAGGGGGGAGGGGAGGGAGGAGGGGGGAGGGGGAGGGGAGGGGGAAGGGAGGAGGGGGGAGGGTGAGGGGGGAGGGGAGGGAGGAGGGAGAAGGGGAAAGGGAGGGGGAAGAGAAGAGTGGAGGGGAGAAGGGGAGGGGGGAGGGGAGAGGGAAGGGGGGAGGGGAGGGGGAAGGGAGGAGGGGGGAGGGTGAGGGGGAAGGGAGGAGGGGGGAGGGGAGGGGGAAGGGAGGAGGGGGGAGAGAGGAGGGGGAAGGGGAGGGGGAGGGGGAGGGGGGGGGGGGGGAGGAGGGAGAGGGGAGGGGAGGGAGGAGGGAGAAGGGGAAGGGAGGGGGAAGAGAAGAGTGGAGGGGAGAAGGGGAGGGGGGAGGGGAGAGGGAAGGGGAGGGGGGTCCTCAGAGCCCCGCACTCCCAGTTCACTTTGCTTTTCCCAAAACAGGTCATACGTGTGCAGACCAAAAACATCACTCAAGCACGAGAACCCGCACCGTCTCCCCAGCTCTGCTCACACGCATGGCTGCTCTGCTCTCCCCAATGCCTCCTTCTCCGCCCTCCAGCCCCTACACCAGCATTCCCAGTGTGAGGCGCACATCCCAGGGGGCAACTGAACTTTTAAAAAATATATATATTTTATTGATTTATTACAGAGAGGAAGGGAGAGGGATAAAGAGCTAGAAACATCGACCAACTGCCTCTTGCATACCCCCTACTGGGGATGTGCCCTTGACCGAATCGAACCTGGGACCCCCAGTCCTCAGGCCGACGCTCTATCCACTGAGCCACACTGGTTTCGGCCAACGGAAGTTTTAAGGAGGGCAATTCCAGGGTAAGTTATTCACAGTGATTTTTTTTGCATTCTTATTGTTCTAGGGGCCTCATAAACAGTATGTAAATATATACTGTGGCATATTTATGCCTGTGTTTTGAAACACTTTATTTGCTATTTTTCCACTTCACTTCATATTATTATTTTTAAACAAGTTCTTAGTGATTCCTCCCTCAGGACTTCGCCTGTCCTTTGTCCTCGCACATCTCTCTCTCACGGGTGCCGTGCTCTTTGGAAGCAGGTGCACCACACTCCTGGCCCCTCAGGCTTCCTCCCGTGAGCAGGCTCGCCTTCGGAATAACTAGGATTGAGTGTCAGGGGCACCGGGATTTCAGATGCTTGGGGGGGCGTGGCCAAGGTGGGGGAGCACAGAGGTCCGCCCTCTTCCCAGGGCCTGCTCTGAGCACGCTGTTCCTGGCTCTTTGCTGAAGTTCCCTCTGTCTCCACAGGGGGACCCCGCGAGCTGCTCCTGCCCTGCGCTGCAGAGCGCGCCTGTGGCTGTGGGTGGGCACCCCCAAACTCTCTCCGCAGCCCTGAGGGACGGTGAGCTTTCACAGCGGCCTGGAAGGCGTACCCCCACCTCAGCACTGCCTTCCCAGGAAACAGTAAAACCTCACTGTAGACCCTCTTTGTCCCATCGGGGGCAAACATCACACAACGGCTTCCGGGGCAGAGGCGCGGGAGAAGGGAGAGGGGAGTCTGTGCCCACCTCCGCTGCGCCTGCTTCTCCAGGCGGCTGCACCCCGAGTCTGTGCAGCTGCAAGCGGCAGCGGGGCTGGGGGCTTAGTGACGGGATTCCTGCACCACGCCCTGTGCTGGCACCAGGTCAGCGAGCAAACTTCCCTCCAGATCCCTGCTCCCCCAAGTTCCTCCTGATCAACTAACGCGCGTGGGCTTTGTGAGCACAGGGCTGTGAGCGTGGGCTTTGTGACGCGGGCCCGAGGGGTGTCTGCTCAGACGGCTGCGGGGATGGAAGCTGAGGGGGTCCCCACCCCAGGTGCGCTGTGGCCTGAGAAGCTGCTGTCGGGGGTACGATTCCCAGCCCCTCAACTTCCTTCAGAACTTGCTCCCTGGCGGCACCCCTACCCTGGCCGCCACTCGGTGTGCTGCCCAGTCACGGTGCCTGGGGACCCCACCCTCGGCAGGGAGTCTGAGAGTGGCCGAGGAAGCAGTTCACCCTCCTGCGAGCTCCGTGTGCCCCGGCTCCTGGTCCTCCTCTCTCCCCCCTCTTCCTGTCCTCCCTCTCCCCCGGCCCGGGCCCCGGCCCTCTCCGCCCCCACACCCGGGCACTCACGTCGGCTCACCGGTCGGGGTACCAGGGCACCGAGCGGGGAGATGAGGGATGCTGCCGTCCCGCCCGCCGGGGCCCAGGTCGGCCCCCGGCTCTGCCCTCCCCTGGGAGCCTCTGGGAGAAGCTCTCAAACCCCGTGGGCAGGAGGGTGGCGACCCCGGGAGCGGACGGACGGGGCCGCGGGGCGTCGGCGGGCACGGGTGCACGTACCTTGAGCAGGCGGAAAGCGGTTATCCAGCAGAGGCGGCCCTGCTCGTCCTCCGCGCACAGCACCCGCAGCTCCTTTGTCTCCTGCAGCACTTTGTTTGGCTTTTAAAGGAGGTAAAGGAAGACGTGGTGAGTGTCCACAGCCAATCAGAAGCCCGCCTCGGCCTCCGGCAGGACGGGAGCGACACTCACACACACAGATTGGCTGGGCGCCCCCACAGGGGCCCTGAACCACCACGCCTTCCCGGGGCCTCCGAGCTCCTCAGGACGGACCCCGCGTAACGCCCAGGAAAGCGCCCGGTGTGAAACCAGGCTGCTGGCTTCGGAGAGAAGCAGCAAGCAGGGAAGCCGCACAGCCTGAATTCCCAAGTGGCCGGCGGAGGCGGCTGCAGCCGGGCAGTACCTTGAGGCAGAAGCCAAACTCCGTGGGGGTGTGGTACTGCTTCTTGCCCGAGATCACAGTGAAGACGCTGCAGTCCTCCAGGTCGGCCATCAGCTGCAAGTGCCTGGGCTCCTGGGAGGGCGGAGGCAGCGGTTAGCCAGGACCGGCTGTTCCTGTCCTGGCCAACAGAGGGCAGGCTGCGCGCCTCCCGCAGACATTCCACAGGGCAGCCACGTGGAAGAGAATCCCTAAGTTAAAACCAGAGTCGCCCTGCCCCCACCAGAAAGCCCTCCCCATTCCTAGACAGAAGACTGTGGGAATGCATTGGCACTCTGCCAAGTCAGAGCCCCAGAACCAAATATTCAAAGTGCAAAGGGGGGTGGGGGCGGGGGGGCTCTGAGCCCAAAGGTCAGAGTTAAGAGCACAGGCTCCAAGGCAGGTCCCATCCACTCCCTGTGTGTCAGACTCCACCATGCCTGCAGCTCCCACGCTCACCTTCCGGCCTGTCCTCCCACAGCTCTGCCTCCAGCTCCGGGCACACAGGCCCCTAGGCTGTCTCCGAGGCGGGGAGGGAGCCAGACGCCAGAGCCGGGCGCTGGGAAAGTGACTGCCCATCTCACTCCACCTCCACCTCCACCTCCACCTCCACCTCCATCAGAGGCAGGGCGCGCCTCGCAGAGGAAGGAGGCTGCCACCCACCGCCTTCTCTCTGGCTCCCGGCCCTGGTCCCCGACACCCCTGGAGCAGCAGACATTGGGCTGGTGCTTAGCACCCTCACCCTCTTCCCAGTGGGGATACATGAAAACGGCACTTATCCCTTCAAATATCTGTGACGGCACTCAGGACGGAGCGAGTCCTCAGCCTGCAGCTGGCTGAGCCTGAGGCGGGGGGTGCGGCTTGCAGGTTCTAGTCCGTGTGGTCACCCGCTGTCTCAGCCAGTGCACCGGGAGCCAGGAGCTCCCAGCGACCCGGGAGCAGGCAGAGGGAGGCCCCGCCCACTCTGCAGCACCTGCCTGCCTCCCTGCCGTGGTGTGGCCGGCGTGCAGTGGTGTGTGCCGGCGTGCCGTGGTGTGTGCAGTGGTGTGTGCCGGCGTGCCGTGGCGTGTGCCGTGGTGTGTGCCGGCGTGCCGTGGCGTGTGCCGTGGTGTGTGCAGTGGTGTGTGCCGGCGTGCCGTGGCGTGTGCCGTGGTGTGTGCAGTGGTGTGTGCCGGCGTGCCGTGGTGTGTGCCGTGGTGTGTGCCGGCGTGCAGTGGTGTGTGCTGCGGTGTGCCGGCGTGCAGTGGTGTGTGCCGTGGTGTGCCGGCGTGCAGTGGTGTGTGCCGTGGTGTGCCGGCGTGCAGTGGTGTGTGCCGTGGTGTGCCGGCGTGCAGTGGTGTGTGCCGCGGTGTGCCGTGGTGTGTGCTGTGGTGTGGCCGGCGTGCAGTGGTGTGTGCCGCGGTGTGCCGGCGTGCAGTGGTGTGTGCCGTGGTGTGTGCCGGCGTGCAGTGGTGTGTGCCGCGGTGTGCCGGCATGCTGTGGCGTGTGCTGTGGCGTGTGCCGTGGTGTGTGCCATGGTGTGCTGGCGGGGAGCTCACCTTGGAGGAGCCCTTGGTGGAGCAGTAGAGCCCCGAGCGGCGCAGGCACAGGTACATCTTCTTCCAGGACTTCCGCCCCAGCTCCTTCACCTGCAGGAAGCCCTGGATCTCGGGGCAGCTGCTGGTGTTCAGGAAGTTCTGTCAAAGGCGGATGTGGAGTCAGGGGATCGGGTACGGTTACTGAGGTGCCATCAGCTTCTGACATCCTGACGCTCTCTGAACGACTGAAGCACTGTTTCTGAGACTTTTCAAACGATAAACTCCCTCTTCAAATCCTCACTGTTCTGTCCGACTGGCGTGGACGGCCAGCGTCTGCGTTTACGTGGACCTTGACTGCAGCTAGAGCATAGGCCCCCGTTTCCTGTGTTCCAGCCTCCGCCAGGTCTGCCACCAGCCCCCCCACGCCAGCACCGGCGGGAAGTGCCCGCCTTCACTCCCTGAGGGCCCGTGCGCATCTGCACACCAGCTCTCCCGGGCCCCTGGGCGACAGCCCGGCGCCCAGCGACCTCCTCCCGAGAGGCCCAGCCGCTGGGGGTGCGGCCGGGAGGGACCGGACTGAGCGGGGACATGTGGACAGTTTGGGTGCACCTGGGCCAACCCTCCTGGAGCCACTTCAGATCAGGCGGTAAAGCAGCCATCAGCCTCTGGGCCTTGCTGTGCTGGGGCCACGGGGCCTGGGGAGAGGCTCCTCTTGGGGGCTGAGGCGCCGGCGGTGACCAACCAGCAGAAAAAGAGGGCTAGGGGCTGCATGCCCCGCTCCCCTCCCCCGGCTCCCCTTACACTGGGTGGGGCAGCAGCAGGGCTGCCTGCGTGCAGTTCCCTGGCACGGCACGCTGCACATGCATTTAGGGGCAGCAGTGTCCCCTCTTCCGCTCCCGCCTTCCCTGGAGCAGCACGAGCCTCCTGAGGCAGTGCTCCCCCCGCTGCAGGGGAGCGGAGGCCCCGTTTCTAGGCCTGTAGGCCGGCACTTTACCAAGCAGGACCCTCAGCCGAGCATGCCAGGGGCTCCGTGCTGGGCTGAGAGCCCGCGGGCCCCCTCCTGCCTTGCCCCCTCCGAGCCACAGCAAGTGTCCTGCCCCAGGGCCTTTTCACGCTGGAGGAGCTGCCTCCAGCGGATTGCCCAGGTCAGCACGTGTTCTCTAAACTCCATTAAGAACTGAGGCTGATCCATGATTAAGAACGAAATTGCTCCAAGGTTTTGCGAGGCTGTGGCAGCTCCAGGGAAGACTCCGGTCTGGGACCCTGAGGCCCGCGGGCCCTGTACCTGCAGCATCTGGTTCTGACCCCCGTTGGACTGCTGGCACCAGGTGACCATCTGGTCCGGGAAGAAGTTCTGAGGAGCGGAGACAGACGCGCAGTCAGTGTGAGGCGGGGAGAGCACGCTCTCAGGTGTGCAGGGTGGCCCTGCGCTGTGATGCCTCTGTCCCCGGCACGTGGGTGCCTAATGCTCTGTGCCTGCCGGGCCACACAGGAACGTGCGCTCACGCCTCGGTGGCACCGACCAAGTCACGGCATGAGCCACGCCACCCCGGAAGCTCGGAGGAGTGGTCAGCATGCCCAGCCTCTTTGGGGGGCACCATTTCTTACTTCTGCGTGAAGAGCAATGAAGCTCCGGAGCCCCCTCTGCACACTGCGCAGGCCCAAGGCCTGTCCTGGCATGTCACCAGACAAGCACTCCCCCTTATCCCCCCAAAACAGAAAAGCCAAGACACACCAGGAGACCAGTCAGCACGCCTGGATATTAACTTCCCTACGCGCCCTTCCCAGATAATCACAAGGCGACATCTGCTACTTGGGGGAATAAGCTCTCGTTCTGCTGAGTCTCGGGCCCACCTGCTCAGGCAGAGCCCGCGCTCCTAATCCCCTCCCCGCGGAGAAGGCCCCGAGGGAAGGCTTCGTCCCTCCGCAGCCCAGGCCCTGCCGCTGCCCGCTGCCCCGCGATGCTCCGCTCTGCTCCCATGAAACCCCGAGTCCCAGCCCAGGCTGGGAGGCAGGACTCACGTTGGGGTTCTTGAAGAACTCGTATTTGCCATAATTCTTCCTGAACAAAAACTTGCTCTCGCCGGCCATGGTGCTGTCCACCTGGGCCACCAGCTCATGGTCTTCCACACAGCGCTCTGAGGAGAAGCGCCCCGTGAGAGGGAGCGAGGACACGCAGGGCCCCAGGGCAGCCCTGCACACAGCCACGCCCTCTGACCGGCCTCCCTGCCCCGGACAAGGCGAGCAAGCGAAGAGGTGGCCGGGGCTCCATGCCCATCTCCCTCTAAGCCCTGCTGCGTGCAGGGGCGGTGAGGCATGACAGGAGGGCCTCCTCTCCAAGCAGCGTGGACACTGAGTGAGGAGGAGTCAGCACCTCCCAGCAAAGGCTGTGCCTCAGGTCAGAGGTGCCCACTCTTGCTGAGCAGCAGCCATCACAGGTGGAGCCACGCACAGACGGCAGAGCACGGCCCAGGGCGTGTGTGGGGGAGAGGGCAGGGCACGAGGAGCAGAGGGTACCCTCCTGGTCTGAGGTCCTTAGTGCCTGCCCGGGAGAGGGCACAGGAGGGAGAGAGGGGACGCGTGGGGAGAGAGAGAAGAGGCGGGGGACACGGCGGCGTGCATCTGGTGGGGTGTGTGGCTGCACGCGGAGCCGCAGGCGCTGCCCTTACCGATCCCCAGGTGAGGGTGGTATTCCACCAGGGACCAAGTGTTGTCGTCCACGCAGTGAGTGCGGTACACCAGCAGCTGGCACAGGTCCCGGGACTTCATGTCCACTGGAATCTCCACCACTTTGCATGTCCCGTCCTCACCAAAGATTTTAACATCCTGCAAAGACAGGGGCGCTCACCATGAGTGACTGGGCATCTGCCTATTGGTCCTGTTTCCACTGTTAAGACTTTTATCATCCAAGCTTCTGGCGAAGGAAAGCTAACGCCCCGGAGCGTGTCTGTCTAGGAGCCCGCGTCAGGAGCTGCAGCCCTGGAGCCGCCGCGGCTTCCGGCCGTTTCTGAAGAGACAGAGCAGGCCGTCTGAAAAAGCCACGTCTGTTTTTAGGTGAGGCACAGAAAAGGAAAAGGAAGCTTAAAAGGTGGATTTTAAAAATATATATTTTATTGATTTTACACAGAGGGGAATTACGAGGGAGAGTTAGAAACATCGATGAGAGAGAAACATCGACCAGCTGCCTCTTGCACACCCCCTACTGGGGATGTGCCCGCAACCAAGGCACATGCCCTTGACCGGAATCAAACCTGGGACCTTTCAGTCCGCAGGCCGACACTCTATCCACTGAGCCAAAACGGTCCCAGCAAAAGGTGGATTTTTAAGAAATAAAAACTGAACAAAATAAAACAGAAAAAGTACGACCCGAGGTGCTCCAACATACGTATAACCGTCCCGCCCAGCAGCTTGTCTGTGGAGTGTTGCCCGCTCCTGCCCACCACCTCCCCCTGCCCCCTGGCCTCGTCACCCCTGCCCTGAGAGCCAGGAGCCCGACAGGGACTCTCAGTGTGCCTGGGACACTCAGGACAAGACCGCGGCCAGGCGGAGGGACACAGGCCTCCCGGCGCCATCTTGAAGCAGAATGCGTGCCCGGACGCCGGTGGCCCGGTGAGGCACTTCATGGTGCAGCCAATTGAAAAAGCAGATGCCACCACCGCGGCAGAATCCCTGCTCCTGGGCTCCACTGCCCTGCTGCCCGGGGCCCAGCACACCCCCCACCTTCTCACACCTCATGCCCATTAAGGCTTAGGGACAATCTGATGTCGGTTAGTATCGATACACTGGAATGTGAAATACTGAAAAGAAGGGTGTAGTAGGAACAGTCACAAACGCTTTGGCCCCGTCCCCTGCAAAGGACGGGCAAGCCCCGTGTTCTGGTAACTGCCCAAAGCCATCCTGACGAAGGGCCCCAGGCAAGACGGGAGACTGGGAAATGTACTCTGTCCAGCAGCACACCCTCAGCCTCTCGGGGAACGTGAGCTGCTGAAAAAATCTCCCCCCAGCAGCCTGGAACAAGATGGCATTTTAATACTTGCTGCCTCCTGAAAGGGAGTCTGTCCCTGGCCTCTCCCACCTCCTGTGGGCTGGGCTCTCCGCTGGCCCACCAATCCTGGCCTTGGGGAGCGGTGGGCAGGCTGTCTCCAGGCAGGCAGGCAGTGTGCTGCCCAGGCTCCTGGGCTTAGTCCTCTAGGTGGTAAATCAAGCCACCTGGGCAGCCAATCAGGTCCCTCCCTGGGCCTCTGCACCCGCCCCCTGGCTCCCACTCCATGGAGGCTGAGGGGCCTGCAGAGGTGGAGGTGGCCGCTCCCAGAGAACCCCTGAGCTCAGACCGGAACGCCAGGGAGTCCCTGCACCGTCCGAGTGAGCCCGGGTGAGCGCGGGAGCGTGCTCTGGGCCCTGCCCTTGGCCGAGTCTCCCAGAGACCAGCGCCCTGCGCCTCGTGCCCCCGGGGCAGCTTCAGGTCCCGCCGCACCGGCCAGGGCTCTGCCCGGTCACCTTTCTCCCGCTTCCCTGACCCCAGGGCGCACTTCGCCTGGTGTTTACTGCTACCGACAGGCCTCTAGCAGGAGGGCTGAGCGGGTCCACTGTCCCAACCCCCGCTGCTCCTGGCCAGGAAGGAGTTAAGCTCACTCAGCCCTGAGCTCCCAGAGAGGGAGGGGGAGGCTGTGGGCCTGGGGACCACCCTCCAGGTGGGCGGGTCACCCTGCAGCCTGCTCCTGCTCAGCCACCCCCCATTTCAGAAACCTGGGGGCCCTGGAGCAGGGCTGTGGAGCCTGCTTTCAACTCACATTAACTTTCAAAGGAATTCACCCATCTTCTTCCAGAAGTTACATTTCACTTAGCGGGACTTACACTTTTATAAAACACATTACATATTCAAACACAGCTGACAGGATGGACTCTATAAAAATAAAACTTTTAAAATGAAGAAAATACCTCTTTGGACTCTACGTAAAAACTTTTTTTTAAACTGCATTCACAGAAAAAATAAATGAAACTGCCTTCACATAAAAGAAAAACAAATTAAAAACTGCAAACAAGGTAATATAGTTCCTTACTGTGTGATAATTAATAATGCGCTAGCTGTATCACAGGCCACAGCCTCTACGCAGAGCAGCTTTTCAAATACAAAACCAGCCTTTTCCTAATTTTCCTTCTTTCCTAACGTCCTATGAGAATCATCTGTGATTACAATGAATGTTATTTTTTCTCCAAATTCAAATAATGCTGAAGCGGGTGCACCCAGGAGCCCTTTATCACTTTTCCTGCCCAAACTGGCCCTGGGGCTTTTTACCTCCCCCCACCCCACACACACACTCCTCCAGCTCTCTCCTGACCCCCTGCTGTGCCAGGCCACCGCGGTCTATATATAGTCTGGGTATTAAAGCTGGGACGTGCTTTGTCACAGGGCCATGTCCGCTGATTCCCAGGCGGGCTGGGCTGGGACCGCCCGGGGGCGGGGGGCGGGCCTGCTGCGGTCTGTGGCCGAGACAGACAAAGGGACGCATGGTCCAGCCACAAGACCTGGAACCCGTGCCGCCTGCCCGACCCCTGATGCAGGGCACGTCTGACAGAAACCTAGAAAGCGGCTGCCCGACCAGCAGCTTCGAAGTGGGCACGGGTGGGCGCTGAGACAGGGTTTCTGACGACTGCACAGACACACAGGAAATGGCGGGAGCAGCGGCCACCGGCCACCGTGCCTGCCAAAGCCACCAGTTCTAGAGGGAGCATGTGCCCCGCCACGGGCTGACTGTGGAAGCAACCAGCGTGGCCCCGGGCTTCGGCGCCAGCCCGGGGAGGGGAGGGGGCTGCCGGGGCACGCTCTCGGCGAGCTGGGGCAGGCCTCGGCGGGCACCCTTTCCCAGGGTGACTTGTCCGGGGAGAGAGGCCCAGGTGATGCTGGGGGAGGGAGGGGAGACGAGGAGGGCAGACTCCCAGTGCCAGCCCGCCTCAGCGGCTGCCTGGCTGTGTGATCTCAGGCAGGTGACGGAGGACGGAGCCGGATGGAGCCGGGCCCCCATGCCCCGGGGCTGCTGGGAGAGCCAGCTATGACTGGGAAGCACAGAGCTTCACGGGTGGGACCTGCGGAGGCCTCATGCGAACAGCTGCAGGAGCTGGGCTGAGTGACCCCACCAATCTGTGCCTCAGCCTGCTCATCTGTAAAATGGGACCCTGTGAGTAACAGTGGCTCATGATGTCAGCCGGGCCTGTCTAAGGATAGCCACTGTTTCCGCCCCCTGGGGTGCACTCGAATGCAACTGGGGACACAAGGCAGGCACACGGGAGGCCGGGCCTGACGCTGCATCCGTCTGAATTCTGAGAACGCCAGTGCCTTGCCCGTAAGATGGAGCCGGAGCACGTCAGCGGGAAAAGCAGACCGGGACTCCGGCCTTTCCCCGCGGCAGTCACCAGCGGCCAAGGGCCTTTCACAAGGGAAGTGACGTCACACAGTGCCTCTCCGTCAGGTGGGGCCGTGACTGCTTCCCGGCCCGCCTCCTGCTGGGCGTGGCGGGACCCTGGGCCCCAGGCGACGCAGGCCGCCCTGCCCAGGGTGCTGGGCTGCTTTTCAGACACTCCTCACACAGAGCGAGGCAGAGGCGCGCGTGCAAATGGAGAGGCGGGAGCTTGGTGACAGTCAGGGCAGAAGGCCCTTGGCCGCTGCAGCCCACTGCATTCTGGGAAGCCTGTTTTGTTTCATCTCAGGGTCCCCAACTGGTGGACCCCGCTTCAGGCCCGACACACCGAGCTGTGAACCTCGGACTGGGGCTCCGGCCCAGGCCGCCTGGTCAACACGGAAATGGGCTCTTGGCTCCTCTCCCCAGTGCCACCCAGCGCCGTGCGGAGGGCAGCTCTGGACGGAGAGCCGGCCTGTGCGGAGGGAGCCGGGGCAGGGCCTGGGGACGGCTGCGCAGACACCGAGGAGCTGGGAGCACCCGGCCAGCTCTCAGCCTTCCTTCTCATCAGCCGGACCCTGTCACTCGGAGCCTCTTGAAAAAATGGGGGACAGATGCTTACGGAGGAGCCTACCTGGGACCTAGCAGCCGGGAGGGGACCCCAGAGGGGCTGGCGGGGGCAGGAGGCTGATTGCCAGGGGTAGGGGCAGCTGAGGGGACTTGAAGAGCGTCAGCTGCGCCTGGCAGGTGGAGGGGAGGGGCCGCTGGGACTGCCAGGCATGCCAGGGCCCAGCGTGCCCTGCAGGCAGCTGTTGCTGCCCGCCCCCCCCCCCCCCCACCGATGAGGTAAGGAAATCTGGGAGGCAGAATGGCTTTCCGGTCCAAGAGATGACCCGTGGGGGCCACAATCGGCTGCTGGCCCCTCTTCCTGCCAAGATGTTCACATGGGACTCACCCCGCCAAGAGGGACCCCGGCTTTCCAGGACATGCCAGGTGGCTCATCCTAGGGTGCCCTAGAGGCCCAAACGGGGCAGGCCTAGCACGTGTGGGAAAAAGTAAATTTACGTCAAACCGAGCAAACCAGGCTCAGGCTAGCTGGTTTTGGTGAGGAAATGTTGTTCCACTGGTGTTTCCACGTCAGCAGTGCTGCTGCAAGACGTGAGGCCTGAAGGGGAGCTGCTCCCGTGGGCACGTGGCTCTGATCACAATCACCCTCCTGCCGGGCCTCCCGGCTCCAACCGGCTCTAAAGAAAGAGCTGCCTTACCACCTCCTCCCCGCAAGGCTCCGTGAGAATGAAAGTAGGGAGTCTGCAAGTCCCTCCTAAAAAAGTTAAAGCTCTAAAAATAACTGATAAAGTACTTCTTGGAAGTCAGCCACGGCTTCCGAGTCCCTGGGCGGCTGCCCCGGAGGAACAAGGCTCACCACCAGGGCGGCGACAGGGGGGCTTGCTTGGAAGAAGCAATTCTGATCGGTTCGCCTGTATCTTTAAACTTTCCCAGAAGGGCTGTGTGCGGTGTGCTATGTGACAACAGCGGTTTCATAAAGGTGTTCGACAGGAAACGGGAGCAGAGCGTCCTGAAAACCTCCCTGCAGGCCCCTCCACCTCCCCGCGGAGCTGAGTGCAGGCTGCGGCCGCCCTCCAGGCCTCAGCTTGCTCACAGGGGCACAAGTGCCACCCCAGCTAGTCTGCAAGGTACTCTCAAGGGCTCCTAGTGGGGTCCCCGCCAAGCACGGGCAATGCCCTCTAAACTTGGGGTCCCCACCACACGATCAGGGCCCCAGCCCGAGGGCCTTCCCAGGGGCACATGCGGCAGGAGGGGCAGCAAGGGCGCCTGTCGGTGTGGGCCGAGTGCTAGGCGAGGCTGTGCTCTTACACCCCCCCCCCCCCCCCGAGCTATCCAGAGCGAGCGGACGTGCGAGGGGCTCGGGCCCTGCCTGCTGGCTCACTCGCAGCTGCTGCCGTCGGGCAGGCTCGGGTGGGGCTGCTGCAGCTGCTGCTGAGAACTTGTCAGTGACCAGCCCCTGACAGAGGGGGCAGGCTGCAGAGTCCCCAGGGCTGGGGCTGGGGCTCTGGGGCAGCGGCCTGGGCTCGCCAAGCCGGGGCTTCCCCCGAAGAAGGGAGAGGCAGGGGCGCAGGCCCCCGAGGTGCTGAGGAAAAGAAACCGTCTTGGTTGAACCAACTCCTCAGAGAATTAGTAACTGAACGTTCCATTTGCATATTGTAATCTTAAAAGCCAACAAAGATGGTTTATATTCTTTCTCTAGAAAATCGTCCAGGGAAGCCACATGACTGGCTGTGGAGGCCAAAAAGCGAGGCAGGATCTCAGTGACCCCTCCCTCCAAATTCCAGAGGAGAGGGGGGCGGGCCGCGCAGCTGCAGCAGCTGCTCCCAGCAGGGCCACGTGTGCAGGCTGCGGCCTGGAGGTGTGGAGGGAGGCCGGGGCTGGAGAGGGCTGGGCGGGGAGAAGAGGGTAGCGATGGGGAGCGGGGGGCCGGGGGGGGCGCAGCACGCACTGACTGAGTCACCCCCTGGCTCTCGGACTCTGGGCCCCGGCAGGGTGGGGCCGTGGGCGGCGAGGAAGGGGCAGCTGCCCACCCATCACTCAGAAGCAGGCAGCAAGGGGAAGGCGGGAGCGGAGCCAGCGGGGGGGGGGGGGGGCGGGCGGAGAGGGCTTTGTGCTCTGAAACGGCAGGGACACGCTGACGTGCCTCAGGCTGACCCTGGCTCTGGGACGGCCATCATGACCATTCCGGGACACAGCTGCTCCTGTCCTACGGGAGCCCGCGCCCTGCTCTCCGGGATCCTGGCAGACACAACCCCGTGACTCTGCCGAGTGTCCAAACCTGGGGAGAGCAGGCCCCCCGCGCCCCACTCAGGGCCCCCAGAGCCCCTGGTTCCAATGGCTCTGACCCCGAAGGCACCAGGAAGGCAGTGGGCACTCTGCAGGGGCTAAGAACAGAGGGCTGGGGCCTGGCATGAGGGCGGGGGGGGCACCGAGGAAGGAGGACAGTCTGGCTTCAGGATGGGCCACGGAGGCCCCAACCGGGTGAGGCAGGCGCGTCGCCTCCACACCGCACTCGCTGGGAAGTAACCTGCACTTGGCAACCAAGGGCAGTTTTTCTCGCCAAAGATGGTCTGACGTCGAGGCCCATTCATTAAATCTCCAAGCCTCGGGAGACCCAATTTTGCTCGTTAGTAAATGCCTGTCAAAGCCTACGCAAGGCAATTAATTCACTTCCAGAAAATTAATTTTTAAAATTAAGCAGAGAGAGAGGAGCTGATTTGGAGCGAAGACAGTATTCATGCCCTATTAATAACGGGGTTAACATATGTGACTAATTGTGTTTACAAAACAAGCGGGGAACTCGCTGCCACAGGTCACCGCGCGGCTGCACGCGGCCCTCTGGCTGGAGACCCACCGACCGAAGCCCAGAGTGCACGGCTCGCCCCGCCCCGGAAACCTGGGGTCCCTGTGCGTCCCTCTCCACTCCCACCTCCTGTCCATCAGGCCGCTGGCCCCTGGGTGTCTCCTGCTTCCTCCGAGTGTGGCTGTCCCTGCCGCCGGGCACCAAGACCACGCTGCACCCCGCTGGGACACGTTTCTCTCTCCACCGCGTCACGTCTGTGAGGCCCTGGCCCACTCCCAGGCGTGGTGCCGCCTCCCTGTGGGGGGACCCGGTTCCAGACCATGGAGCCCGGCTGCCCCGGGCGTCTCCTGCCCAGGTCCACAGCGACTGCCTCCCGTTCCTGCAGCCACACCAGCCCCGGACACAAGCACGGGCCCTGGCTGCTTCGGGAGGAAGCCCAGCCCAGCGGCATGGGGGCCGGGGGCCGGGGGCCGGGGGCTGGCTGCGGTGTCCCCTCCCCAGCACCGGTGGCCTTTCCGGGACCCCGGGCCTCCGTCAGGGAGAGACAGCCCTGGCATGGCGGGGGCCTGCAGGCTGGGCCCTGGAGTGGTGACCAGGCTGCGTGCTCGGACTTTGTGTGCAAAGAGGCAGGACGTCAAAGTCCCCTTCTTCCCTCAGGCACGTGGCAGAGGAGCCGCCGGCCTCCTTGCCCATCACAGTCCCAGGGGGGCTGGAACCCATGCCGCTGCCCACCACGACCCACGGTGCCACCGCTCTCCGCCAGATCAGCTTGAACCCAGAACGCAGAGCATCCCCCCCTCCGAGGAGCACTACTGCAGCCGGCTCCCTGCCTGCCTGTTTCCAGAGCCAGGGGCGTCTGTGCGACAGAAACAGACACCAACACGACGTTCTCATGGGCAACTAGCGCCGATCCGGGGAAAGCAGCAGGCAAGGTTCCTGGTTCCCCATTCTGCTTCCAGCTGGACAGCGTGGGCGGAGCCAGAGCATCTCTGCCCGGCTGTACTCTAGGGTGAGCAACTTTGTCAACAGCCTCCGTGACCAGCCCACAGACAGCTTGTCTAGAGCTTATTTGAAGCAGGAGGTCACCAGGAGCAGACGTCCCGCGTGGACTGGAGGCATGTGACAGAGGGCCTCGGCCTGGCAGCTCTGGCCCCAGACGGGCCTTACCTCACCCCCTAAGTGCTGATGGGAGGACAACGCGGCCCGTTTGGAGGCGTGAGGTCAGAATGGAGGCAGAGCTCGCAGCTGGCGAGCATCAGGAGAAACGCCTCTGCACAGCGTGCCTGCCCCTGCCTCGCAGGGGACGGAGGGCTTTCGGGGCGCAGGGACTGGGGTGCACCAGCCTTCACGGCAAACGTGGCAAAGTCCCAAGAGAGCAGAAGGGGATGATTCTAGCAGAAAAGGCAAAGGGACTTCTGAAACACTGCTGCTGAAAAGAAAGAACCTCAGGGCCCAGTTAAAACCAGAGGCTCTGGAACCCGAGGTCAGGACGCACCCCAAATCAAACACCCCCACTGGGTCACATCAACCCCACCATTCACACCTGGTCCCATCCAAGTTCCACTAAATCAGAGCTGGGCCTCAGTTCCCCTGCCGCAGAGAGAGAACACTGTACCTACCTCTTAGGTTGTGTTGAGAAACAAACATATGAACAAAGAGAATAAGCCACTTAGAACAGGGCCTGGCAGAGAGCCCTCAGTGACCGTTAGGCGCACCTGAGGTCAGGGTAGTTTGTCATACTTACTCCCCCCGCCCCCCAACAGCACACCCAGAACACCCTGGGCCTCCCTCCGAGCCTGGGACCCAACCTGGCCCAGGCCTGCCAATCAGAAGGGACAGAGCTGCCAGCCCACCGCGGATGAGCAGGTTTCTGGTGCCTTGGTCTTGGGCACGTGACTGGCGCTCTCTGCCTCGGCTTCCTCCCTGGGAGACAAGGCCACAGTTCGCTCGGCACGGGCTACGTCAGTGGAGAAAGTGCTGGCTCAGGAAGGCGGCTGTCTCCCTTGGCCAATGAACACCCTCCCGGGCAGATCACATTCAATCAGGGCTGTCCCATGGACACTGATGGGCAGGGGCCCGAGAGCCCAGCACAGAACCCTCGTCGACCCACCAGGACCGGGTCCCAGGTCACGTGGTGGTGGAACGGTTCAGAAAGCTAAAACTCACTCTTCAGAAACAAACTACTGTAACTTTAAAAGTTGTTTGTATGAGGCTCCTTCTAAAACACAGATACATCATTGACTTAATAAACGAAACGGTGGGCAACACGTTAAGAAGTCTCGCAAGGCAACAAGCAAACCTGCCAGAGGAAAAGGGCTGAGGCCTCCCAGTGTCTCTCCCTCCTCCCCGGGAAGAGCCCCCGCCTGCCCACGGCCAGCAGCCTGCGCCCAGCCCGGGCCCACTCACCTTCTTCGCCGGAGGCTGGCTCGGAATCAGCAGCGGGCCTGGGCCCGAGGCCGAGGCCGAGGCCGAGGCCGAGGCTGAGCCTGCGCCCGCGCCCGCGCCCGCGCCTGCCTGGAGCGCAGAGGGGCCATCCTTTTTGCCGAGCTCAGGGAAAGGGTTGGGGATGGCCGGCAGCGACGAGGTTTTCAGCTGCTGGTCTTCCTCCTGCAGGCGCCTGGGGGGAGAGGCGAGCACTGGTTAGAAGCTGCCGCCGCCATGACCCGGCAGTCCACTCCTGGGGATACACGCAGACCGAGGCACTCAGATAGGTAAGGAAATACGGGGAGGTCACAACAGGACTATTCACAACAGTCAAAGGCAGAAGCAACCCGCGTGTCCATCGACGGGTGAATAGATGGCAGAACGGGCCCATCCTTAGAAAGGGGAAGTTATTCAGTCTCAGAAAGGGACAACATTCTGACACATGCTATGACATGGATGAGCCTGGAGGACACTTTGCTAATTGAAAGAAGCCAGTCACAAAAAGACGAATCTTATATGAGCTCACTCCTCAGCAAACTCAGAGACAGGAAGTGGAGTGTGGGTGCTGGGGCCGGGGGAGGCAGACGGGGCACTCGTGTTGCATGGGGACAGATGTGATTTTGCAGGATGACCAGGTTCTGGAGACTGGTTGAATGACGGGAACTGTACCCTTAAAAATGCTCCAGATGGCAGAGCTTAGGTCATGAGTATTTTGCCACAATTGAACGTTTTGGAAAAGCTACCACCTCAGACTCAGAGTGAGAAGCGCTGTGCGCACGCCTGTGGCAGACGAAGCCGTCGGCACTTGTGTTCCAGGAAGACCTGCCATGCGGAGAGGTTTTGTGAATAAGGCATTTTCACGAGCACAACTACTTTCCGGTGACCTTGAACAAGCACTTCTCTGACCCAATGCAAGTATTCTAAGAGACTTCCTGCGCCCTCCTCTGAATGCGCGTTACACAAAGAGGCTGCTGACGCTGAGCTAATTGGAAGGAGAGGCTGCACGTGGCGGTCCCCCCGCAGCACAAAAGCCGGTCCGCGCGCCCGGCACTGCCCTGCTGCACCCACTCGCACACCGGGAGCCACTTCCTCCTCGTGCTGCGCCCGCCCCCTCCTTGGCGTCTCTCCAGAGCTCCCTCCTCCCAGCAACACAAACCTCACTTGTCATACAACCAAGCAAAACATACACAGATGATGAATCAGAAGCAATTAGGAAAACAGCAGAAAAACCAAGTTCAAAGTGAAAGTGAAAACAGTGCGAAGTGCCCTGTGCTTCCTCTCCCCGGGGATCCTGCTGGCAGCTGCCGCCCACAGGCACAGGGGTCTGCTGGGAGGGGCCCGCTGCCTGTCCCTGTCCCTGTCCCTGTCCCTGCGGGCACTCCCACTCCTCTCTGCACAGACCTCCAGGGGGACGCTGTCTTCGCGTCACTTTCTCACTGATTTTATGCTGTGGCTGATGAGTGGTCCGTTCGCTTTCGTGTGTGTGGGGGCGGGGGGGGGGGGAGGAGTGGCGGTGCACCAGGACATGAACAAACACTGGGACCGTCTCACAGGTGCTCCGGGCTCTACGGGCCCCGGCAGGGATGCCCACGCCCAACATGCGTGCTGCCACGGTACCAGGGAGCCCAGAGCCTGGAAGACGTGATGGCCTCTCACCGACACCCTGCCAGCGGGTTCGTTTCCCTGCGAACCAGCATCGCGCTCCCTGGAACAGCTTCCGCCTGGGCACACGTCTAGCTGTCATGTGTCCCTGGCCCAGACACGCCCACCTGCGGTGTCTTCCTGCCCAGACCTGAACCCGGGGCCCAAAAACGTGACTGAGTGTTTTGACTCCTGGTAGGAGATGCTGACGTCCTAACACTCCAGCTGTTCACAAAACCTCCTCTTTAGTAGGCTTTCCTGAGCATTTTAAAAAATCCTGTGTGTTTTAAGGCAGTAAAAACTCTGCGTGTGGTATTTTAAAGATGGATTGATGTTGCCATTCATCTGTGCAAGCCCGCAGCACGTCCACCGCCAGCAGGGGACCCTGATGGGTAAGAGGGACTTTGGGTGATGATGACGTGTTAAGGCAGATTCATCGATTATAACAAATATTAACAATACCTCTGCTGGGGATGTTGACGATTGGGGAGGGGAGTGTACAGGAAATCTCTGTATCTTCCTCTGAATTTTGTTAGGAACCTAAAACTGAATTTAAAAATAAAATCTTAAAAAACAAACAAACAAAACATTTCCTTAATGAAAAAGGCTGGATACACAAGGTCCCATGTTATAGGGTTCCACGTATGTGGAATGTCCAGATCTGATGACCTCACAGCAAGGCTGCAGAGGGCGGTGGCAGGGCTGCGGACGGGTGCACTTCCTGCGAGGCCGGAAATGTCCCGGAGCCAGAGTGAGGTCCCTGGACACGCTGGGAGTGTACTCAGTGTCCCTGAGTTGTGAGCTTCAAAGTGGCTCCTTCCATGTCATGTGAGTTTCACCTCCATCAGTGATGCTTACTAGTGGACTTTACAGCAGGTCACCAATACTGTCCAGAGCTAAGCTAAGGGGTATCACAGAGGCTGAGAGGCCCAGGTGGGAGGTGCAGAGAGGACAGCCCCCCGCCCCGCCCCGCTACGGGAGGCCCGTGGGGACCAAGCACACAAGCAGGGGCCGTGGGGACCGAGCAGACACCGGGTGAGGTGTCCAGAGATGGAGCGGACACTCGGGGGACGGGGTGTGAAGACCGAGCAGACAAACTGGGGGCATGGAGGAGCTGACCCGGGGGGGGGGTGCAGGGAGATGGAGCAGACACGGGTGGGGGGGCGGGGGGATGGAGAGGGCGGGGAGACAGAGCAGACAGGCTGGGTCCCACACACGCTCTCCGTTCCACTGCAGCCCACTCCGCCCTCAGCGCCCAGTCGCCTGGCCTGGGGGAAGCCCCCCTCTCCTCCACAACGTGGGGGACAACCTCCTGGGGCGAGTCAGCGAGAACCCTGACCCGGTCCCAGGCCGCTGCTCGCTGCGTCTCCGCCGCTCAGGGCCCTCGGCCCGGGTTTGCATGCGGGCTCCCCACGCGGAACCGAGGGCCGAGTCACCTCCCGGCCGTGGTTTCCCCACCTGGGCTCTGAGGGCCACGCCACGCCCCTCACAGACCTGTGGAGACCTACACCCCTGAGAATAGGACCCCACACTTACACACCGGAAGCGACCTGCACACACCGGACCGGAAACGCAGGGCATGCACAGGAAGCACAGAGCACACAAAGCAGGGGCCAGCACCGGAAGTGGGGGCACGCACAGGAAGCACAGGTATGCACAGGAAGTGCTCGCACTGTACCGGAAGTGCGTGTACAGGAAATGCAGGGCACGCACAGGAAGCATAGGCACCCCTGGAAGAGCAGGGGGCGCACAGGAGGCTGAGCACGCATAGGAAGATTTCCGGCAGCGCCCGGAAGCAGGCAGCCAAGGCGGGAGCACGCACAGGAAGCGCTGGGCACGCACAGGAAGTGCTGGGCACTGTACCGAAGCCCAGGCACGAAGGTGAGGCACCTGCAGGAAGTGCAGGGCACACACGGGAAGCGGGGGCACTACCCAGGAAGCGTTCGGCTGACCCTCTCGCAAAAGGCAGGTTTGTGATCCTGTACCCGTTACCCCACCTTTTCAGTGTGCGACACAGTCCTGCGGACTCGGCTCTCCCCTCACCATGCCCCTGGGCCGCGCTCATCATGCAGGCCCTGTGCCCGTGGCCGCCCTGCCCCGCGCCTGCAGCCAGCACCGCTGCGCTGGGATATGCAGGCTCCGCCTAGAAGTGGAGTCACTCACTGGCCCGTCCCTGCTGCCTGTCCGAGGAGGACTGGGAAAGGAGATGTGTGTGTGCCTACAACGGTGTCATCCACTTCTGCCACCCGGAGCAGCGCTACTGCTCACAAACCTCTCCCCCATTTCTGGACTCGCCCACTCAGAGACCTACCGTCTTCCGCACGGAACTCTCCTCTGGCCCTCCCTCCAGCCCAGAATTTCCAGAGGCTCCTCCACTCACTCCCTGGGAAACTCATCACATGTCTGAGGTGGCACCATTCCGGCAAGCGCCCGGGGGGATGCCCCTGCCCCTGGTCCTGGACCCTGCTCTGGGCAGCCAGGCCTCGGCCACCTCCATTGACTGCCCAGCCACTTCGTTCTTTCCAGAGCATTCTCCTCTGACAACTTCCTTGACATCCCCCCACTTAGCCCCGTGCCTGGCTCAGAGCAGGTGCTCATCTGTCATCTAACTGAGCCAGGTACCAAGCCCCGCCCAGTGCAGTCATGCTACCCGGGGAAGAGGCGTGTATCTGCCACGGGTCTCACAAGGCCCCCCTTCACCCCGTAACCAGCAGAGAGCAGCAGCTCTGACCCACGCGATCCCCGCACGGCCCGGGCTCCCACCTGACAGCCAGGATGTGCATGGGCTGGGAGCGCTGCACCTTCTGTCCAGACGCCTGCGGCTCTGCGGCCCGGGCCCCTGCGGGTGGCGGCTGGCCACGGGTGCTCTGGCGCAGGGGCACCGTCTCGGTCTGCATGCTGCTAGATGATGGGCACAGACTCTCCAAGGACGTATTCATGTCATTCACCAGACCGTCAAGGTCAGGCTCATCTGGGCATCAAAAAGGCAAAGTGGGAAGAAACGTTAGTAGCAGTGAGGGGTCACACCCGAACGTGCACCTTAGCGACCGGGTTCCAAGCATGGAAAACAGTCACTTGAGGTCGCAGTAACAAAGCTGGGAAGTATTCGTTTCAGTAAGGGTTGATACCGATGGCGTTTATTAATATTGATATTCCAGAGGCAATTCAATAATCATAGTCCAACTTCACGTCCACCTGCCTGCACAGGAGACACCTTCCATCTGCATACCCATCGGGGTGGGTGGGCCACCATCACTGCCCAACATGACCCCATGCCCTGGCCTCTGGGCCCGCTGGCCAGGTCACAGGTGGACGCGGAGCCCTAAGCAGGCCGGACCGGGTTCCCCCTTCCCTGAGAATCAAGCCGTCAGACAGGAACAGCAACACCAACAATGCCACTAGCCCTGACCCCTGAGAGCCACCAACAGGGCTGCCTGGTGGTCAGGGCCATGGCACACAGGCTCACTGTGATGCGGGCACCCCCAGCTGCCCCTCCTCTGCCCTCGACACGGCCTGAGAGCCAGAGGAAGTCTTCTTGGGAGAGAGCCTGTGGCCGACGCAGAGAAGCAGGGATGGCCAGACCGGTCTGGCTCAGGGAATAGAGGTCGGTCTGTGGACCGAAAGGTCCCAGGTTCAATTCCGGTCAAGGGCATGTACCTTGGCTGCGGGCACATCCCCGGTGGGGGGTGGGGGTGTGTGCAGGAGGCAGCTGGTCGATGTATCTCTCTCGTCAAGTGTTTCTAACTCTCTCTCTTCCTCAATAAGATATATTAAAGAAAGAGAGAGAGAGAGAGAGAGAGAGAGAGAGAAACAGGGATGGCGCCTACAGCTCCACTGCGAAGACCAGAGAACGTCTGGCCGCGGGGCACTGGAGACTCAGCGCATCCTTAGGTGCCAGCCCGGCTAGAACGCGGACCAAGCTATGGGTCCCACCGCGGTCCATGCTGCACGCCGCATTTCATTGTGGTTAGCCGAGTCAGTAGGCTGAGGGGAGCGATGGCCGCCACCACGGGGGTGGACCCCTCTCACCGGCGGAAGGCCTTGAGAGAAAAGACTGATGTCCCCTCAGCACGAGGGAGTTCTGCCTTCCGACTCCCCTGCACTCCCTCCGGGTCTCCATCATACAGCTGTGGATCTGCAACTCCACAGCCATGTGAGTCCATGCTTTAAGCACCCCGCCCCCACACTCATGTGCGATTGTGTATGTGGTACGTGTGTGTGACAGACGCACACCCCACTTGCCGTCTCTCTGGAGAACCTGGCTAACCCGTGGTGAGGGAGGTGACCCAGCACCCTGAGATGGAGGAGATGGAGGAAATGGAGGACAGGGCCGGGAAGGGCGGGAGCTGGGCCTGGGATGGGAGTGGGCTCAGGCAGCTGTGCATGCCCGGCTGCTCCTGCTGGCAGCTGTGTCCAACATTCTGACCGCGTGGAATAATTGTGCTCCCGCCCGAGTTCGTTTCGCTCACTGTAACCCAATACGCTGCACTAACACGGACCCCATTTTCCCGAGTTTCCCAGACCTGTCACTTTTTAACAACTTGGTAAATAACAGCTGAGGGCGACTCCGAGGCAGCACATGGCTGGTCACGTATTCCGTCTCATTTGTTCCCCTAACGGCCCCATGTGACACCCGCTTAACAAACAAGGGGCCCAGAGCTCATGGCAGGAGACCCTCGCCTGGTGCTGGCGGGCGGAGAGCACAGGGTCACAGGCTGGGGGGAGGGGGCTGACCAGCCCTGCCCGGGGCCTGGTCTCTGTTTTCCCACCGGGAACCTGGGGGGAGGGCGGGGGCAGAGCTCCGGCAGAGCCGGCCACAGCAAACACTCAGCAGTTATTTATTAGCCCTGCCCATCCAGGCCTCCGAGCGCAATCTAAAGGTGACTATTAACCTGGTGCCCCGGCCGCCCAACAGCCCCGGAGGAGCCGAGCAGCCTGCCAAGATCACACGAGCGCTAAGGAGCAGGCCCGGGACTGGAAAACAAGTTTGGCAGCTCCCAACTGGAGCTCCCCAGGTGCGTGCTCAATGAATGAGCTCACAGAACTCTCCAGAACCCGGGGCCTCCTGTCTCCTGCTCCCAGCACACAAGTCTCAGGTGCAAGGACAGGTCCCGAGGAGGACGGACAGAGGGACAGGAGGGGACAGACAGCACAGACCGTGGAGGCCTGGCCGGTGCAGGGGCTGCTGACCCCGAGCACAGAGGCCCCGTGCTGTGAGGAGCGGCGGGAGGGTCGGAGCTCTGGGCTGCAGGGGAGAGGGAGGTGGGACAGGACCCAGAGTCTGACTCCGGGAAACCAGCTCATGGGCCCAGCGTTCCCGGGCCGTGAGAGGAGACGGCAGCGTGGCTATAGGTCAGGTTATGAGCAGTCAAATATTAATCCCGGGGCCAGATATTAAGAGGACAAAAGTGCTAAATTAATAATTAATAATTACCACAGCATTAATATTTAATGCATCACATGGGAGGACACCCAAGTCAGCGGACAGAGCTATGCCCAGAGTCCTGGGGGCAGGGGTGGATGGGAGGGGAGGGGAAGAGGGGTTGACAGAAACCCAGGACCTTGGAGGGTCCCCTTGTCCCTGCAGGCATGTGTGTGTGTGGGGGGAGGGGAAGGCCCCAGATGAGCTGTCAGCCATAAACCAAGGAAGCAACTCATGGTGATGGCTGAGCCCGAGGGCCAGCCTCAAACTGGGACCCAAGGCCTTGCACAGGTTCTGAGACCTCGGAGGGGGCTCCTCTTGGAGGAGAGGTACCAGCTACACTGAAGCCCGCAGGCCAGGGCTCCAGGAGAGGCCTGGAACGTGAAGCACCTCGTGTCCTCACTCACATCCAGCCCCCCCCTCAGGCCCTGCACCCCGACTCCCCCTGCGGACCACTGGGGTTTCCCTCTGAACAGGCCTCTTGGGCACCGATGGGTGGGCACAGCGCTCCGTCATTACGAAGTGACTTCCGTGTGCGCCCGGCGGCACGCCACAGCCTCGCCACGCCTGCTCACACGCAGGAGAAAGCCCGCCGGACACGGACACAAAGGCCGTTTTCATCACTGCCACCGGCCGGGGGGAGGGATCAGACAGGAGGACGGGCTGGCTGACCGGTTTCTCCCAGGAAAAAAGTCTGAGCGCCCGGGACTGTGCCCACCTCGTGCGGCAGCCGTCTCCGCCTTCCGCTCTGCGCCCAGCGGGCCCCTCCCCGCTGCCCCGCTGCCCCGCTGCCCCGGGCTCCCTGCAGGCGGAGTAACTCTGACAATGTTCAAAGCATCCAACAGTGAGCTCCTGCAGCGGAGCGGCAGCGCACGCCTCGCCCTTCCGCCATCAGCGCCTCCACGCACACCACCATGTGTCGGCACGCGCCCCACGCGCCTGTCTTGCTCCTTAGAGCAAAAATAAACCTTTTTAAAGAATCTAAAACCCCCCAGAGCGGACCACCCTTCCAGAGCCCTACTGGCCCTTTGGCGTGGAGTGTCCTGAGATGATAAAAGCACGAGTGACCCTCAGGTTTTGTTTAGCCTGTTACGCTCTGCGGGGGACTGGCAATGGAATCGTCCAAACTGGGATCTTAAAGGATCGGTTCCAAAGACCGTATTTCTCCATCCTCTTACGCTTCCCACTGAGACATCTCCACGTGGCATCTGCTCCTCGCAGACCTCCCACGGGCTCACACTCCGGGGCTGATCGCAATCACTCACATGTGATTGGGAGAAGCAAACAGCGGGCGTTACGTGCACGCGGAGGGTCTGCTCCCTGCGAGCCCGCCGCCCACACTGGCCGTGGGAAGGCGCCGCGGGCGGGCGCGGGAGGGGAAGGGAACATGGTTTTCTGACCCTCTCCCCTGCACACACGTTCCTCGGGTGTATTGACCGCACAAATATAGGTCACACCACACGGCGGTGAGTGGAGTTATTCATAGCTCCCCTCCTTCCTGGAATAGGCCGGCCTAAAACGGGCCGTCGACTTTTGTCCCAAATATCTAACTGAGCAGCTCATCTGACCTCAGCTCCCAAGTGCACCTCGCCGCCCTGTCCTCAGCACACCGAGGCCGCGGCTCTCCAAGGGGTGGACAGGCAGCGAAAATAGCTCAGGGTTGGCTCATGAGCTATCCTGGGTGCGTCTCCACCGACGGACGGAGCCAGGCCGAGGCTGTGCCCAGCCGGGCCGAGGCCCACCTCACCCCGCACGACACCTGCTGAGTCTGCAGCCTGCCTAGGCCGGCTCCCACTAGACAGCAGGCTGACACCCCCCCCCTCCCCCGGGCCACTGCGCCCCGCCGTCTGGCCGGAGCAGGGCTCCCTGCCTGTGTGTTCAGGACACGGGGAGCCCTGGGCCTGCAGGGACCCTCCTGGGTCGCCCCCTCTTCTGTCCCAGGCCCCTCTCACTGGGGAGGCTGGGGGTGGGCTTGCTCACACAGCTAACACCCACCCTGGGGGACAAGTAAGCAGATTCGCCCCCGAGGAGGAGGAGCTAGAAGGCGCTCGGAGGCCGTGAGGAAGTAACATATGTATAACCTCCCTCCATGGCGTCTGCGGCTGTTCCGTCATCGAGAGAGGAGCCTCCTGTCCCTGAGCCCGCTCCTCGCCCCCCACCTGGGTGTGTGCCCACGAGAGCCCCGGGAGGCCATGGGGTGGGGCAGGCTGCTCAGGGCACCGGCCACACCACAGGGAAGCTTTCGGGACCCCTTCCCGGCCTCCTTGGGAGACCTGGATCGCCAGCGGAGATGATTTCCACTGTTGCGTCTATGCGGCGAATTTCTACATAAGCCTCCAAGGCGGGGTTCAGCTCTAGCCAGCTTTCCCAGTGGTTAGAGCGTCAGTGCTCGGACCCAAAGGGTCAAAGGCACGTACCTCAGTTGCAAGCTCGTTACCCGGCCCGGGTGGGGGTAAATGCGGGAGGCAGCCCACCGATGTGTGTCTAGTCTTTCCCTCTTCCTCCACTCGCCCTAAAAATCAATGGGAAAGCATCCCCGGGAGGCCCTGGCTGGTGTGACGCAGTGGTTCGAGCCTCGCCCCGGACCAAAGGGTCGCAGGCTTGATTCCTGGCCCGGGACCGGGCGTGTGTGGGAGGCAAGCAACCGATGTGTGTCCCATGGATGTGTCTCTCTTTGTCTCTCCCTCTCCCTTCCACTCTCTCTGTGCAAGACAATGGAAAATATCCTCGGTGAGAATTAAAAAAGGAAGTACTAAAACTCCTTTTGTTTTTTTTTAAAGAAGAATGGGGACCAGAGAGCTTCTGGGTTGGGGGGCAGTGTCCTAGGCTGGGAGCTGGCACCCTCAGAGTGCGCCCAACTCCATGCCCCCCTCGCCCTGTGCCCCCCTCCCCCTCCCCTTTCCTAACACACTGCGGACCGAGGAGCAGAACGTGTGGGCTGACCCAGCAGATGGGACCAGGCCTGGGTCACACCAGAGCTCAAGGAGCCGTGGGGCACCCAGCTGCCGGGTTGGGGGGGGGTGAGAGTTGCTGAGCAGGGGAGCCCCCACATCTGGGGGACAGAGGACTGGACGCGCATGAAGAAGGGGGGACTTTTCTGGATGGCGCCGTACCCGGCGATTCCTGAACGCATGCGCGGATGCCAAGGCTCTCACACACTCCACCCGGACACCACGGCGCATCCAGCCGGCACAAGTGTTCTCAGCCGGGATCATGTTCAGCCCGAGAGCTATTTCTGTTGACCTCTAAGCAAGTAAAACCTTGTGCAAATATAACTCCCCAGTCAACTGAAATGCCTTTCTGGCACACAATTAATCTCCCAGGCTCACGAGCCCCCGTGCAGGGCGCCTCTTTCCCACGGAGAGCTGCCTGCACACAAAGAGGCAACCAAAACGTGGCGGCTTCGCAGGCAACCGTCGCCGTCTGTAATCGCGAGACCAGGGAGCCAGAGCGGACTGGGATGTCTTTCTTGGAGCCACTTTTAAAAAGTAAAAATAGGTTTTTACCTATCCCTGCCTCCACACCCCCCACAAAAAAAACCTAAAAAAACTAAAAGCTGGGACTCAAAGAGAGATCTGTGAGCCGTGTGCACAGTGGAGCGATTCATAATTCATATAGCATAACCGCCGCGGTGAAAGCGGCCCACTGTCCGCCGAGGGGGAAGCAAAACACGCCGTCCGCGCGCACGATGGAACATTACTCATTCGTTTTGTTGTTGTTAATCCTCACCGAGACGTTTTTCCATCGATTTTCGGGGAGAGCGGGAGGGAGCGGGGAGAGAGGAGAGGGAAAGGGAAACATGGGTGTGAGGGGGACAGGTGGGGTGAGGCCCGTGCCCTCGCCCCCCTCTCCCGCTGGGCTCGGTCTGGGCTGCCCGGGGAGCGGCGGGCAGCACCCATGGAAACACAGTGGCCTGTGTCATCCGCGCTCACCGCTTCCCGGGCAGCCGGGCGAGGCGGGAGGTGGGCAGCGTGCTGGCTGCGGGGCCCTGGGGCGGGGCCGCCGCCTCCCCGGCGGACACACGCCTGGTTCTTGGGGCCGGCGAGGTGGCCGCTCCCTAGGCTGCGCCCCGGGAGGCGAGGGGGCGTCACAAAGTCCGGCCAGACGCCTGGCGGCCAGACGGTGCACCTGGACCGCCGCGCACGGCGAGGGCGAGATAATAATTAATCGCCCTGGACTTTGCTTCCGTGCGGTTTACGGTCTGAATCCGCGTTTGAGGGGACTCGAGGGTAATCCTATCCAAAGTCAATACGCGGGCAGGTAAGGCAGGAAGACAGCCATGCCCGGTGCTTCCCGTCACGGAAACCCAAGCCCCTTGGCGAGGGGGGAACGTGAGCAGCGAGGAGCCTCCTTTCCTGCCCGGGGCCCCATCCGGCCCGGGTCCAGGAAGCACCCGAGCCCCCCGGCTTCCTCCGGGCTTTACGACCTGCGTCCGCCTGGGCCTCCCCCACAGCCCTTTCCTTTCCCAGGAGCGAGGGGCCCCCGCCCGGACCCCGGCCTGCGCCTGCTGACGTGACACAGAGCAGGCCCCGCAGCCTGCTCCTGCTCTCTGGCCGCCGGGGAGAAAGAACAGAGACCCGCTCTCAGAGCTGGGGGAGCCTGGGGGGAGGCACCGAGCGCCTGTTCTTTCTCAGCCTGACGGTGGTCCCCGGAGCTCCGGGCCACGGCCACGGGCAGAAGCCGGCGTCCACACGTGTGGCTCTGGAGGGGCTCACCTCCCCGGTCTGACCCGCGTCCGTCTAACAGACCCCGGGCACGGCCCCAGGGCCGCCTGCCTGCACCCCTTCTCCACACCCCTGTCCAGGGCAGCCCTGCCCCAGGGCTGCGGGTGAGCCCCTCAGTGTGAGACACCCGGACCTGGACAGTCACTCCAGAAACCTGGCCTCCGTGCACCGAGCCCGTGTCTTTCTCCGCGCGGCAGACAGTCACCGAGCAGCCAGGGCGTGGGTGATGGGTGCAGGCCCTGTGGTCACCCAAAAAGAGACACCACCCCCACCCCCACCCCCACCCCGCGTGCTGGGGCCTCAGGCTGCGAGGGGACTGCAGAGCGGAAAACGGATTCGAGGGGAAGGCTCTGAACAGGCTCCCACCACATCTGGAAAAACAATTCCCGGCTCCGGCTCAGCGGCCACTCCTGGGAGACCGCATGCAGGAAGGAGGGGGGCTCCTCCGGCAAGGGGCTCCCTCTCCCTCCAAGAGGGGGGCGTCCCCCGAGGCGGAGGATGGGGCCAACGCAGCGGCCCAGAGGCTGTGCGGTGTGCAGGCACTCGGCCTGGGCGGGCTGCTCGCGGGCGGGCGGAGGGCAGGCGGCGTGCAGAGGCCGGCCTGAGGCGTCCACAGGACGAGGAGAGGCGTTCCAGCGGGAGCTCAGGCTGTTCCAAGAAATGGCACGTCTCCCAGAAGCGAGGAGCGGGAGAGGCTGGCTCCCCAGGACGTGCTGGGGAGCGGGGCTGGCCGGGATGCAGGATGCTCGGGCCGGGCTGGTGGCTGGCACTGCCTGTGCCCCGCCCTGCTGGGGCCTGGCTGAGGGGCGGGGGCCTTGTTGGGGTAACAGGCTCCTGGGACTCCCCTAAACTCACTCTGAATGCCCATCTTTGGGTCCAAGCAGGAAGCGTACACAGCTCCCGAGCGAGGGCTTAGGGTTCTCACGGTTCCTCCTCCACGAGGAGAAACAGCAGCCTGTGTGTGACCTTCCCTCTCACGCCCAGGAGGGGTGCCCAGGCCCCAGCCCGGACCTGGAGCTGGTCAGCCTGAGTCCTGGGGACGTCCACAGGGAGGCCCGGGAGGAGGTGAGCGGGGGCGTCGGCGTGGCTCCTCGGTGAGTGCCGTGCTCAGCAGCCAGTGAACCACAGCCGCCACGTCACGAGCACTGACCCGGCCACGTGGGCAGGCTGCGGGCTCCGAGGCAGAAAGGAGGCGCCCAGCCCGGGGAAGCCATGTCTGACCCAGGGCTGCCGCTCCCCGGCCCAGCCCCTGCGCCCTCACGCTCTCACTGGGCTTCTCTCCACCACCTCCTCCCTGAACCTGCGTGTCCAGGCGGCCAGAGCTGCGTCCTGGCCTTCCCGCACCGAGCCCCACGCTGGCACCCGGCGCGAGCCCGTGAGCGGCGTGGCGCTACGCGGAGAACAGAGTCGCCACCTCCATAAATCAGGCTGCAGAATTTTCCAAAAAGTCAGACGGCCAGGCAGCGTTCCCAAACCTCGGAGCCTGCTGAGTCGCCAATCCTGGGGCTCCTCGGAGAAAGCCCGCCGGGCAGGTTACACGCGGGCCATGGGGTGAATCAATGCCAGACTGTCTCCTTCCAACAAGGGATGGCCGGCGGCCAGGAGGAGCTGCGCGGGCACGGGCGGCCCCGTGCAGGAAGCGGCACCTCGCGGGCCAGACCTGTGCCCGGGGCCAGCCCGCCCGCCCGCCCGGCCAGCGCTGGCCTTCCGGGCGGGCGTCCCCGAGGTGGCAGGACCTGAGCCTGGAAGCAGGGCGGGCGGCACCTCCTGGGGCACCTCCGCTGGGGGGCTCCCTCCCTCCACAGGCCCCGCTCCGGGACCGAGCCTCACAGGACTCCTGCAGGGAGCGCCGTGAGTGGGACCTTCCTCGCACCCCCCTCACACCCCCCCCCCGGCGCCCAGGGAACCCTGCTTCCTCGCGCCCCCCCGCCCCCCGGGATCCGTCTCTCCCCCAGCCCTGGACTCCCCGCTGGGCACATCTTCCTCTGGGAACAGAGGCTAAAACGACCCCAGAAAAACAACGCATCCAAAGCATACGTACCGGAAACGACGGGCTGACGGCAGCTTAAAAAGAGTGAATTCAGGTGAAAACGTCTTACTCGCTTTTCGGAGGTAGCAAATCCTGGTTTTCCTATCCAAGGAAAATACAACCCCTCATCGGTGATTTTTTCATCATGAATCCTATCTAATTGTACCCCTGGCATTTCCCAAGGCAGTTAGTGTCCTTGGACAAGAAGTGTGGACATGAGTGCCCGTGCGTGTGTGTGTGTGTGTGTGTGTGTGTGCACCCGAGTGTGCGTGCATATGTGCATTTGTGTGCATGTGAGTGCCCATGTGTGTGCAAACATGAGTGCCCATGTGCATACACGTGTGCACACGAGTGCGTGTATGTGTGCACGTGCATGTGTGTGCAAATGCGTGGGTGTGCATGTGCATGTGTATTGGGTAAAAAAGGCTGAGCTATTCTTGTTTTTTTGTTTAATATTTAAAGAAAAGTGATTTTTATATATAATATCATATGCAACAAACATTAGCATTTCAAGAAAAATATTTTAAATAACATTAGCAAAACTGTACTAGCATAGAATAACATAAAAGTTGTAGGAAATGTTAAAAATCTAGCAAATAACAGGATTTGCTAATGCGGGAACGTGTGGGAGCCACCGTCTCACATGGACTCCACAGCCTCCCCCCATTTGCCATCCGCCCCCAACCTTCCCGACGCCCCCTCAGTGGCACCATGGGAAGGGAAGGCCGTCGCCAGCCGGTCTCATCTTCATCACTGCTCACTTGGAATCGTCAGAACCTCCCAAGAGGGGGGGGGGAGCAGGACCTCTCTGAGCCCTCAGGTGTATTTACGAACTGTGAGTTCAGGAATTCATTAAACAATCACCCATTAAATACGATGGCGGAGGAGGCACTGGTGCGGAACCGGCAGGGGAAGTGAGGCCCGGCCCCAGCCCTGGGGAAATGGGTGATCTCTGGGGCGAGGGACGCATGTGACCACAAAGTCACGCTCCCAGGGTGACTCACACTAGGCCTGCGCGGCGTTCCCCCAGATGGCCGCTGCAGGCGAGGCTGGGGGGCCCCCCGCCCACCTCTCCGTGACGCCTGACCAGTCACCGCGCCTCCCTGCCTCAGTTTCCCTATCGGCAGCTCCGAGGACCAAGTACACAAAGAGAAGGCGTGCGGGCAGCGTCGGCGGGCGAGGACACCGAGTCCTCACCGTCCGCACAGGCACAGCTTCTCAAAGGCTGGTGCGAGGGGCACACACAGGGCAGAGCCTGGGCGGCGAGTGGCCTCTGAGCCGCCCACGGTCTCAAGGCGCGCCCGGCCAGAACGGAGCGCCCGGGAGGGGGCTGGGCTGGGGCCCGGCTGCCACCCGTCCCAGGACACTGGGACGGCTGGGAGGGAAGAGTGCGAACAAACCGCCCTCCCTCGACCTCCTCGCCTTCTCTGCTAGCTGGCTCTTTCCCGCTTTAGTCTTTTCTTTCCATTGACTGACCCGGGAGACGCTGGGGCTCTGGTGGAAGGACGTGGCACGGTGACGGGAAGGAAGCAGCCGCCCGCACAGCTCTGCACCCGACGCCTACACGCTCCGAACCCACCCCGTGGCTCACAGACCAAGAGGAGAGCCGGAAGCCGGGCGCTGGCCAGGGCTGGGGTCCCCGGGGGCGGCAGGGGCCTGGGCCAGAGGCGGTGCAGCTGGGGGCGCCCGGAGCGGCTCTGTGAGGTGAGCTCCACGCAGGGCCCGGTCAGGGGAACCCACCTGCAGACGCAGCGCCGCAATGCCGGGACCTGAACCTCCCTCCGCGCCCTGGGCACCTCCCGTGTCTGTGGGAAGGGGAGTGACCCTCAGGAACAACTGGTTTGAAAACCACGGTTCTCGGCCTGGCTGGTGTGGCTCAGTGGATAGAGCGTGGCCTGTGGACTGAGGAGACCTGGGTTTGATCCCGGTCAAGAGCATGTACCTCAGCTGCAGGCTCAATCCCCGTCCCTAGTTGGGAGACAGCCAGCCGATTTGTCTCTCTCCCCCCATTCCATGCTCTCTAATAAAAATCAATGGAAAACACCCTCAGGGAGGGGCGCCAGCACGAGCTCTGAGGACCTGCCAGGCAGTCTCCACGGAGGCCGCACGGGTGCCTTCCCACCGCGAAGCCAGGGCGCAGCTCAGCCTGCAAGGCCGCTTCTGTGTGTCTGTGACGCGGCGGCCACTCCCTCCCGTTGTCACGGCCGCGGCCCTCGAAGTTCGCGGGCGGCGGCCACTCTCCATCTGGGCCTCCCGCTGCGCTCAGAGAGGAACGGTCTTCCTTCCTGCCGAGCCCCTGTGCCCAAGGCGTGGCATCCTGCGAGCTTTTCCAAGATGGCTCCAGGGCTTCCTGTCCGTCCTGCCTCCGTCGTCGCCGTAATTTCTGACCTTCATCGTACAGTTCCTTCCTCCCCCCCAATTCCTTCCTCAACATCTGCTCTTCTCATCTCCGCGTTTCCCCTTCTCTGAAGCTCAGACACGTCGTCTTGAATAGCTCTGTAAGGAGCAGGGCTGGACTTCCCACTGTGCCGCCCACCCCGCACCTCTCTACCTTGCGCCCGTCCTACCCCCACCCCCCCACCCCGCGCCCCCCCCTCCCCGCGCAGCCCCACCCCGCCCCCCACCCCCACCCCGCGCCGCCCCACCCCGCGCCCCCCCACCCTGCACACCCCCACCCCCGCCCCCCCCCCTCGCGCCCGTCCCAGGAGCCGCTCTCCACGGCAAGGTCCCCTCCAGCCCAGCAGGGCGCGGTGTGTCTCAGTGTCTGCGGCGCCTTGCACACTTCCTGCGGGCCTCAGTGTGATCGCACCGGGCACTTGGGCCCCAGACCCGGGCTCAGGGAAGGATGGCTTCGTGCTTAGTCGATGTCCGTCGACGGCCAGCCCCCTGGAGAGCGGCAGATCTCACCAGAGCATCGGAGTCCGTGGGGGTGCAGGTTCCAGAAGGCCTTTGTCCTTCCGGCCGTCCGCTCCAGGCTCCTCGCAACCCTTCTGAGCACCTGACTTCCCCTTTGCCCACGTCTTGTTCTTCCTCCTCTTCTGCGGGCGCTGTCAGCTGTTCCATTCAGTAGGGGTTCCCTTCCCTCCCTGGGAGGCTGGAGACTAGCGATGACACGCGTGTCTTCATGGTCACACGCACTCACTGGTCCTTCAGAAGCGGGGAGCTGCCCCCTAGCCTCCACTCACACGCCACAACCCGGCCCTCCTGCCTGCCCTGCCTGCCAGCCACGCTCTGTGCCGTGTGGGAGCGTCCGAGAGGCTGGGGGAAAGGAGGCGGCTGTGGTGGGGGTGCTCACAGTGTGAACTCCAGGGAAGCGGGTACGACACGTGTCAGGGGCCGGGACAGGCCAGACGCCGGCCCCTCACCCCAGCCTGACCCGGGCACGGCCAGCGCCTCCCACGAGGCCGCCCGCCTCCCGTCCACCAGCTCCCACCCCAGGGAGAGGCCGGGAGGAGAAGCTGCGGGGGCTCATTCAGCCTCGGTTCCTCTCTTTCCAGTTAGAGTCTGAGCACGGGATTCGGGTGAACACGCACACCAACTTTTAGATAATTTCGTTTAAAGGAGACCATTTGTAAGCAGCGAAATGTCACGAATTACGAACTTCCTCGGCTTCGCGGCCAATGGCAACAAACTGGGACCGTTTCCCTTACATCACCTCGCTGGAAAGCCTCTGGAGGTGACCCCACGCTGAGCGGCCGGACCCTGAGCCCGGGAGGGCGCACTCCCCACACCTGAGCACCCCTCGGAGGCCGGGCGGCTCCTGCTCCCGGTCTGCCAAATGCCACCCTCTCTGTAAGCCGTCTGAGAAGTCTAACTCTTCCCGCCAGCGAGCGGGGCTCGGGCTGAGCCCGGCCTATGAACCAGGCTCAGCTGCATTCCCGGTCAGGGCACAGGCCTGGGTTGTGGGCTCGGTCCTCGGTGGGGGGCGTGCAGGAGGCAGACAACTGGTGATTCTCTCATCTTTGCTGTTACTATCTCTCCCTTCCTCTCTGAGACCAATAGAAACATATTTTAAAAAATATAATTCTCATCCCACCAGTCCCAATCCTTCCATTCTTTGCTCTTAAACGCTCCAGTTGTTCGAACAGCCAGCGCCCTCCTTCGCCTGTTCCATCTCGGTTCCGGGCTCCGGTCCCGTCAAAGTCTGCAGCCCACAGTCCCAACGTGTCCTTGGTTTCTTCCCTTCCCACAGGGCCCGGCAGGAGTGAACCGAAGGAACAGAAGGAACCACGGGAAGGGAGAGAGCTGCCAGGGTGCCCAGGCAGACATGGGCTGGACGCAGCCAGCCAGCCAGGACCAGGAGGGGAGGCCCTGGAGGCGCCCCTGGGGAACCCCGGGAACCCGGTTCCCCGAAGGTCCTGCTCAGGACGCGTTCCTCCCGGGGGTTAGCATCTCCTTAGATGTGCAGGGAGGGCAGTTTCCCAGAACACCAAGCCCCGCCCTGTTGCTGTCCTTACCTGGGTGCTGCCCGCTCGGCTCAGCCTGGGCCTGGGCGCCGGGCACAGGAGGGTCAGACGAGCTGCGAGGAGATGGCTGCTCCTCCCGCTCCTGCAGGAAACGGGCAGAAGCGTGGTCAGCGGGCGGCACACCCGCCTGGCCCCCCACCCCCATGCCTGGTCTCCTGGACCCCGCTTCCTCCCCGGGTGAGCTCACGGCTCTTGGGGGACCGTTGTTTCAGACTGGCCAGCGCAGGGGCCGCCTGTGGAAGGCGCGCCCTGATGCCAGGGCGGGAGAGGGCGGCTGGAGGGGAGTCAGGGTCAGTGGACAGCCACAGCCTTCCACGGGGCACGGACACGCTTCCTGTCACAAGGACCGGACGGGGGCCGGGACCAGCCCCTCCGAAGCGTGGGAGCTCGCCGGCATCGCTTGGATGTGGGGGTGAGGACGCGGCAATGAGACCTCCGAGCCCATGGTTACACGGAGCCGGGAAAGGCGTCGGGACGGGAGCGAACCCACGGGCCTGTCACGGGGACGGGTCCGTGGGGAGTGAGGAGGGCGGGACGGGGGGGGGCTGCTCTCCCGGGTCTCAGGACCCCCTGGCACCTAGTGCTCGCTGAGCCCCTGCCGTGCGGACGGCTCGGACCCGGGGCTCGGGCCGGGCCGCCGGGCGGGCGGGCTGTGCCCTAACGTGCGCGTGGGCGGGGAGGGCCGCAGGCTAACCTGGCGAGCGCGGGGAGGCCAGCGCGGCGGGCCCTGCGCACTCAGAGACCAAGGCCACCGCGGAGGATGGTCTGACCGGAGCATCCCTAGCCAGAAGCGGGCACTCTCCCCCTCGGCCTGTCGCTTCTTTGCCCCTGCGAGAGGGCGGTTGCGCCTAGGAAACGTACCTGTAAAAAAATGTCAGAGTACTCTTCTTCCGGCCGCGCGGGGCACAGCCGCCGGCACCAGTGCGCGAGGCCACAGAACCCCTCACTGCTCTCTCGTCTCCCGAAAACCATCGCCATTGGCTGGCTGGCGCTCCTCTCCTGACGCCTGCACACCAGCGCAGAGGGACGTGTCCGCGGGGCTTCGGCCAGGACCAGAGCTCGCCCCACCCGGCTACTGCCTCCCGCCCCGTCACCTCCACCGGCGGACCGCCACGTCCACCCTCCTAGTGGGAGCTAGAGGGGAGAAAACAAGCTGAGACGGCCCTCCTCCGCTCCGCTGAGCCCTCCGCCTCCTGGCACCATGGCCAGTGTGGCTCGAGGAAGCCCCTGCCGCTCCCGGCAGATCTAGGTGTTTCTGGGCCGGCAGCCCGCCCTGCCGCGCCAGGAGCCTGCCACAGCTGACTACGCCGCGCTGCCCACGGGGCGCTGAGGCCCGGGGGGCTCCCCCCGATGGCCGCCGCCTCGGCGCCCCGCACCCCGCCCGGCCGCTGGAAAAGGCAGCCATCCTGACAGACGCGGGGGCCGCAGCAGGCCCGGGGGAGGGCGGGCGCTGTGTCCGGGGCCCGCGCCTGCTCGCACACAGAGGGGACAGTGCGAAGGCTGCTCCGCGGAGGCCACAACCTGCGGGGAGACGGGCGTGGGACTGGCAGGGGCCCGAGGGGGAGCGCCGCCCCCGTGCTCTGCCTCCGGAGGGCAGGCTTTCTGAGCGCCTGGGCATCGCTGTCAGACAGCCATCGCACATGCGGACGCTAACAGAGTGAAGAAAAGGCGTGACGGGGACTTCTCCACACGCGTCCTGTTTGCTGAGCCTGTTCCTTCAGAGAAAAAGCACACGCGTGGTGTGTGTGTGTATGTGCATGCAGAACCTGAAGTATCTGTGGAGAGTACATGACACATGTGAGTCACAGGGGTTACAAGGATCCTGTTTAAGAAATGGAACTGTGGCCACAGAACATGGGTCGCTGTCTTCTCACCATGCTTTCTGAAACCTCCACTGTTCCCACCGTCCCCACCCCCCTCCTCCCATTAGCACTTGCGTGCACCCCCTTCCTCCCAGGCTCCGCGGTGCAACAGGCCATCCAGAGTGTGTCTGGTGAGGGAAGAAGAGGGGTGGGTGTGGAGGATGTGGGGTCCAGGAGTGGGGAGGCCACCAGAGCCCCAGCCGAGGGCTGCAGGGGGCTGGGCCAGCACAGCTGGCGGAGGGGGACTCCTCCCAGCCCCCAAACCAGTGGGCCTCCTCGCTGGGACTACCACCTCTAAAAATCAATGGAGAACGTGCCCACAATTTCTCAGCAGTGCTGCACCCGTCACAGTCCCCCCTCTACGAATTCTACAGCAGCCTGAGGACGTTTCTGGAATGAAGAGCCGGAACACACCACACACACCAGCCTAAACCCCACAGCCGGGCAGCTTAGCACCCGCGTGTGAGAGCGGGCAATCGCAGTGTGAACGGTTCTGTTTATTCTGCGTGTCTCTCCCCAGAACATGACAAAGGTGAACGGCCAGGACGGCCGCCCGGCGTTTCTCGGAGCCCGGCCTGTCTGGGGGACAGGCTGTCTGTACACATTCCGGGAGCATCGTAACGATCCTGAGCCGACCTTGTCCCCTTCCCAGCGGCGGGCCCCGGATCCCTGGAAGCAGCCGCCAGGCCAGAGGTCACCGGTGTTTTCCCAGCGCCCACACACACTGCGAGGCGCCCCCCCCCCCCCGGGGCCCGCCGAGTCCAGGGCCGTTTCCCAGTATCCGAGGGGGCGGGTTTCCCAGTATTCGAGGTGCCGGCTCTTCCCGGGACTCCTCTTGCCTCACCCGGAGGTCACAGGGGTCTCCCTGCCCAGGTGGAGGGGGGCCCCCCGGGGACGTGACGGCCTGAGCAGGACCGAATTGGGGAGTGAGCACCCAGCGCTCCCCAACTCCCCAGGCGGAGCTCACAGCGTGGCAGGAACCCCGTGGGGTCGCATGCGCAGCGAGCACGTCCCCACGTTTGTCTGTGGACTGCGCTTGGTTCTCAGAAGCGGTCCGTGGGGTTGCGCTCCGTGGGGTCGCGCTTCTGGACTTCCCCCAGGCCCCTGCTGAAGCCGCACCCTCCCCCGGGTGGCGGGGAAGCATCCATCTCGTCTCGGCTTCTGTACTGCGCTGGCCCACGTGGGCGAGCGGGCGGGCAGGCGGGTGGGAGAGGGTGCTGCCCTGCCAAGCGGCTCTCCGGGCGCGGTCCTCACTCCTGCCGGGCGGCGGCCGCTCCGAGGACCTGCGTGCGGGCGGCCCCTCGCCTCCCTGTTCATTGCCTCCCGTGCTCTCGGGGGGTCGTCCCCGCAGTCCGCCTGAACCGTGAGACCTTCCCTCCGAAGACCACGTGTAAGTGAGGGGTCGCCCTGCCCGTCACTAACACGGGTGCTGGCGCTGGCCCCTCTGCTCACAGCTGTCATGTGACACCGAGAGCGCCCCCTGAAGAGGCCGTCACCGCGTCCCACGGGGAAGGGCGTGCTACGGGCGCCCGCTCCGGGCCTCCCTCCACTGACACAGGGCCCTGCTCTCAGGGCCCTGCCACCCAGCCCGCACCCAACGGGCGCGAGGGGTCCGCTCTCCAGTGACGAGCAGCCCAAACCCCTGTGGGACGTCTCCTTACAAGACAGGCGACTCTCCGACCTAACGTCTCAACAGCCCGTCACACGTGGGAGGGGGTGTCATATCCCGAATACGGCACAGGACCGCTCCTGAGGGGTTTGGGTCTCCTGTACTCTCCCTGAAAGACGCCCCACATCTGAGCAATCCCAGCAGTGAGGACGCGGTCTGGGCGGCTGCCTCCTCCATCCCCACGTGGACCTCCCAGGGCCAGGAGCCTGTCCCTTTTAAAGCTCAGGGAGAATCCTGTCATCCCGAGACGCCAAGAAGGGCTGTCACGACAGGGGAGATGGTGGCGTTTCCAGGCGAAGGCTCCAGCGCGGAGGCCGCGAGGAGAAGCCGAGCCCAGAGCAGAGGACGCTCCTGCCGCCCGGAGTCCGTCCGAACGCCCGAATGTCCGTCTGCCCTTCGGGGGCAGCTTCCCTGGACTCGGGGACAGGAGCAGCGGCTGGTCTGCGCCGGCTCGGTCTCTACGTGAGGCCGGCGTTCGGGGCACTTCCTGCGGGAGGCGAGGGCCAGGGCGGCGGGAGGTGGGGATGGGGCGTGAGGTCCCGCCGGAGGGAGGCAGCGCTCCACGGCCGTGCCGTCTCCCCGGAGGGGCAGCCCGAAGGCCCGGTGGAGGCCGAGAGGGTCGCTCCACGGGGCTTTAGGATGCTTTCCGAAGCCGGGGCGGGCGTCCGACGTTCGGGGCAGAGCGGGGCCTCCAGAAGGGGATGAGGAGGAGCCTCGCGGGCGGGCGGCCTGGGACGGTGATCTCATTCCATCTGCACTCAGCCCGGGAGGGCGGGGGGCTGCGGCGGCCGCAGCCAGAGCCCCGTCCTTGGGCCTCCGAGGGGCCGGCAGGGGCGGGCGGGGCTGGCTGTCCAGCTCAGCAGTTGCTCCTCCGGAGTGTTCCTGGCGGCCACACCCGGGGCCTGCAGGAATGTCCTGGCTGCTCGGCGAGAGGCCTCCACCGCCCCGCTGGCTCCTCGCACCCCTCCTGCCGCTCCCTGTGAGCCTCCAGCCCCAGGAGCGCGCCCACCGCCCTGCGCGGCCCCACGCCAGGACCGCCAACCACGCCGGGGCCACCTTCCCTGGCTCCACAGAACAAGAATCCTGCGTGTTTTATGTGTTATTTTTCGTTTTTTGTTCCTCCTCACCTGAGGACATTTTTTCCATTGATTTTTAGAGGGGGTGGGAGGGAGGGAGGTAGAGAGAGAGACACTGATGGGCTGCCTCCCACATGCACCGGACAGGGCTGAGGATCGACCTGCAACCTGGGTACATGGCCTTGACCCAGAATCATACCCATGGCCTTTTGCTCGGCCGATGCTCTAACCACTGTCCACGCTGGCCAGGGCCGAGCCTGCCTCTTAAAGATCAACCATGAGCGACTCAAGCTGGGTCTGGACTCTGGCGGATCCTGAGGGAGCAGTCTGCTCCCTTAAATATGCCTTTTGGGCTGCCAATTCTTGTATGCTGGTTACTTTAAAAAACAAATAGGGGGTGTGCAGGAGGCAGCCAAGCCACGATTCTCTCTTATCATTGATGTTTCTCTCCCCTCCCTCTCTCTCTTCCTCTCCCTTCCTCTCTGAAATCAATTAAAAAGGACATATTTTTTTAAAAAGTGGAATCTTCATGATCTGGAACGCCCTCTATACACACATCCCTTCCTCCTCAAGACTTAGCCCCCAAAGCACCTCCTTCCAGAACTTTCTCTAACAGCCCCAGTGAAAATGGGCTCTTCCTCTCTCATCTTGATATAACTATAGGTGGGAATGAGGGATGGTCAGCTGACCAGCGGGAGCCCCTCCGATCTGGGGCAGGGTGTCTCTGCTTCTGGGCGAGGCGGGCGGGGGAGGCTGGAGTGGAAGGAATGCCACGGAACGCTGTCCCCTGAACATGCCCACCCTGCCAGAGCCCTCAGCGGGACAGGGGCAGCTGTCACCGCTCGGCGTCAGCTGGCATCATGCTTGGTGGCAAGCAGAGGGCACCTAATAAATCTGCCGACACCAACTGCCGAACCTGCTCAAGACCAAAGAAGGTCTGCTGAGCAGAGTGAGCAGTTCTCGGTCCAAGAATTGGAGCAATGTGGCCTGAGAGCAGCTGGGAATTCAGCGAGGCAGGAATGTAACCGTCAGCACAGCAACTGCTGGGTAACAAACGGAGATGCCGGGCTCCAGTCCAGCCCCGGGTCCCGTCCCCATTTCCCACCTGCGGTTTGTCCGGGGACAGCAGGCAGATCCTGGCTCCTCTGCTCCAAGGCAGGACAGCGTTGGGCAGGAGGGTCTGAGGAGCAAACGAAAGGACGTCAGTGAGGGGCCGTCCAGGAGTGAATCGGGCCATGTGCTCTCAGACAGACGGTACTCACCGAAGGGCTGGGCGGGGGTCAGAGGTCTCTGTCCGGGGCTGTCCTCGGCCGAGTCCTCAGACCTGCCTGGCACACGAGCTGGTCAGGGACCTAGACGAAGGCACAGGAGACCTTTACACCCTCTGCCTGAACCTGTGTGCTAACATCCTAATGTGCGTGCACTTAAACGCCACACGTACCCCAAACCACCCACCCATGGTTAGAACGTGGGGCCGTCAGGGACCCCACCTGAGGATGCTGTTAGAATGAAGCGTGAAGAGCTCTCCCAGCCTCCCCCGCAAACCGCCAACCTCCACCCTGAGGGCGCCCCTGGGCCACACTCCCTCCCGTCAGGTGGCTGATGGGGAAAACCAGCCCCGGAGGAGGCCGAGAGCAGGCCGCACACCCAGTGACCTCTCACCGCCCGCCCCCCCCCACCACGGCGGCCTGCTCAGCACAAGCGCGTCCCTCCCAGCACCCCAGGGCTCCTCCCAGACACAGACCCCAAATCCACCCCCTCCCCAACGAGCCGCCCTCCAGGGGCCAGGCGGCACGGGCGGGCTGTGCAGCTGCCGCAGAGCCTGGGCTCGCGGGCGGGCGGCCTGTGTGCCTGCAGGCCACGGCGAGGCAGAGGGGCTGCCCCCCACCCGCCTGCGTCCCCATGCCGCTCTGCTCCCCGATTCCACCCGCCGGGCCCGTCCCCGGCACCCAGGGGAAAAACCGACTGTACACGCAGGGCTCTAGGGTGGATGGAGCTTCCCGGGAGAGGAACCCGGGACTCAGCCCAGAGCAGGGCCTGCCGCGGAGCGGGGCACGTCACCGGGAGCGCGGCCCGGAGGTTCGAGGTGGGAAACACTGACCAGCCCCAATCCCCCCGCCCGGCCCCGTCCCTAGGGGCTGTCTCAGGAGCCCCGAGAGAGAGCAGGAGCCCACACATCCACGCTGGCGAGGCTCCTACTGGGAGCCTCGCCGTCACAGGCACGCCACGCGGCCGAGGGCAGCGCTTCCTGAGCCCTTCACGCCTTCATCGAAGGCCCAAGGTCTGCCAAGGTCACTACCACGGACGGAGGCCATGCCGGGGGGCCCCTGTCAGCAGCGGGCGGCTGTGCTGACAGGACTCCCGGGTCTGGAGGCCATCAGGGCCTCATGAGACGATCCAGGCTTCCTCCCAGGACAGGCCTCCCGCGGCCCGCTCTGCCCCTGCACCTCTGCCCTGCCCCGTGCCCCACGCTCCCCGCCCTCCACGAGCCCAGGTCAGCGCCGGCCCCATGGCCCGGTCCCGTGCCCTCGGCCCCACGCAAATATCCGGACGGCACGATCAGGAGGGGTGACACGGAGGAGCCAGGGCAGTTGGTGGGTCAATGCCGGGCCATGACGGGACCCTCCTCGTCCCTCCCTCCGATCCTGCAGGGCCCAGGGGCAGCCTGAGGGCTCGGCCACAGGGAGGGAGGCCGTCACAGGAGGTAAGTGCCTGGAGCCCGAACACACACGTGTGTTACAGGAGGTTCAGGCACTGGAACCCGTGGGGTGAATGGCCGGCTTTCCCCACGGCCCCACGGAGAGCGACGGCTACACCGTCTTCACGCCCCGGCTCACCGTGTCCGGGAACCGTGTCCGCAGTGCAATCTCGGAGCTGGGGTGTCCCCGCGCCCCCTCCCTCCCGCCCCTCCCACTGAAACAGGCAGAAGCTCCCGCACACACTGTGTGATCAGTGTGTAGTGCGGTGGAACGTCCCTTTGTCCCGGGATGGGTGTGCAGGTGAGCAAGGAGAGAACGACAGTCACTCTGAAGAGAGAAAGACACCAACAACACACTTTCACACACACTCACACACATCAGTGAGATGCACACACACACACACACTCACTTTCACACACACATCAGTGAGATGCACACACACACACACACACACACTCACTTTCACACACACATCAGTGAGATGCACACACACACACACACACACTCACTTTCACACACACATCAGTGAGATGCACACACACACACACTCACTTTCACACACACATCAGTGAGATGCACACACACACACACACTCACTTTCACACACACATCAGTGAGATGCACACACACACACTCACTTTCACACACACATCAGTGAGATGCACACACACACACACACACACTCACTTTCACACACACATCAGTGAGATGCACACACACACACACACACACACTCACTTACACACACACATCGGTGAGATGCACACACACACACACACATCAGTGAGATGCGCACACACACACACACTCACTTTCACACACACATCAGTGAGATGCACACACACACACACACACACTCACTTTCACACACACATCAGTGAGATGCACACACACACACACACACTCACTTTCACACACACACACCGGTGAGATGCACACACACACACACATCAGTGAGATGCACACACACACACACACTCACTTTCACACACACATCAGTGAGATGCACACACACACACACACACACTCACTTTCACACACACATCAGTGAGATGCACACACACACACACACACTCACTTTCACACACACACACACATCAGTGAGATGCACATACACACACACACTCACTTTCACACACACACATCAGTGAGATACACACACACTTTCACACACTTTCACACACACTCACACACATCAGTGAGATGCACACACACACACACACACTCACTTTCACACACACACATCAGTGAGATACACACTTTCACACACTTTCACACACATTCACACACTCTCACACTTTCTCACACACTTTTACACACACACACCAGCGAGAGATGCTGGGAATGGTGTTCATTTTCACAGGCTGATCCCAAATCGCCGTGAGGGATGATGTCACCCCCCAGCTACTCAGGACTCTGCCAAAACGTTGGCGGAATCCAGATGTCGGGGCTCCCAGCACAGGGCCCACAGCTGCATGCAATCAGCAGAGCGTCTCCTCGGGGGGCCGAGCCGCCCCCCTCCGCGAGGGGAGCCATACAGGGAGGCCACGTTGGCCGCGGGCCCACGCAGGAGGCGCCTTCGAGCAATCGCTGCTCTGAACGGCCCTTGGAAAACTTCTTCTGGGAAAAAATGGGCCAGGAGGCCCCGAGCTGTGCTGACGTGGCCACCAGGGCCACGGGCGTCAAGGAATGAGCGTGGCCGAGTTCCAATAAAGCTTTATTTACAAAAGCGGGCGGGGGCGGCGTGGGCACACAGGCCGCATTCTGCCAGCGCCCGAGCAAGGAGGGCCAATCCCGCCTGGAGGCCGGGCAGGAGCCTGAGCGGGAGCCAACAGCAACAGCCGGAGCCCTGGGGCGGGCGGGGTTTCGGAATGAGCCCCTGGGGGAGGGGGCGGGAGATAAGGCTCCATTCTGCAGGAATGCAGGGTCCCCCCACCTGGCAGCCCGCCTTCGCCTTCGGGGGCAGGGTCCCAGGACCGCCTCTGGGACGTGGTTACTTGTGGAAGGAGCTGGAGGCGGGCGGAGGGAGGGGGATTATAAAAGTAAAAGTAAATATTTGAAAGCGGTGTTGGGAACCGCCGGCCGCCTCGGGACCATGTGAAACAGCCGGAGTGGGGCTGCCAGCAAGGCCCGGGGCTCACCGCCCCCGTCTGCCTGGATGGCCCCGAGCTCATTCCCCCCGCTGCACCGCTGGGAGGATAATGAATGTGGCTTTTCTTCCCCACTCACAGGCACGCCTAATCCCTCCCCGAGACCCCGGAGGCTCCCTGTGGTTGGGAATTAAGAGCGGCGGGCGCGGGGAGATAAGCAGGGTCCCGCGCGGGAGGAGGGAGGGCGGCGGCGGCTTGGCCCGCGCCAGCAGGCCGGCTCTGGGCAGTGGGCTGGACTCTGCCCTGACATGAGCAATGGAAAAACCTCTCAGCCCGGAGCCGCTCGGATTTTAAAATTGCAGACGAGGGCTGTGGGCCTCTATTTATAACTCCCTCCCCCACCGCCATCTCTCATTTCTGCTTGACTGGAACCCAAACTCCGCCCCGGCTGGGCCCCTGCGCCGAGCCCTGCCCGGTCCTGCCTGGGCGCCACCCCGGCTCGGGCACTCCCCCGGGGAGGCCTCCCTGACCTCCTGGCCTAGCTCGGCCCTCTCCCGCTGCCCGCTTCATCTGCTGGAGTTACGGTCCTCCCCAGTGATCTTATTCGCCAGTTGTGCCTGTCAGCCTCCCTCCCGGACACAGGAGCCCCTGGAATGTGTCTGCTCTGCAAAGCTGCTCCCTGGCCCCAGGCCTGTCTGGCACCTGGCGGTGCTCACTCAAAACCCCAGGCACGAGGGGCAGCCTCCCCCCGCCCCAGGGGGCCAGGCGCGCTGCCTGCAGGGTGGGGCCCCGTGCTGAGGCCCCACCCCACCCCCACCTCGAACCCTCCCACCAGGAGGGAAAGTGGGGGGCCAGGGCAGGGCCAGGGCTCCCCCTCCCCCCCAGGCCCCAGAACAAAGACCCTCCTAAGTCAGCCTCCCAGGCTAGGAAGTGGCCGGCCCGCCTCCCGCCCCTCCCCCGCGCCAGCCTGGGCCCTGGCTCCAAAGCAGAAAAAACAGGATAATTTCATGCTGCACCAATTTTGGTGCTTCTGGGCCCATGAAAAACGGCACCTATCGGTGACTCACGGCCGCGCCAGGCCGCGGCTATTAGGGCGCAGCTATTAGGGCGCAGAGCACCCCGAGGGTCTGGGGGGCTCCGCTCGGGAAGACCTGGAGATAAATCTGATCCCTGGGGCCGGGGGAGAGGCCCCCGTAAACCACCCCTTTTCTGAGAAACTCTGGAACTCGCGGCTAATTTTCCAGGAACGGGGCGGGAGGCTGCCAAGGCCGCCGGTGTGCACAGGCGCCAGCAGCGCCTTCGGGAGCCCGGCGGCGGCCGAGCCGGTCCCCGTGGCCCGGGCTCCCTGGGAACGGCCACCGAGTGTCCCCGGCTGCCGGCTCCCCGGGGCGGCCGCAGCTGCCACGTCCATCAAGGGCGCTGGCGCTCGCCGCGCTCCTGCCACCCCCGGGCGGACGGCAGGAAACCGAGACGCCAGGGGGAGGGGGTACAGAGGGCTCCGATCGGTCCCGCCCGCCCTGAGGCTGCTCCGGGGCAGCTGCAGAGCCTCTGAGGCGGCTCCCTGGGTGCCGGGCGGTGGGGAGGGCGCCCGGGCCGTGGGTGCAGCGGGAGCGGACACGGCGGCGGCGCGCTGGCCGCGGCCTCTTTAAGAGCGAGGCAGGGATCACCCAGGAGGCAGAGGGCCGAGCCTGGGCAGGGCTCGCCCGCTCGGCGGGCCCGTGAGTCACCCACACACGTCACGGGTCTGCTAAGGTTTTCGCCCTCTTTTCTGGCACGAGACCCACGCTGGCTCCGTGTCAAGTTCGGTGATTACAATGCGCAGGCTCCCTAATCTTCAGCCTTTTCTTCGAAGGTTCTTTCACTTTGACACCAAAGAAGTGACAAAGGCGTCCGCCCGCCCGCCCGCGGGGGCCGGAGGACAGCCACCGGAGGGACCGGGGCCGGGGGGAGGCCGTCCCAGCGGAGAGAGGACGGGGAGCCCAGGGAGAGGCGGCAGTCCTGGGCGGAGGGCTGAGGTCAGGTCCCGAGCCCGGCCGCCTCCCCACATGGCCGCCCTCCGGGGTGAGGGGACCCGAGACCAGGCCTGCCAGCGGCCCCTCGGGAAGAGCGAGGACTGAGGGTCCAATGAGCAGAGACCCCGCCCCGACGGCTACCGGAGGCGGGAGGCACACACGCGGACCGAGGCGGACAAAATGGCCTCCAAAGGCTCCACTGGGCCCGGCCAGCTGATGAGAGAGGCCTGGGAGCCCGTTCTGCTCGGATCACCATAAAACCCGAGGCCAAACTACTACTGGGCACAGAGCACCCAGACAGGCCTCGCCGCCGCTGTCGCTGGGTGGCGCGGAAGCCGCTCCGGGCGGACCCACCGGGGAGACAGGAGCCCCGGGACGACCTCATGTCCCCCAGAGCGGCTCCCATGCCGGGGCCGGGCCCCTCCATGCTGCCTCAGCGGAGCTGGGTGTCCGGGGGACGGGGCACAGTCACCCAGTAGCCGCGTTTCAGGGGAGCAGGGACAGTGAGGGGTGACCAGCCCCACCTGGATGAGGGGTCAGGGGAGGGACCTGGGCTCAGATACCCCTTCCTGTTTTCCCGAGGGTGTGGGCGGGTTTATTCCCTGGGAGGGTTTATCGTTTTACTACAAAAAGAAGAAAGAAAGAAAGAAAGAAAGAAAGAAAGAAAGAAAGAAAGAAAGAAAGAAAGAAAGAGAAAGAGAGAAAGAGAGAGAGAGAGAGAGAGAGAGAGAGAGAGAGAGAGAAGGGAAAACCCACAGGTGCCGTTGCTGGGGAGAGCCCCTGGGGGAAGGAGAGGCTGGGCGCACGCATGGCAGGAGCGGGGGACAGTGACTGTCCGCAGGGAGCGCCGGGCTGGGCTGCAGAACACTAAATCCGAGGGTGACGGGTCAGGGCACCGAAAATAGCCCGGAGCGCCGGCCGGGCCGCCGCGCGAGTGGTCACACAAGGTCGCGGCCCCGCTCGGGACGGAGAGCCGGGTCAGCTGCGAGGGGCAGGCGTGGCCGAGAAAGGCCGGACAGCCGGCCCGGCTCCTCGGGCTGCAGGCATCTCGGCAGTCCGGGCCCGGCCCGGCGGGAGCTGGGAATGCAGACCGGAAGCCTCCGAGGACACAGGGGAGCCCCGCCTGGGGAGGGGCGAGTGCCCCACGGACACAGCAGGAGCCTCCGGCCCAGCCTGGCGGGGGACTGCCCACAGAGCACATGCTGGTGCTTCAGACGGCTGCGGCCCTGGGCGGGAGGGAGGGAGGGGGGTCTTTAATGTAACTTACTTTCTGTCCTCACCGAGGACGTTTCTCCCTGGTTCTGGAGGGAGATGGAGGGACATGAGAGAGGCATTGAGGACTGTGCCTCCTGCACGTCCCTGGCCAGGCACTGAACCCGCCAGCCTCCCTGTGGCGTACGGGACACTAACCACTGAGCCACACCCTGGGCTGCAGGCAGGGTCTTCAGAGAGGTGACTGCGTAAAAGGAGGTCACCGAGGAAGGTTGGACAGACACACGCAGAGGGCAGAGCCGGGGAGGGGCGGGGGAACCCGGGGAGAAGGCGGCCATCTTCAGGCCGAGGAGAGGGGCCACGTGCGCTCCGGCTCCGCCTTCAGAGCCGGGGGGATTCTGCAGGGCTGCTGGGGCCCCGAAAACCTCAGCCCAGAACTGCGCAAACCCTGCTGGACTGGGGGACTGCTGACAGGAGCGGAGCACCCCCATCTGTGGGGGTCACCCCCCGGCCTGAGGCCATCTGTGTGTCTCTCTGGGGTCCTGCAAGTCCCCACGGCGAACCCCAACAAAGGAGCTGCCAGGGCGCCGGGCTGGGGAGCGGGCAGGCGCCTGAGCTCGGGCGCACCTCCCCCTCCAGGAAGGGGCCTCGGCGGGAAGGTGGGCTCAGCGCTCCCCCCTCCCCCCGCCCCCAGCCCCAGGCCTTGAAACTGCCCTGGCCTGTGTCTCACCCTTGCCCCTGTGACAGTGAGTGTCATGTGTCAACTTGTCTGCGCGGAGCCAGGCCTGTAACCCTACACCGCGGGGGGTTGCTGGAGAATGTCCTGGAAAGAAGTGGTTAAGGGCTGTGCAGGGCTGGGGGAGGCAGGCGCCCCCTCCCCACCGGGGGCCCCTCCGAGGCAGGGAAGGGCCTGGGGAGCCAGGGCTGAGGTTTCCGGGAAGGGGAGGACGGGCCTCCGGAGGCAGCAGCGCCGCCCCCAGCCCGCCGCCCGCTGCCCGCCGCCCGCTCCCCGCTGGCCTGCCTGTGGATTTCAGACTTGCCAGCCCCCAACCGTGAGCCAACTCCTTACAATAAGTCTCTTTATATAAACACATACAGGTTCTGCTTCACTGGGAGCGCTGACGGCCCGCCCAGCCGCCGGCCGTGCGTGCGGTCCGGCCCCGCACCCGCACCCGCCGGCTCCGGACACGCGGCCCGCCGGCTCTGCACGGCCCGCCCCGCCCCCTCCCCTGAACGCAGCCCTGCTTTCCAGGGCGGCTGCCTGCCCCCCTGCCCACATTCCTGAGGGCTGGGGGAGGGTCAGCAGAGCAGACTCCGGCCCCTGGGCCCCTCTCTCCCCGCCCCCACCCCGCTGCTGCCGGCTTGTCTGTGCCCTCTCCCCCCGCCGCCTAATGGCTTGCCCTCGGGACCCCGGGGCCTGCAACATAAGGAACGCACTGTTATCCCCTCGGCCGCTGCAAATGTTAGGGGCGTTCGGTCCCGGAGATATTTACACAGGCCCGTTTCATTACCCACATATCACCTCTGCAAGTATTTGCCCAACGGAATTCTTTTCTCAGCCAGAAGCACAGCGCTCCTGACTGAGCCCGCTAGGCAGGTTTCTAGAGAACAAGGGGACTGACTCTGTGCTGCTTGGTGGCCCCCGTCAGCCCGGCCTCCAGGGAGATGGAGAACCCTCACCCAGGCCCCAGGGAGAGGGCACGCCCGGGATGGGGAGGAGGCAGGGTGCTCACTCCTGCCACGTCTGTGCGGCGTGGGATGGCAGGTTCTAGGCGGAAGAGCCAGGGAAGAAACGCGAATAAAGAGCCTCCAAATTGGAGAGGAAAAATGAAAAGTCTCTCTGTCCACAGAGGACATGGTTTTATGGTAGGAAACTCTCAGAATAACACACACACACACACACACACACACACACACTCACACAGCTAATGAATACATTCGGCAAAGTTCTAGGATCAGAAGTCGACAGGCAACATCAGTGGGCTTCTATACACGAACAAAAACTCTGAAAAGGAGATTAAAAAAAAGGATCTGGCAGAGAGGGGAAAATGGTAATGGGGAAAAAGTTAAAGAAATGACATTTTTAATAAAATAATTTTTAAAAGTTAATCAAGGAGGCCAAAGACGTGAGCACGGAAAACTGAAAAGCACTGTGCTGAGCCTGCAGGGAGGACGGAGCAGGGGGGAGGAGCAGAGAGGACGAAGCAGAGGGGAGGAGCAGGGGGGAAGAGCAGGGGGGACGGGGCAGTGGGGAGGAGCAGGGGGGAGGAGCAGGGGGGATGGAGCAGGGGGGACGGAGCAGGGGGGAGGAGCAGGGGGGAAGAGCAGGGGGGACGGGCAGGGAGGACAGAGCAGGGGGGACGGAGCAGGGGGGAGGAGCAGGGGGAACGGAGCAGGGAGGACGGAGCAGGGGGGACGGGGCAGGGGGGACGGGGCATCGGGGAGGAGCAGGGGGGACGGGGCAGGGGGGATGGAGCAGGGGGGACGGAGCAGGGGGGACGGAGCAGGGAGGACGGACCGGGGGGAGGAGCAGGGAGGACGGAGCAGGGGGGAGGAGCAGGGGGACGGAGCAGGGGAGAGGAGCAGGGGGACGGAGCAGGGGGGACGGGGCAGGGAGGACGGAGCAGGGGGGACGGAGAGGGGGGACGGAGCAGGGAGGACGGGGCAGGGGGGCCGGGGCAGGGAGGATGGGGCAGGGGGACGGAGCAGGGGGGACGGAGCAGGGGGGAGGAGCAGAGAGGACAGAGCAGGGGGACAGGGCAGGGGACAGGAGCAGGGGGGAAGAGCAGGGGGGACGGAGAGGGGGGGACGGGGCAGGGGGGAGGAGCAGGGGGACTTGGCAGGGGGGAGGAGCAGGGGGGAAGAGCAGGGGGGACGGAGAGGGGGGCACTGCTGGCGACAACAGTCCCAGCCGAGGGAGGCCAGTGCAGAAATAGAGCAGCCGTCCCAGAAGGCAGAGGCTCTCACGGGCCCAAAATAGCCTGAGGCTCGTGGAAAAGGAGGCGGCGGCCGAAGGATTCCCGCTTCCCGAGCCACAGCGGGGAGGGCGGCGTGGAGACGGCCCAGGACCCAGCGCCCAGGCCAGCCCTCGCCCCACAGACGCCCGCTCGGCGGCCTGACCGCCGTCCGCTGGAGGACAGTCTTCAGCGCATGGTGCTGGGAGCACTGGGCACGGTCCCGCGGAACAACGCGGGGGGGGGGGGGGGGCGATGCCACGAGCACGCCCTGCGTGGGGCCTGGGGCCGCTGAGTTGCGGGAAGGCTCCATCTACCTCCGCCCTGCACACCAGGGATCCTGACAGGCACATGTGCATGCGTGTTTCAGTAAAACGCTCGGAAGAAAACACAGCGGGGAAATTCATAACACGGGACACGACCACATCTTCAAGATGCTACAGCAGAGAACGGAGTGAGAGAAGGAAAAACAAGGATAAACTAGAACTCGCCGAAATGAGAGACGTGTGTGCACCAAAGGACACACCCACAGAAAGGGGTTCATGTCCAGAATATGTCACTCAACCACCACCACACACAGCGAGCCCCGAAGGGGCCAGGGCTGTGCTGCGTCTCCCCCAGGAGGGGCGGGCAGAGCAGGCCGAGGCCGCTGGCCGTGGGGAACTGCCCCTGAGGCCGGCGGCGAGAGCCCAGTGGGCCGGTGTGGGTGCGGGTGGGCGAGCCCGGGTCCCCCGAGCGTGGCTGGTGAGGACACAGAATGGCGCGGCCGCCACGGAGGGCGGCGGGGAGGTGCCTGCGGGAATCAGACCCGGGATCACCGCTGGCTCCAGCAGTCCTGTCTCGGGGTACACACCCCAAGGACCTGAACCCCGGGACTGGGGCAGATATCTGTTCGCCATGTTCCTGACGCTCCTGTGACCCACTGACTTGATTCCAAGGGATGAGGTGACCGTGGGTGTGGCCCACGTGTGGAAATGAGGTCTGGTGTAGGTCAGGCCCCGGGCGAGCACAGGGCGGGCAGCTGGGAGCGACACCCTCTGCGTCCGAAAAGCCCCTGTCCGAGCATGACCCCCACGTCTCTTCCCACACGCACACTGTCAGCCCGCGTCAGCCCGCCCTGTCCGCTTCGACAGAAGTGAAAAAAACATTTTAAAAAGAAGACAACATCAAAAAAATGAGCACTGAAGAAGGAAAAAAAGGAGAGAAGCCTCACGTCTTAAAATAAATCACTGCAGGATTTTAAAATAAGGACTGCGGTGTCTCCCAAGAAAGCCGGAGACCCCGGTCCTCGTTGGGAAATGTGTAATTGAGTAAATTTCATGATATATTAACACAATCACTTGTTGAATTGGAAACAGAGTATCTGTGCTCTAAATCACAATGACGGGGTAAAAAGAAACGAATACTTTCAACATCAAAGGAAATGGAAACCAGACAGGCGAGGGCCTTCCCGCCCGAAACAACGGCTCTCGGAGCCGATGACACGCAGCCATAAACGTCAGCCGCTCTTTTCACAATAATACTGAAAAATATCCCAATAAAAAAGGCAGGCAAAACGCGGCAAACCACCCCGGGCAAGCCGAAGCGGAGAGGCGTAGGAAGGCGGCGGGAGGCGTCCTGAGGACAGAGTGGGGCTCGGACCCGGGCCAGGGTGGCAGGAGGGCCGCGCACCGTTCTGAGTGAAGGAAGACAAATCCCTATTTCCAAAGGCTCCCCCGTTGAAGGAAATGGTGGTTAGCGGGGAATAAAGATTTTCACCCTCCAGACAGCCACGCAGCCATGGAAGACGGCTGGCTCCCGGAGAAGCACACGCATGACGGGAGCCGAAGGCCCCGGGAAGTGAGGGCCCTGCTCGGGGCCGGGCGCTCCCGCTCCTGTCGCCGAGGCCGAGGGGGGACCCGGGCAGGCCACGCAGCGGGCGGCCACGTCCGGACGGGCATGGAGGTGGGCGTGCGAGGACGACCGGCGCCTCTGGAGCCCCCTTTCCCAAGCACGGGGCCCCGAGACGCCGCGTGCGTCCCGCGAGCACACCCACACCTCTGGGCTCCCGGCCGGGCCCCGCGTGTCCCGGGGCTGACACGGGAAGGCCGCTACCGAGCCAGCAGGCCCCGCGCCGGAGCCAAACGCAGCACGGCCAGAATTGGGAACGTATGTGCAGAACACAATAACAAGTCAGCTCCTCTGAAATTACAGACAAGCCCCGGCCCACGCCGCCGTCCGAGGAGGAAACGGGGCCAGCGCTGTCCCGGGACAGTGAGGACGCAGAGGAAACGGGGGAAGCGACAGAGGGAAATTAATGTCCGACCTCTGCACCGTCTGCAAAAGGAAAGAAAATCCACATGGATGAGGGGCATCCATCCCCAACCCGGAAGGAAGGAAACCTGTCACAAACAAACCCGAAAGCAGACCGGACCCAGCCTCACGGAGACCCGGGGAGATAACAAAGGAGAACCTCCCACGCTCCCACCCACAGCGAGACGCCCTCGCCACACCACGGGCGTTTCCTGAGAAAGGGACAGCACGAGGACTTTTCTAAGTGTGTAGTCGTTTCACGGATGTTAGCGAAGAAGTGAAAATGTGGAAAAGTTCAGTAAAATTGTAGCTTTTATTAAAAATATTTTAAAAATCAGAATAAACTCACAAAGAAACCTGTGGCTAGAAACCCTGGAGAGGAAATGGAGGAGAGCCCACCCTCCCTCCCTCCCTCCACCCGTAGAAAGCTGTGGACTTAGACGGTCTCACGGCAATTATTTCAAGAAAAAGAAAATGGTTTCCAAACCCCTGCTCAGCCCAGGCATGGGCTAGTGTGTGCGCGCACACACACACACACACACACACAGCTCATGCTGGGCTTGTTGACACGAGGAAAATGAGGTGTGGAGGTCCAGGTCCCAGGCCAGTGGTGGGGAGGTCCAGGGCCGGGAGGTGCAGGTCGGGAGTCGGTGCTCTCTAGGGAATTGCAGGCCTGGCTTTCAGGCTTCAGTGCCGGCCGGGACAGGCCACACGGGCAGCGCTGGGGCCGCTGCGCTGGGTCCGCAGTTCGGGTGGCAGCTTGCATGCTGCGGGGGTCGCAGGAGCCCGGGCGCCCCTGCCCTGCGCCCCCTCCAACCCCGCAGTCCCAGCGGGCCCCTGGGCTGCACATCCAGCTCGGGGCCGGGGAAGGGGCAGTTTTTCAAACTCCGGGTGCCTGGGGCGCATCCCGGACCAGGGGGGAGAAGGGTGTTAGGGGGCGACAGGCTCCTCACAGCTCAAGCCTTTCCGAGGCTGAGAACCATTTACTCCCAGAAAGGGGAAAATGGCCCCAAAGCTGGAGGGACCACCGTGCCTTCTGGGCGTGAAAGGCGGCTGGCGACTCGAGACGCCGCCACGGAGCGCGCACCGGGCTGCCCCGGTATGCCTTCTGCCCGCTAAAAATGATAGGTTCTCCCTACACACAAGGGCCCCTTGCGAAGAGCAGCCGACCTTCCCGACCAGCCACGGCCGCGCCGATCCGCCGCCGCCGCGCGGGGCGGCCCTCGTGGGAGCCACGTGCCTGCGGGCCTCGTGGGAGCCACTAGGGTGACAAGAACCTCAACTCGCCAGCCCCGGGAGCAGACTCGTCCACAGAATCCCCCCAGGTCCCTGCAGCCAAGGCCGCGCCGCAGGCCGCTCTCCCGACACCGCGGGCTCCGTGCCGGAGGGCGGTCCTCCCGGCCGCGTGCGGAGGCCCATCCCTGTCCCCCGCGGGCCGGGAGGCCGCAGACGGAAGGAGCGAGGAGACCCCCTGCGGCCAGTGGGCCCGCCAGGCGGCGGGACGGAGCCCGTGTCCACGCACTGACCCGTGGCACCCCTGAGGCCTGCCAGGGGCGCCCCTGCCCGGGGTCACGTGGTGGACACGGGCCTCAGGGACGAACAGGCGGACCCCCGGGGCCCGCGCTGGAGAAAAGAACGGCCGCGGCCACCCAGACGGGCCCCCTCCGCCAGGAGGCCGGGAGCCGGCGGGGCCGACGGGCAGAGGGAAAGCACACGGGGTCTGCTGACGGGGCCTAGCGTCCCGGCCTTCGGGAAGAGCCGGTGTTTGGTGCCCATTCCTCTTTTCACTCCCTCTGGTGCCGCGCCTGCCACTGGTATCGTGACTTACGATAATCCTGACTCTGGAGTTCTATGAATAATTGCAAGTGCCTGAGTGCCTCTGGGTGCCTTCCAAGGGTAGAGCTTTGTACACCCGGGCTATAAAAAGAGAAATAAAAATTAAGAGACTAAGTCAATTAAGTCAAAAAGGGAAAAAATTACCAAGATGCCACCCACACTGCCCGCTGCCCCGCCACCGCGGCCGGAAGGTGTCTCCTCGTGGGAACGGGGAGGCCGCCCGCCGGGACGGACGGCTCCCCAGCCCGGGAGCCGGGAACAGCTCTAGCCCGATCGGTCCCGGGGCGCTCCAGAACGCCGTCCTCGGATTTCAATATCTGGTGACACGGACACACTCTGGGGTCCTCCTAGATCACCGGAAATGCACGGGCTTATCCCCGTACCAAGCTCAGCTCACCGACGGCCGTGCCTTTTCACAGAAAGAAAACGGTGCCCGGCCGGCGTGGCTCTGGGTGAGCGTCCACCTAGGAACCAGGAGGTCGGGGTTCTATTCCCAGTGAGGGCACAGGCCCGGGCTGCAGCCTGACTCCCAATGTGGGGCGTGCAGGAGGCGCCCATCAGTGATTCTCTCTCATCAGGAATGTTTCTCTCTCTCTTTCTCCCTCTCCCATCCTCTCTGAAATTAATTAAAATATACATTAAAGAAAGAAAGAAAAAAAAAAAACAACTGGAGAAAAGCCCCAAGACGTTCTACCTAAATGGCACACCCCAGTGCGGGACTGGGGTCTCTGGTTAAAGGAGAGCACGGGGGGTGTGGCGTTATCTCATTCCTCCAACAAATCTCAAAAAAAAAAAAATCCACAAAAACACGCTCGGCTCCCTCCCCCCTCAGCCGCATGTCCGGAGCGGGAGCTGCGGGAACCTGGGGTCTGCGCTGCGCAGACAGGGCCCTGGCTGCCCGGAGCCGCACACACACACCCCACACAGCACACAGCACCACGCGGGGTCTAGCCTGCACGTGGGGGAGGGCGAAGGAAAGGAAAACACGTTAAAAAAATAATACCCCAAAAAGCAAACTTTGATTTCGCACTTAGAGTAAGTGGAAGGGGTTAGACTCAGCGGGACTGAGGATGCTAGTTCTTCCAACTCCCAAGTCCCGGGTGTCAGAAAGCACACCCTGCACAGCATGTGAGTGTTTAATACAAAATCCTTTCTGTGTAAAACACAACGGAATGTTTTGCTGCTTCGCTCCCCCAAACCCAGTGTGTATCTGCCTGCCCACACGAGCCTTCCCTGTCAGACCTGCTATAAATAACCACCAGCCACACTGGTGCTTTTCTTTCTTTCTTTCTTTCTTTCTTTCTTTCCTTTTTCTGAAGTTCGTATAATTTGCAGGACCTGCCGTTTGAAAAGCCATATTTCTCCCCCCGCCCCCCGCACCCCCTGTTCTGAGCACGGCAATAACGGAGACAGCAATAATCTGCCGATGAAGTCATCGCATCCATCACGCACCCTCTGGACCCCGGGACACCGAGTCATTTATCTGTGACGTGATTGGCCAGAATAAGCCTGGACAGCACAAAGGAAGGCGCACCCCTGAGGGGCCCCTCGCCTCCCCGCCGCCTCCTCCTGCCGCCCTGTCTTTAGCCTCAGCTGTTGGTTCTGCTCAGGGCCCGTCCTGCTTATCATAAATCTCGTGGCATGTCATTACATTCCGCCATCCCCCCTAATTGCGGCTGCAGCTAAAAAAAAGTAATCCTCCTTTCAACATAGCGTGAACGGCTCCGGCCGGCGGCCGCTCCTCGGCGGAGCCCTGTCGCCAGGCTGCCCCCCTCGCCCCGAGAAAAAAGGGAAATCTCTTTCCTGACGACAGTTGGAATGTCTGGCCCAAGGGTCACACGGAGACGCGGGCGCCGCAGGGGGCCCTCGGCGGGGAAGCGCCCCTCCCGGGCTCCGCACAGCCCCCGCGCTGCTCTCCCAAGCCCCGCACGCACGCGGGGTCTGAGCCGCCCAGTGACGGGGCGTTGTGTGAGGGCCCGGGACACAAAGTAACAAAAGGAGGACGAGGGGGCGTCCCTCCCGCTGCCTCCCCAGCACGTGCGCCTCGAGGTTCCGTTGTCGCCTTCCCCCGCGTGCCGTGCGGCCCCCAGGCTGAGGCCTCTGGGGGGGCCGCCCAGAGGTGCTGCGCACGCGGCCCACGGCACCCACGGCCGGGACGGTAGGGATCCCGCCCGAGGCCCACTTCAGCGGGGGACAAAGGTGGCCGCACGGGGAGCCCAGCGTGTGGCACCTGTGGCACACAGAAACTCGTTCCCAAAACTCTAGGGCGCCTCAAACTATCTGTGTTTGGCGGATCTGACAAAACAAAGGTGTAATTTTGGTGGATTCACATGGGTGCCTATTGTTGGCTGCTGGCATTTTTAAGTTTGACAACCTCAAAAAAGGGGGTCTGTGCCCCCGGCGGAGGGCGGGCTGTCGGGTTAGAAATCGCTGCGTGAGGGCTGACCGCGCTGCCTCCGACGGTGAATCGCCGGAGTCCCAAGCGAACTCCCCGCTGGCCAGAAAGATGGGCCCGCTGCAGCCAGTCCGGCAGGCGGGGAGGGAGGGGAGCCCTCACCTTTAACCTGAGTGAGGGAGTGGCATGGGCAGACGCGGTGTGGTGCGGGGCCCGCTGCCTGGCTGACCCACACCACGCCCGGCGGCGACCAGGGCCTCCGGGAGCAGCGGATCGGGCGGCGGGCGGAGGGCGGACATGGCACTCCGCGGCCTGGGAAGATGCGGTGAGGAGAGCGACGGGTGGCAGATGCACTGAGACAGCCCCGAACCTAGAAGCGGTTCAAACACCATCCACGGGGGCCCCGCCAGACTGCCACACGTCCGTCCATGAACCATCAAGCCCAGGAGCATGCGATCGCTCCCCATTTCAACACAGATCCGGTCTGAGTGGTTATGCCAACCGAGAGAGGCGGACAAAAGGCATTTTTCACTCTAGGTGACACTCCAGGAAATACAAATGAGTCCCTCCTAAGAGAGAGAGAGAGAGAGAGAGAGCGCGAGCGAGCGCGGGCCCAGTGGAGGTGGGAGGAAGGACAGAGCCTATGGAGGATGGATTGATCTTCAGGACTTTGTGGAGAAGTTTTCACGGGAGGAGACGGAGATGGGATGGTCCCCGTTCGATATGTGAACTTGATTATCGACCCGGGGCCTGACGGAGGAGGCCGCCCAGTGCGGGTTCCGCAGCCTCAGCGCAGCGCTCCGGCCGCCAGCGCCCCCTGGGCCTCCCCTAAAGACAACCGGGAGACACGGGCGGGTCTCGAACCCTGCGCCGTGCCCCAGGAAGCCCCGAGGACACACGAGCTGCTCACGGAGGCCCGGCCCTGTGCACGCAGGAGCAGCCACCAGAGCCACACACACGTGGAACTCATGGCGCCACACGGACGGCGAACAGGGCCGCCTGTGTGTGGCGGGGAGCGAGAGAGGGTGGGACAGCGTGGATGGTGTGTGGGGAAAAATGGAGTTTCTGTGCATCGGCAATAAACTCAGGAAATACAACGTCAAAAGAGACTGTCTGCCTTATCAGCAAAACCATAAACACGTAGAAATAAATCTAACCCAAAGAAATTTTTTTGGAGAAAAAATGGAAAAAAAGAGAAAGGAGGAAGAAAGCGCAGGCGGCTGAGCGCCGTGTCCTGGGGCGGACGCCCTATCGCCGCCCATAAGCCCCGGCGGGCCGCAGGAGCCTCGGGGGCGGCAGGCCCGCACAGGCAGGCGCAGGAGCCGCCCCTCCCGCGCCCACAGCGGCCAGAGAGGGTGGTCTCCGCGCCCAGCCCGCTCCACAAAGCCTGCTCTATTCCGCCAGGGGGAAGCCGCCCCCACCCGCTCTGGTTCCAGGCGGCGGAGCTAATTTTCCACCCCTCCGGGCCCCTGACTGGCAGAGGCAGGTGACCGCACTCCCGGCCCGGGGGCGGGGTGCTGACCAAGCAGGGGCTGGCGTTCTGTCTCCCACCGGGGGAAACCGACACCCGATCCCCCGCGGGGAAGGCGTGGGTTCCAGTGGGGAGCGGGGCCTCCCGGCATCCTGAGGCAGGGCGCGTTGGTATTTCTCCTTCTCCCTTCCTCCCTCCCCCCTCTCCATGCCAGCAGGGTCCAGCGGGAGCCGAGTTCCCCCACCAGTGACGAGGCTGCGCATGTGGGCCCTTCGCCCACCCCGTACCCTGCTCCTTCAGGGGAAGGGGGCTGGGGAGCAAGGCCTCGGGAAGGGCTGAGCGGGGCTGAGGAGGAGCACCCACCCAAACTGCCTGCAAGGACATGCGGGCCTTTCCCAGTGCCGTGGGCGGGGCCCAGCGGGCAGGCAAGGGACACCCACCCCACGCCCACCTGTGTAGCCCCTCCACAGGATCGCTGCCTGCTAAGGAGATGAAACAGAATCTCACCACATAAGCCCCAGACGCCCAGCATACAACTGGAAACAACCCATCACCCCAAGAGGCAGGCCCATCACGTGACTCTGAACGAGGAACAGTGGGCAACAGGTGCCGGCGCTGAGATGACCTGGCTGGAACTGCCTGGCAAGGACTTCAGAGCAGCCATCCCAAGCATGCTCCCACCAGAATGGCAAACACTCTGGAAATAAACAAGAGCCAACAAGCTACAGCTCCTGGCGACTCCTGAGCGGGGAGAGGGCAGATTATGTTTCCCCTTTGATCTTCCTGATCTCCAGATTCTTTCCGTCCGGGAACACCGGGCTAAGGCGCCAGTGTTTCTGAGCCTGACGTGACAAATGCAATCCCCTGTTGATTGCCATCCTGCCGTGTGTGTGGCTTCCTGGGGGCTGATCATGGACGTGTTCCTATGAAGTGAACAGCGGAAGCACAGAGAACAGGGACCCAGGGAGGGGTATGGAGGAGCATAAACAGAATGAGCAGGGAAGGGGTTGTCACGGGGGCGTCCAGGCTCTGACCTCGAAGGCCAAAGTGGCTGTGTGGCTCGGCGGTGACTCTCCCCCGCGGAAAGGGGAAGGCAGTCGCCGTTCCATCTCTGGTGAGACCCTGAGGATACCGGGTCTAAATGGCGCTGAGAGAGGGGAGGGAGCTAAGGCAGGGAGGGAGAGGGCACGGGGGCAGGTTGGGACTCCACAGAGCCTGGACAAAAAGGGCCTATTGTTACACTCTGCCTGCAGCGACGTGCATTGATTGATCTTGACTCGATCAATGATTAACAGAGGACTCTGCGGCGGGCGGTCGCAGTGGAATGCCGCTGGGTCTCCCTGGGCGCGAATGGGAGGCCGCCCCTGTCGCTGGCTGTGTCTGAGCTGCTCACTGACGGTGGGATGGGGTCCTCGGGAGGGAAGAGATCACTCAACCAAGTTCCCAGACACCAACACTCCCTGAACAGCCACCTCGTCTGCCTGGCCTGGGAGAACCCCGGCAGGGACTGGGGCGTGGGCGCCGTGGGCCTGGGCACCCTCTGCCACCGCCCCGTCTTGGTATGACGTCTGGGCAAGATCGGAGAACTCGGGGAGCCTCGGCGTCGGCTCCCGGGCCCCCATCACCCTGAGCACAGGGTCTCCCTCCCGGGCTCTGAGGAGGGTGACAGGAGCTGAAGAGCCGGCAAAGGCTCGGGTTTGACACGGAGTCCATGTCCGAGCACCCGTCCGACCGGGCTCCAGGCGGGTGCTCGGTGCTCAGGTGCGAAGGGGCTGCTCGGGGCCGGGACCCCGAGCAGGGGAAGGCAGGCCTTCCACCGGGTCCGGCTTCCAGCCTCGCAGAGAACAGTCGGAGAAGTGTGCGAGGATGCTGATGGGGCATCTCAAACCCTGTAGCTGAGCTGAGCACGCGTTTCAGAAAAGGGCCGGTCCCACGCGCCTGCAGAGGGTCTGGCCTGGGGAGCGGACCCGGGTCAGGGCCAGGGCCAGCGCACCGCGGGCACGCACGGCGGACCCCGGGGCCCGAGGTCCCATCTCTCCCGGGAAGCGGCCCCCGCCCCGGACCCCGGCTCCCCGGTCCCTCTCCCACTGTGTACAGGCCCCCCGCCGGCGGCACCCCGGAGCAGGGCTTTCCCCCTCCGATGGGCGCGCAGAAAGAACCTGTGATTAGGGGAAACGGCGCGGAGTCGCCGGGGAAGCACACCACGCCAGCCGCGTCTGTCTCGTTTTAAGAAAGTGATTACTGAGCTTTACAGTAAACACAATGAGGACCATATGATTGCTGACCCCGTGAACTGCAAAGTGACTGCGGCACAGGGCTCCCGGGCCCCGAGGCCCGGCCACCACCAGGAGCACACCGCCGCCTTGTCCGCCGCCCGGCGCCCCTGCCGGGCCCGGGCCCCCCGGGCCCCCGGCGCCCCGGCCAGACCCACAGGCGTCCTGTGTCCGCCCGCCTGCCCGGAGTCGTTAATGAGCCCTCAGTCCTCCCTCCCGCCTATGGCCAGACCGGCGGCTGACTTTAGCTCGAAATGCTAAAGGATATAGGAGCCTGGGCGAAGGTAAACAAATAAGTAAATAAAGGTCCCCGTGTCCTCCCAGAACGTTTCAGAAAGGGCCTCTTGATTTCTGTGTAGTATCTTTGATATCTTCCAAAAATTCCTGAGTTAACATCAAGTTTTCCTTCTGTTTAGCTTTCTCACACTAAATATTTGGAGTAATAACAGGGACTATTTAGACATTCAACAAACCCCTACTTTCAGGCCCGGGATGCTCGGCCGCTGGGCCAGACAGCCCAGCCCGCGGGGCCCCTGCCCGGGCCTCAGTTCCCCGCCGTAAACCGTAAACCGGGAGGAGCGGCCGGACCGCGTGCCAGGAGCCAGTGATTCAGGTCCCCAAAGAGCCGTTTGGGGGCTGGGAGGAGGGAGCTCGCTGCAGCTGTCGGGGGCGAAGATGGGGGGGGGCGGAGCGGAGGAGAAGGAGGAGGAGGAGGAGGAGGAGGAGGAGGGGGAGGGAGGCCACACCGGGGTAACGCGCACGGTTAGCAATGTGAAGGCCTGTGTGCTGCAGGGAGGCCAGGGGACGGGCAGAGGCAGACATGAGGGGGGCTCCCCTCCGGGCAGGCTGGGCGCTGGGCGCATGCCCACGGCGGGCTGCACCCCGCGGCGAGTCTGGAGCCTTCCTTCCAGCAAACAGCGCTTTCCTCCAGTTCCAGACCAGCGGGACGGGGTGCCGCTCCGTCCCGCCCCCGCCCCCTCCCGAGTCCTGGTGATTCTCAGCCTGTCTTCCCTCCGCCCGGGGCGGCCTCTCCCGCCCTTTCTAGGAATTCCAGAGAAATCGCGGCTGCGCCCCTAAAACAATGAGCCCATTAAGGGCTCCGAGTCACATGAGCGAGACCGCAGCACCCAGGCGGCGGCCTGGCTGTTTCTAGAAACACGGCCAGGACTTCCCTCGCTCACTCCCGTGCTCTTTCCTCTCCCCCGAGGAGCTAAAAAAACAAGGAAAAGAGGAGAGCGAGGTGAGTGAGCAGAGACACGTTCGCCTGGAGAGAAGCACAATTCGCTGTGGAGGCGGCGGCCGCCTGGAGCGAGGCACCGCCTGCCCTGCCGCCCCCAAGGCCGCTGCCCTCGCCCCCACCCCGGGCCGCCGCCCTGCCCGGAGGCAGCAGGCTCCGAGGTGTGCAAATGCCGTGACCACCCCAGATCGCCCATGACCACCAGCGCCCGCTGCGGGCTGCACCTCGACCCCCTCCCGCCACCCCGGGCTGTCACTGCAGGGTGGCCGGTCGCGGGGGCAGAGCGACCCAGACGTGGGCTCCCCGCGGACCCACACTTAGCATTTGGAGACTCCATGCCCCTCCGGCCACGGAGCTGCAGCACCGTCCCAACAGTCCCCATGAGGTGAAGACCCCTGAAGGGAAGGGGCCGTGGCCTTGCCCTCTTAGGAGCGCATCTGCCGTGGAAAACTGTTTTCTCCTCTCAGGTTGCACTGGTGCCCTGGCTGGTGTGGCTCAGGAAAGAGTGTTGGCCAGGGGACTGAAGGGTCCCGGGTTCGAGTCTGGTCAAGGGCACAGGTCTTGGTTGCAGACTTGGTCCCTGGACCCAGGCTGGGTGTGTGCACAGGCAACCAATCAATGTGTCTCTCCCACATCGATGTTACTCTCTCTCTCTCTCTCTCTCTCTCTCTCTCTCTCTCGCTCTCTCTCGCTCTCGCTCGCTCTCTCTCGCTCTCTCCCCCTCTCCTCCCTCCCTCCTTCTCTCTCCTTCCCTTCCACTCATCCCCCCAAAAAAATATTAATGGAAAAATATCTTCGAGTGAGGATTTAAAACAAAAGCAACAAAATTTGCTACTTGTGTGTTAGAAGAACAGCCCCGTGATTCTGCGTGGGGAGGGATGGCTGCTTCTCACATGGCAGCCGCCAGCACCCGTGGCCACGGGCTCTCCAGCCGTGTGCACGTTTCAAGGGGTCCTGAAAGCAAGCAGGGAGGTGGCCAGCCCTGGGAGCCTCCCCTGAGGGGCGCCCCCCCAGAAGCCACGGCAGGGGGCTCCGGGCAGAAAGGGAGGAGCCGTCTTTGTTCAGAAAATACTCTCCTGATCACTCTTCCGGCCTCTTCACCCTACACCACCACCAAAATAAACGTCCCCACGGGAGCGGCGGGCGGCATTCCTCGGGGGGCGGGCTGGGGACCCCGAGGTGGTGGCCTTAGAGAGGGGCCCGCGGTGCTGCCGGCTGCTGGCGAGAGGCACGTCTTGGAGCCATTTGAACATTCCTTCCTGCCTGCAGAATAAGCCACCCAAAGGGGAGGGTCAGGGAAAATGTCACACAGCCAGCCTTTCCAGTTTTCCAGGCCAGACCCAGCTGCGGCCTCCCCGGGCTCCTGACCCTCACAGACACCAGGGCGTCACCACCCAGCCTCCCTCCCTCTCCCTCCCTCCGGTGAAACCAGGGCCCCACACTCAGCAGCCTGCAGGGCAAGCCCCCTCCCCCAGAGGGAAGAGGGAATGCAGCCATTCTCTGCGAACTCAGAGCTGGCCTGCGCCTGTGCTCACTGCCTGGTGACGTGGAGGCCGAGCCGCAGCCCGAGTGGAGCACGGCAGGCGCAGGGGGGTGGGGGGAGCACGGCGGGGCGGGTGTGGAGCACGGCGGGTGCAGGGGGGCGGGTGGGAGCACGGCGGGCGCAGGGGGGCGGGGGGGACGGCGGGTGCAGGGGGCGGGTGTGGAGCACAGCGGGCGCAGGGGGGGTGTGGAGCACGGCGGGCGCAGGGGGGTGTGGAGCACGGCGGGCGCAGGGGGGGTGTGGAGCACGGCGGGCGCAGGGGGGGGTGTGGAGCACAGCGGGCGCAGGGGGGGGTGTGGAGCACGGCGGGCGCAGGGGGGGGTGTGGAGCACAGCGGGCGCAGGGGGGGTGTGGAGCACAGCGGGCGCGGGGGGGTGTGGAGCACAGCGGGCGCAGGGGGGGGTGTGGAGCACGGCGGGCGCGGGGGGGGTGTGGAGCACGGCGGGCACAGGGGGGGGTGTGGAGCACCGCGGGCGGGTGTGGAGCACAGCGGGCACAGGGGGGGTGTAGAGCACGGCGGGCGCAGGGGGGGTGTGGAGCACGGCGGGTGCAGGGGGGGGTGTGGAGCACGGCGGGCGCGGGGGGTGTGGAGCACGGCGGGCACAGGGGGGGGTGTGGAGCACGGCGGGCGCGGGGGGGTGTGGAGCACGGCGGGCGCGGGGGGGTGTGGAGCACGGCGGGCACGGGGGGGTGTGGAGCACAGCGGGCGCAGGGGGGGTGTAGAGCACGGCGGGCGCAGGGGGGGTGTGGAGCACAGCGGGCGCAGGGGGGGGTGTGGAGCACGGCGGGCGCAGGGGGGCAGGCGTGGAGCATGGCGGGTGCAGGGGGGCGGGTGGGAGCACGGCGGGCGCAGGGGGGCGGGGGGGAGTACAACCCCCCTTGCTGGCTCACTGCTGCTGCAGGCTGACCACGCCCAGGCCCAGCATAGGGAAAGAGGATCTATTTCTGACCTGAGGATGGAGATTTACCTGCTAAATGGGGCAAGGACCTCCTAATACCCACTTCTATCCGGGGATGCAGCACCCAAGGGGGGGGTGGGGGACCAGGCACCACACGTATAGTCCTCACTCTCCGGAAGCCCCCGCCCCGCACCAGAGAATTTAAAAAGGGCCAAGCCACCCGCAGGCACATGGTGCCCCCGAGGCAGGAGCCGCTGAGTCTGGGTGAGGGGCCGGCCTCCTCGGGCCCAGACATCCCGAGCCCTGAAGGCGGAGGGGGCAGGGGTGAGCGGCGCCCTGCCCCCACAGCCCTGAAACCCACACCAGGAGGGGCCTCAGCGGGAACAAAGGGGCCGGATCACGTTACAGCACAGCCGGCTCAGGGCTTCCAGACCTTTCCAAGCCACGAGCCCAGCCGGACCGTCGAGGACAGACCACCTTCCCCGAAACCTTTCCCCAAGCGGGAGAGCGGGCAGACCCCCGCGCAGGGGTTCGCTTGCAGTTCTGCTTCATGTGCAGGCCCCGAGAGAACACCCACGGCCCCGAGCGAGGCCCCTCGGGACGGGCTTGGGGGGAACAGGACTCTCCCTCCCCGCTCCTCCTCCTCCGGGGGCGCCGGGGCGCAGAGGGCCTTGGCCAGGGGTCCGAGGGCCCGAGCGCGGCTCGCCCTGGCACCGAGGCCCACGCCCGACCCGGAGTCTGACCGCCGGGCGGTCCCGTGTCCTCAGAAGGAAGACACCCCCACCCCGCCCGAGGGGAGTCAGGAAGGACCCCCGCCGGCCGATCCCGGTCCGTCCGGGGGCCGTGCAGACGCCGCCCCATCCTCCCGGGGCCACAGGCCGCGCTTCCGTGCTTTGTGCAGGTCGTCCGAGGGTGGCTGACCCTGCAGGCCGCACCTCCGAGCAGGCTTCCTCCGAGCTCGGGGTGACTGCGGAGGGTCCGGAGAAAGGAAGGACAAAGGAAGCCGGAGACACACGTACACACTCACACCGGCCAGCAACGCGAAGAGGCACCTCTTTGTTCGCAAGTAAATGTCAGCGGTGCAGCTCCCCGACCACAGGCAGGGGTGGGGAAATGGAGGAGAAGCACCTAATCCAGCTCAATGCAGCGCACAGGAGGCCCGCTCTGGAGCGAAGGCACAACTGGGCTGGAAGTAAGAAGGTGGAAAAGGTTTCTCACGTGAGCGGTAATGAAGAGAGGGAGGCAGCCACGCCGACATCAGCCAACATACACTCTCAGTGCGAGCCGCACAAAGACAAAGGCGGGCATTATATGCTGAGTAAAGGTCAATTCGCCCCAAATATGTAACAGCTACAGACACACATGCACCAAACAGGACAGCCCAAAGGTACGAGGCACACGTGGCAGGCAGCAGGAGAAAGGGGCAGTGTTCCAGTCCCAGCCCAGGTCTCTGAAACTGCCTCTCAGTAACAGGCAGAGAAAGCAGCCTGGGGAGCGGCAAGAAGTCCAGGCCCTGGGCGGCCCCACAAACCCCTGGATGTCACCCACATATTCAGAAACTCCACCCAATCACAGAAAAATACACATTTTTTTCCCCTAATGCATATGGAAAATCCTCAAGGATAAACCATATGCTGGCCACAAAAGAAGTCTTAGGAAATTTTAAAATATTGAAGTCATAAAAAAGATCTTTCCAACCACAATAGAATGAAACTAAAAATCCACAGCAGAAGCAACACTGGAAAATTCAGAAATATGCAGAAACGAACGCACTCTTTAAAAGCCAGCGGATCAGAGAAAAAGAGTCACAAGAGAAACTTTATAAAATAATTTGAGACAAAGACAACACATCAAAAATTATGGGATGCTGCGAAAGCAGTGCTAAGAAGGAATTTTACAGCTATAAATGCTGTAAAAAAAAAAAAAAAAGATTTCAACTAACCTAAATTCACACTTTATAGAACCACAAAAAGAACAAACTAACCAAAAGCTAACAAAAGGAAGGAAAGAGTGAAGATTAGAGCAAGAATAAATTAAGTATAGGATAGAAAAGGAATAGAGAAAGACCAACAAAAGCAAAAGTTGGTTCTTTGAAAAAAAAAAAATATATATAAATACATCAACAAAGTTGACAAACCTTTAGCTATACTGCCTAAGAAAGAAAAGAGAGGACTCAGATTGCTAAAATGCTTTGTGCTTTTAAATGAAACTAAGGACACTACCCCTGAATTTACAGAATAAAACCGTTTGTAAGAGAATACTATGAACAAGTAACTGTGTCAACAACTAGATAATCTAAATGCAACGGGCAAATTCCTAGAAACACACCATCTACCAAAATAAAATCATGAAGAAATAGAAATATGAATGGATTTATAACTGGTAAATAAATTAATTTTCTGGATTTAAAAATTAATAAAATAAAAATTCTCCGGGTTTAAAAAAATAAAATAAAGGCACCGAACTAGGTAGCTTCGCGGAAGAATTCTGCCGAACTTTGGAATATTCAGATCAGTCCTTCCCATCTCTTCCAAAAGGTCGAGGAGGGAGCGCCCTGTAACGCATTCTAGGAAGCAAGCACTGCCCTGATACCTAAGCCAAAGACACTGCAAGAAAACTATACCCCAATGTCTCTGACGGATACTGATGAAAAACTCCTAAAAACCCCAGCAGGCCGAGCTCGGCATTGTGTCTAAAGGGTGATTCACCTGACCACGTGGGATTGATTCCTGGAGGGCAAGGATAGTTCAATGCACACAAAGCAATCAGTCAATAGAATGAAGAGGGGAAAGCCTGCGTTGCCGGAGAAAATGCATTTAACAAATTAGAACACTCTTTCATGATAAAAAAAACAAAACAAAAAAAACACACCACCACTCCAACTAAAAATAGAAGGTGTCCTGGTCCATTTGGGCTCCTATACCAAAATACCACCGCCTGGATGGCTTATAAAGAACAAAAATTTATTGCTCCCAGGGCTGGAGGCTGGAGTGTCGGCTCAGGCGCCAGCAGGGTCAGGTGGTGGATCTATTCCTGGCCACAGACTCGCACTGTATCCTCACACGGCACAGGAGCGGAGAGGTCTCTGGGTTCTGCTTTATAAGGGCGCTGATCTCACTCATGATGGCTGAACCCCAGTCACCTCCCAACGGCCCTCTCTACTAGGATTTCAACATATAAAATTTTTTTGGGGGGTGTCTTTTCCATCCATGTATGGAAACCCTCAGGTAACTTCATACTTAAAGGCAAAAGCTTTCCTTCTCAGACAGAAACAAGTCAAGGGTGCTGGCCTTGACCACGTCTACCCAAACTGGAAAGGGAAGCTCTGGCCAGAACACTCAGGCACGGAAAAGAAATAAAAGGATCTAAACTGGAAAAGAAAAACCAAAATTATTTCTGTCCCCAGATAGCAATTTGGTACATAGAAAGCTTTAAAGAGGTCTAGACATACAAAAAAATACTGAGTTAATAAATAAATTAATCAAAGTTGTAGAATACAAAGTTAACCTGCAAAAAATCAATTGTATTTCTATAGTTCAACAATGAACAATATGAAAGTGAAATTTACAGACAATTCTATTTATAACAGCATCAAGAATAAAATAGTTACGAATAAATTTAGCCAAGAGGTGTACACTGAAGACGGTGCACATATCTCTAAGAACAGAAAGAAGGTCTACTTAAGAGAAGACACCTCGTGGTCATGGATTGGAAGACTTAATATTGTTAAGTCAAAACAATCGACAGTTACTCACCAATGTTCAGTTTTTGTTGTGTGTATGAGTGTGTTGTGTGTTGTTTTTTTTTTTTGCAGAAATATATTAAGCCATCCAAAATTCATATGGATTCCCCAAGGGACCCTGAATTGCCAAAACAACACTGAAAAAAACCCTCAATGTTGGAGAACTTACACTTCCTGATTTCAAAACTTACTACGAGGCTACAGCAGTCCAGACAGTGTGACACTGGCCCAGGACAGGCCCACAGACGATGGGATGGGACAGCCCAGGAAGCAAACGGGGCGATTTTCAACTCAGTGCCCACCAAGACCAGTCCGTGAGGAAGGAGTCTTTTCAACCAAAGCCCCTGGGGAAACTGGATCTCCACACGCAGAAGAACGACGTGAACCCTTACTGTACCCTGTAAAGACAATTAGCTCAAAACGGACCGAAGACCTAAATGCAAGAGCTGACCCCACAAAGCTCTTGGCGAACAGGGGACCTCCAGGACAGTGGGTCTGGCAATGACTTACTGGGAAAGACACTGGAGTCCAGGAAACAAAGGAATAAAACAGATAAATTAAACTCCGTCAAAATAGCTTTAGGGGGTGGGGGTGGCTGGGGAGAGGTCAATGGGGAAAGAGAAGATGTATGTAATACTAAAAAATAAACATAAAAATTGTATCAGATCAATGGGAAAAAATACTTTTCTATGTTATTATACTTTGGTCCAAATCCATAGAATGAACAAGAAAGTACAATAAGGTGAACTATGAACTTTAGGGGATTATGATTATGTGTTTCTGTGTAGTTTCATCCTTGATAAAAAAAAAAAAAGGGGAGGGCAATGCATGTGTAGGGGCAAATGATGTATAAACGATACATGAGAAACCTCTGTACCTTCTCAATTTCTGTTCTAGGCATAAACACAGAAAATGTCTTTGAAATTTTTACATTAATGTTAAAAAAATATACGTATTTTTCACAGTGAAAATAAAAATTTTAACCCATGGGAAAATATAGGTATGTTTTTTTAAAACTTTTGTGGTATTTTGTTTGTTTGCTGTTGTTTGAGGACAAGAGAATGAAAAGATAACCCATAGTATGGGACAGAATAGTTGCAAGTCATATACCTGATAAAAGGATTAATATCCATAATGTATTTTTTAAAAACTCCCAAAAGTCAGTAACAAAATGCAAATCAAAACCACAAGGAGATAGCACTTCACCCCTCTTAGGGCAACTATTAAAAAAAAAAAAAAAAATCAGAAAATTCCAAGTACTGGTGAGACTGTGGAGAAATTGGAACCCTTGTGCACGGCTGACAAGAATGTAAAATGGTGCCGCCTCCATTTTATATACAGCAATTCCTCGAAACGCTAAATATAGACTTACCCTGTAATCCGCCGCTTCACATCGTGGTATGTGCCCCCGCCCCACAGGCTGGAAGCAGGGGCTCGGAGAGCTGCGGGCCAAACCAAGGTTGATAAAAGCATAATTCCCAGCAGTCAAAAGGCTCAAGCAACCCAAATATTCAAAGACGGACGAGTGGAGAAACAAGAGGTGCTCTGTACACACCGGGAATATTAACAGCGCTCGGCGCGGACATGAAAGAAGTACCGACACGGGCCACACGTGGAGAGACCTGCAAACAGTACGCTGAGTGAAAGAAGCCAGGCACAAAACCACCTATTGTATGATCCCAACCATCAGACCCCCCAGACAGATGTACCGTGCAGAGCAGTGGTTGGTAGGACTGGGCCTCGGAGGACATGTGGTGACAGGGGGCTCCTTCTGACGCCCCGAGTTACTCTAAAGCTGCGTGTGGCCCAGCCGACGTGGCTCTGTGGCTGAGTATCATCCGAGAACCACGAAATCGCAGTCCAGTCCCCCATCGGGACACATGCCCGGGTTCGGGGCTCCCTCCCCAGAGGGGGGCGTGTAAAAGGCAGCTGATTCTATCTGATCGTTGGTGTTTCTCTCTCTCTCTCCCTCTCCCTCTCTGAAATCAATAAAAATTTATTTTTGTTTTTTTTTTTAAGTAAAAGGCAGGGGTTGTGCCCATCCTGACTGGACACTGTCTGTATACACTCACATACCACTGACTGCACGCCTGAGTACATTCATTCTGACGCGCGGTGCCCTTTACTGGGGTACACTGGGCCACGTGGGAATTGCATCCAAGAAAAGCTGCATTTTAAAAAAGAGAGGGGGCCCCATAGAAGACGAGGCCCGCCCTCGCTGGTGTGGCTCAGTGGACAAGGTGTTGTCCTGTGGACTCAAGGGTCCTGGGTTCCATTCCGGTCAAGGGCATGTACCTTGGTTGCGGGCACATCCCCTGTGGGGGGTGTACAGGAGGCAGCTGGTCGATGTTTCTCTCACATCGCTGTTTCTAACTAATATCTCTCTCCATTCCTCTCTTTTTTTAAAAAAATATCAATAAAATGTATTAAAAAAAAAAAAAAAAAAAGATGAGGCCCATGACATAATCAGCACAAAAAGGGGTGCGCCCACTAACAATTCTGGCCCGGTCAGGCGGGCAGCCCCCCGAGCCAAGCAGGGCCTCCGTGGGTGGGTGCTCCACGGGGACCCCCGGGGGACCCCCCCCACACACACACACACACGCGTGAGCGCGCTCCTCAAATGCAGGCAGGCAGGATCGGCTGCGGGCCGTTGGGGGACCAGAAGGTTCCAGGCCTTTCTAAGTGTTCTGATCACAAACAAGGCAGAGACCTCCGAACAGAGCCGGGGCGAGCCCATGGGGACACGGAGCAGGACCCCACGCTCACGGGCACACACGGGATAAAGCACGGGCACGGGAGGCCACTCGGAGAGCGCCGGGCTGGTCGCTGACAAACTCTTGGCAGCATTCCCCGATTAGGTAATAGCTTTAGCGGCGATCGCCCCTGCGGGGGGTGTCCCTTTCGGGGGCTTTCTGGAGAAAAGGAGCTGGAAGCAGGGGCAGGGCACGCTGGCCAGGCAGTGCGGTTCGGGAGGGAGGGGGAAGGAGGGGAGGCGGGCGGAGGGTCTCAGCCTGCCCCCGCTGAGCTGGCATCTGCATTCTAACACCATCTCTAGGAGATAACCGCTGTTTGCAGACGCGGTTAATATTTAACCGGTGTCAGTCCTGAAATTCGCCAGCGCCCTCCAGGAAAGTCAGCGAGGGATTTGGTGGTGAGACCTTGATGGTCCAGGCCCCAGCCACCCCGCTGCCTCCTGCCCTCCCCCAGCGGCCGGACCCCAGGCCGGGCGGCCGCAGACATCTGGGGACTGGATGGCTGCGCGGTCCCTGTCAAGCCATCCTCGGCCTCTTCAGAACTCCGATCTGTACCAGTTCATTCACGTCACCCAACACATTCAGTAAAGAGGCGCCTCCCAGGAACCTCTGTCCCAGGTGACAAAGGGAGTGACCACGTGGGCCCTGGCCCCTCCGCCGCAGGAGGGGGCCGGAGCACACTTCTCCCCCGACAGGCCCCTGGCTGCAGCCCTGCTCGGCGCTCCTCCCTTCGCCTAACTCCCCCGCATGGGGAGGGACACGGCCACGCCACCCCGGGAGGACTTTCCTGATGGATCCACATTTCCTGGCTCATTTCCAGCCCGGGAAATCGAGGAAAGAGGGCGAACCACGCTGAATGCCGGGGTCCGGCGGGGTGGTGTGGGGGAGCCAATTCCTTCCAGAGCCCACAGAAAAGGCCGGAGCAAGAGGGTCCGCACCACACCTCGTTCACGCCCCGACCCCGGTCCCGGTCCCGGGCTGAGCCAGCCCCAGGCCACCTCTCCTCCTCCCGCCCCCCCCCCCCCCGGGGGCCAGGGTTCCAACTCCAGCTGGGATGGCCCCTGGTCACCAGGCCGAGGTGCGGCCCTGAGCCGGGCGATGTCCGAACCAGGCGTCACCCCTCAGGGGCTCCACCTGGACCGGCCAGTCCAGGCCCAAACCCCGCAGAGGGCTTCGGGGCGAGGGGGGCCTGGGGACAGGCGGGTCAGAGGGCGCCCCTCCACCTGAGCAGCAGGCAGGAGGGCGAGCTGCCTACCGGCAGAGGAATGCGCACCTGCTCCCGCCGTTGCCTAAGACGTTCTTACTAAATCGCAGGACACACCCCGGGAGGCCCGGCTTCTGTGGGACCTCGAGGGTTGAGCGTCGAGGGAGTTTGAAATGTCGCCAAATTCCCAGATTCAAAAGACCCAGTGTTCTCTGGAGCTCAGAGCCCGGCTCCGGCCGGCCACTGGGAATGGAGAGCCTTCGAAGACCTTAGGAGGAACATGTGGTCTGGCACATATGGTCTGGCGCCCCGAAATCCCTGCACCCCGCGACCCCCGCCCCCTACACGCTCCTCCGGCCCAGAGACTGGGGCCAGTCCCCCTGCCACTGCTACAGGAGCAAGGGGGGCACTGGGCACCCCACCTTCGGTGCATCCCCCCAGAGGGCCCCCAATGCAACACCTAACACCTCACCCCCGGGAGCCCCGACAGGACCGCCTCACCCTCACCCCTACTGACCCTGCCGGGCCGCCCGCACCACCAGGGCTGCCTGTGCTCCTGCGGGCCCTGACCCCCGGATGGAAAACCCGCAGACCCGCTCCAACTGCCCGCCCCGCCCTCGCCCCTCCCAGCACAGGGCCAGGGGCCCCGGCCAAAGGAACAGGGCGAGGCCTGCCCCCAGCCCCGGGGACAGCCCGGCCGGCCTCCCCGGAACCACGGGGCCCGGCCACGCACGAGACCAAGGCCCAGGGCCGCTCCCGGGGTCACCCCGCAGACCCTGGCTGGCACTCCATACTCACAGAGACCGCCGCAGGGCCCGCGCGCCCCCCGAGCGCAGCCCCGGGCGCAGGCAGCCGCCTCCGGGCCTCGAGCATCTCCGCGGCGGGCGCGCCACGGACGGCAGGCCAGGCCGCAGGGGCTCGGAGGGACAATCAATACGGAAGAGGGGCGATCGGACTGCTTTTCCCGCGGAGCCGGGGCGCGGGGGCCCCACGGGCCGGGCGCAGCGCGCGGAGCGCCATCGGGGGCGAGCCCTCCCCCGGCGCCTCGTCCCCGCGGCCCTCGGCGGGCCCTGGCAGTGATGGCGGAGGGAGTTTGCAGATGGCAATGTGACACACACGTCATCAGGGGCTGAGGGCGCGCGCCGCCCCGCCGCCCCCGGGGCCGGGGAGGGCGATGGCCCGGGGCGTCACTGCTGGCTCCGCGTTAGACAATGAGCATCACGAGCGGGATAGCTACCGTCCACGGCGGCCACGGGGCCCAGGACTCCGCGGGCGGCCATGGCCGCCGCCCGGGCGGGGCGGGGCGGGGCGGCGCTTCGGAAAGCACGCGGCAGCCGGAGCCCCGGACCACAGCGGCGGCGGGGACAAAGCGGCGGGCCGGCCGCCGGCGGCGCCGCGCGGACAAGGGAGCCACACCGCGGAAGGGGCTGTCGGTGCACCCGCGCCGCCGGCCCGTGCGCGCGCCGGGCTCGCCGCGGGGGCAGGGGGGTCGCTGCGCGCACTCGGCGGGGCGGGCCGCGGCCACGTCATGCGCGGTGCGCGGTGCGCGGTGCGCAGCGGAGGAGCCCGCCCGGGGCCGCGGCCCGGCCTGCGCCGCGCGGACAAGGGAGCCACCCCGCGGACGGGGCCGTCGGTGCAGCCACGTACCGCCGTGGCCAGGCCGGCGGCGTGGAGCCGGGGCGGGCGGGCGGGGCGGGGCGCGGCTGCGCAGGCGCAGTGGCGCAGCGCAGGGGACCGTCCAGCCGGCCCGCCGGCCCGCGAGCCGCGGACTCGGGAGCCACACCGCGGACGGGGCCGCCGCTGCACCCGCCGCGCGGCCGGACTTGCCGCACGGGGTCGCTGCGCGCGCACGGCTGGGCAGGGGCGCGGGCCGCGCAGGCGCAGTGGCGCCGCGCCGGGACCGCCCAGCCGGGTGACCGGCAGGGGCCCCGCCAAAGCGGGCCGCAGAGCCTCACCGCGGGGGGCTTCTGGTGCACCTGCGTCGGTGCCGGCACGCGGGGCTTGCCGCATGGGGTCGCTGCGCGCGCGGCCGGGCTCGAGCGGGGCCGCGCGGCACGCAATGCGCAGAGCGGAGCACGGGCGCCCGCTGCTCCGCCCGGCCGGCGCGCCGTGCCGCGGGTGGGACTTCCGGTTCATCGGTGCCCGGCGCCCACTGAGGAGGACCGGGCGCGCGGGGTCACTGCGCGCTCCCGGCCGGGCCTGGGCACGGCCGCGCAGTGCGTAGGCAGCAGCATCGGAGCCAGCTCGGCCGGTCCGCCCAGCCGGCTTGCCGTACCGCCCGCGGGTGGGACTTCCGGTTTGCCGCTCGGCGGGCCTGGGCGCAGGGGGTCACGCGCGCTCACGGCGGGCCGGGGCCGGGCCGTGCAGCCCGGGAGCCCGCGCGGTCGGTCCGCCCGGCCGGCGTGCCGAAGCGGACCGCGGAGACGTACCGCGGGTGGGACTTCCGGTGCCCTCACGTCGGTGTCCGTCACCTGCCGAGCCGAGAGGAACTTGGCCGCCGGGCCCCTGCGCGCATGCGGCCGGGCGCGGGCGCCAGGGCACCGGGCGCTCGGCGGGCCCCGTGGGCCGCGGCGCCCACAGCCCGGAGGCGGCCGCCGCCGCGCCTACCTCAGAGGCCGCCACCCGCCGAGCGGTCCCTGCGGCACCGGCGGCCACGCGCGCTGGCGGCCGGGCGCCGGCACAGCGGCACCGCGCGCCCGGCCTGGCGTGGGAGCCGGCTCAGCTGGTCCGCTGGCCGAAGTGCTGAAGCGGCCGCGGCGCCGCGCCGGGGGTGGGACTTCCGGTGCCCGCACCGCCGGGCGGCCGCACGGGGGCGCTGGGCGCACGCGGCCGGGCGTGGGAACGCGCTCAGCTGTCCGCTGGCCGAAGTGCTGAAGCGGCCGCGCCGCCGGCCCACCTGCGCCGCCCGGCAACCGGCGGGGGGCGCGCGGGGGGCTGCGCGGGGGCTTGGGCGCAGGCGGAGCGCACGGCTCGGGGGCAGGACGCGCAGCGGGTCCGCTGACGACAGGCGGGTGGACCACGAGGCCGCAGAACCGCGCGCCGAGGGTTCGCCCGCCGCGCCGGGCCGGCGGGGATTGCCGCAGAGTCGCTGGGCGCCGGCACAGGCCGCAGAGGGGAGGCCGCCCCGCTGGCGGCACAGCCCGCGCCCGGGTGGACGGGGGAGCGTGGTGCTCAGCCCCCAGACCCCGGGGTCTTTGGCCGCTGGCGCAGCCTGGGGTGCTCCACCCCACACGGAGAAGTGGGGGAGCCACTTCCAGATCTGCCAAGCGTAAGGTGACCTGCCGTCCCGCTTTTGGTGGGACAGCCTCGATTTTTAGCAATTTGTCCCGCGTCCCGCGGCGTTTTAAAAAAGTCCCCATCTTTCAAAAAATTGGGACTTTTTTTTTTTTTTTAAAGGCCGCGGGACAAATTGTTAAACATCGGGGCTGTCCCGCCAAAAGTGGGACGCCTGGACACCTTAGGCCCAAGTGGGGCATCCCCCCTCGTCCCCCACCCAACACTCCGCATGGCCTGGGGGAGCCTACAGCACCCCCCCCCACCCCCGGCGGTGAGGCGCTTCTGGGGAAGGGGAGGAGGGCAGGGCCTGGTCCAGGACCACCACGGGGATCCCAGCACCGAGGTGGGGTGCAGGTCATGCGGCGAGGGCTCCTGATACAAACCCCTGGTTCTCATGTCAACCCCCCCCCCAAAAAAAAATGCCCCTGCCCTCCCCACAATCACCCTCCACCCTACTGAGCAAGGGCACATACTGGCCACTCACAGAACCCGAGTCCTCCTCGCCCTCCCTGAAACCACACACAGCACGGCGCTGGGGGCGGCGGGAGTCTCAGACCCACCAGTCTCAGACCTGTGGCCAGCCCCCACTCTCCCCACCCGCCTGGCGGACCCTGACCCCCAAAGCCAGCCATTTCCAGTTGTCCCGAGTCAGGATATTCCAACCCCCCTCCCCAAAATGTCAGCGAGAACGCAGGGACAGACTGTCCTGAAGCTCTTGGGACATCACAAAGAAAAGAGATGAATTCAAAATGATAGCAAGGAAACAGACTACATACGGGCTATCTGCTCCCACTAGTCTCCGCACACACACACCCCGGCCGCGCGCCAGGGCAGAGAGGCTGGGAGAGGGTAAGGGGCTCGCACTCCGGCGGCAGGCGGGACCTGCAGGCAGAGGGCCCTCCCTGGCAGAGAAGGCGGCAGAAGGGCTGAGGGGTGTAAAAGGCAGCGAGGACAGGAGCAGCCTGCTGCGGACACCAATTCCCCAAACTCAAACTCAGCCGCCGCCCCGCGCCCAGCGGCAGGAGGGCAGGGAGCTCGGGGGAGCGGGGCTGCAGGGGGAGACGCTCCGGGGCCAGCGGGGACCCCGGACTCACCGCTCCAGAAGGCAGAGACGCAGATAACCACCCGAGCGGGGGGAGATCGGGCCCACATTCCTGGGCTACTTAGAGGCGGCCGCAGGAAAGCAGGGGGGAGGCAGGTTCTGGGAGCCGCCACGAAGGAGTGTCCACGCCAGAACAAAGGACAGGAGCGTCCCCGTCGGGGCAGGTCGCGGCTGGCCTGCGCCCAGCCCGAGATGCTGCGGAGGGCGCTGGGCGCGGGGTCCCCCCGGAGGGCCGCCAGCGGGAGGAGGAGAGCGCAGGCACGGAACTTGCCTGAGGTCCCAGGGAAAGTCAGCGCGGGGGAGCCGGCTCTCCTCGGGGCCCCCGGCTGCCAGGGCGAGGAGGGGGCACAGGACAGGAGCACCGCCTCTGCCTCGCGCCCCCAGCGGGCCTGCGGGGCTCCGGGGCCGGTCCGGGATGTGGGAGCGGGGCGGGAAGGCAGAGGCAGACGACAGGAAGGAATCCAGAAAGCCCAGCCCTGTGCCGCGTGTCCGCTCGCTTCCCTCCCCCCCGCCCCCCTCCCCCCCCTCCCCCGCCGGGGCTCGCACACCCAAATCAAACACGCACGTAAGTTCCTGCCTGCCCAAGGGTCTGCTTTCTGGGGAAGCCGGCCGCAGGCGGGGGGGGGGTGGGGGGGGGGAAGTAAAAGTGAAAATGTAGCAACAACTGGAGAGAAGGGACCGCAGGAAAAACTAAAACTAAAACTCACATCTCCAGAAAAAAAGATTTAAAAAGACAGCGTGCCTCTATGAAACAGGAATATGATGCCATTAACATGAGAGTAACTGTTTCGGGGCGACATCTCACCCCTGAAGACTCAGTGACTGTAACTCACGTCCCCCTCCGCCGGGGCTGATGGGTGTGAGGGGAGCGGGCAGGCTGGGGAGGGGGAGGGGGAATAGGAAATCTGTGTTTTCCACTCAACTTTTTTGCAAGGAATCTAAAGCTACTCTAAAAAAGTAAATTTTGGGGGGGAATAACCAAAAAAGAGGTCCTAAAAATTAAAAATGAAGCTAGAGAAAGCTACTTGGAAAGTTAGTCATGTTGCTGTGCCCCACAACCTAGAGCAGCACAAAGACACAGGATGGAGGTCAGGATAGAGAACCGAGCGGGGTGGGCAGCCCCCTGGCCAGAGCGCGTCCCCAGGGGGTTCGACCCTGTCGGGACGCAAACAAGCATCACCGCCTGGTGCACTAAGAGGAACCACTGAGTGATCTCTTCCCCCTCCCCTCCTCCCATCCCCGCTCCCTTTCTCTCCCAAATCAGTACATTTTTAAGAGAGAGAGAGAACCAGTTCAGGCAGCTGACCAGCAAATAAAAAATCAGTCTCAGAAGAGAGGAGAGGAGAATGGAAGAAGGTAAATTAAAGAATTAACTCAGAAACCTGTCCCATCCCCAAAGGACCCGAGTTCCCGTCCGGAGGGGCCCCGGAGGTCCCCTGAGCCCTCGCCGCGGACCCCGCCCATGCTCGGCTCCGAGGGGCTCCCAGACAAAGACAAAGGGAGCCTCCCAGGCTGAAAGAGAGGAGATGGGGGAGCAAACCAGCAGAAGCATCATCCCGCCCGCACCACGGGGGCCTTCAAACTTCGGAGGGAAACCAGCGCCCAGACACACGGCGGGCATTTTCAGACAGCAGGGCCTCAGAGAGCCCGCACGCACCTCTCTTTTGGAAGTTGTGATGGAATGCTCACCATGGAACTCTGGAGAGAGCCCGGCCAGAGGGGTCATGAGAGCCAAGAGCAGGGAAGGATGGAGAAGGAAGCAGCCAGGGCGGCTGTGGACTCGGAGCCCGAGGGGCCCCAGGGCCCGGAGGAGAGATGGTTTCCAGGAGATAAAGCTGGCCACATACCGAGGGTGTGCGAGAGGACATTCGCACACCGTGTCAGTCTGGAGCGGGGTGGGAGCGGGGAGCGGTAAGTGCAGAGGCCGCAAAGCAGGGGCGAACACAGCGCGGGAGGAAAGGAGAGGTCCTCAGGACAGGGAAAGCCAGCCCAGTCTCCGAGGGCCGGCGGGGGCGGCTGTCACAGCGTGGTTTTGGGGGGGGGGTGTCACAGCAGCATCTGTCCCCCAAGTCCTCGCCCAGCCCACGTGAGCTGAAGAGGGCAGGAGGGCTGAGAGTCCCAGAGTGGGATTCCGATGGGGCCGTCGAAGCGGGCACACTGGGCGCTGGGAGACGGGGAGGGGGAGGGAGCTGGGGGGGAGCGATCTGTGATTTCTTATGCAGACATCGGCTTAGAAATATGAAGGTAAAGACAGAAAACAAAACGAAAAAAGAAACCCAACTCCTGAGCCGCCGCCTTTCCTTCTGGGAGTTGCCTGACAGGGTGCCTGGGTGTTGAGGGGTTAGGGCACCGGGGACCTCCCCACGGACAGATCTGGTGAAGACACCCCGGGCCAGCAGGAGGGCCCACCTCACGGGGGGGGGGGGGGGAGGGAGAGGCACCCGGCTAAGGAGCTTCTCCCAGCTTCTCCCTGTCCCTCCTCCCAGGGCTCTCACCCTCCAGCCCTGAGTCCAGAGAGGCAGGCCAGGCTCAATCTCCTTTCTCTACAAACAGCGGGAGGGCCCAGGAGAGAGAGAAGGGCGTTCTGGAAAAAGCCAGGAGCAGGCCCTCCGGCCACGTCCCACCGGGCGGGAGCAGCCCTCCCCAGCAGCGCCCGGATGTGGGGAGGGGGTCTGCCTGGGGCGAGGCGCCCAGGAGGCTGCTGCCGCACAAACGCTCCTGGGCTCACAGGGGCTCTGGGCCTCTGCGGGTCCCCTGAGCCAGGAACCCTGACCTGCTGGATGGGTGGGCGTGTGAGATGTTTCTGTTAAAGGGCACGCCACCCAGAAGAGTGGGAGAGACCACCGCCCGGACTGGCTCAGGGTGAGAGTTCAAAAAACAACTCAGCAAGCCGAGGCCCAGCCCTCCCAGAGCTCCCGGCGTGCCCGGAGGCCCCGAGGGGCCCGGCTGCAGAGCACCCCAGCTTCCAGCCCCGGGACAGCACCACGGCCACGGCGGCCCAGGCACGGGCTCCGCGCCAGCTGCTCCACGAGCCACGTGCCGGCGAGGCCTCCCCGATTAATAGAAAGCAGGGCACTCAGAGCCACCGTGGACGGGCCAGGGGCAGCATTTCCAGCTCCGGCCACCCACCACGCGCCCCCCGAGGGCACGCCACGTCGCCCACAGCGCGCCCGGTGCCCGTGCCCCCCTTCCCCGGGCGCCGAGCGAGGGGCCGCTCAGGGAGCACATGGCAGCAGCTGGCCGAGTACAGTGGTCAGCCCGGCCGAGGGGGGAGCGCATTCCTCCCCATCCCTTCCCGCCACCGAGGCCAAATCACACCCCGCGCAGCTGCTCCCACCGAGAGGAGCCTCGCATGGGGGCACCTCCCCCAAACCCACACAGACCCCATGGCTGCACAGCCAGCTGGCCCTCCCAGCAGACCACCCGCCCTCCTCCCGGGGCCCGGACAGGCCCCCCAGCAGGACGGCACCCGAAGGGCCTCCGAGACGTTCCCTCCACAAGGCACCCCCTTTTGCGTGACGGGCACCTGGGCGAGCGAGGCTCCCCTCACGCCCAAGGGGACCCCTTGCCCTAAAGTCTGGTGTCCCCGCAGCAGAGGCACACGGCTCCATCCCGCCTGTTGCTCGCTCAAGGGCAGTCACCACACTTTCTTTCCTGGCCCGTGTGGCTCAATGGTTGAGTGTCAACCAAGTAACTGTTTGATTCTGGTCAGGCACATGCCTGAAATGGGGGGGGGGGGGGGCAGTATACAGGAGGCAGCTGATTCATAATTTTGATCATTAATGTCTCTCTCTCTCTCTCTCTCTCTCCCCCCCCTCCCCTTTCCCTTCCTCTCTGAAATCAATAAAAATATATATTTTTAAAAAATTAAAAAATACAGAAGGGAGACTAGGCTTTAAGGCTGTAAGGATCACCTGCTTGCACACACACACACACACACACACACACACACCCCCCCCGGTTAACAGGCCCCGTGTCCACTAACTAGGCGCCCAGACCAAAAGCCCTCCGCTCAGAAGCCACGGAAGGTGGCCGGAGGCAAAGGTGTCCGTCCCCCCAGACTCCCCAGGCGTGTGCGGCTAAAACACGAACACAGATCCCTCGCCAGCCGGGGCTGGGACCCGAGGCCCGTTACACGCCATGAGCACAGACCCTCCCTGCTCCTCCAGAGCGAAGCACAGAATGAGACCAGACTCAAAACAAAAAAAAAACACTCCACTCACAGAAAAAGTTTTATTTAAATTTTGAACAGGAGACCGATGGCTTAGACGAGACAAAGCAAACATTTTCTGCTGCTGGGCGCCTTCGAGGCCAGGTTGGTGAGACAGACGGGGTCTGTGCCTCCCGCTGCAAACGCAGAGAAGGCCCGGGCAGAAGCCCGCGGACATAGGTTTTTTTAATCCTCACCCGAGGATATTTTTTCCATTGCTTTTTTTTTTTTTTTTTTTTTTTTGACTGAGTGGAAGGGAGGGAGGAGGCGGGAGAAGAGAGAGAGAGAGAGAACTGATGTAGGAGAGACAAATGGATTGGTTGCTTCTCACACGTGGCCCTGGTCGAGGCCAGGGGGACTGAGCCTGCACCCGAGATGTGAGATGCGCGCCCTTGACTGGGAACCAAACCCAAGTGCGGCCTCTGGCCTGGGGGCCTGGGCTAACCAGGGAGCGGCTGGCCGGGCCAGAGACAAGCCAGTCCCTTTTCGGGCGGGGGTCTGGCCTCCACTCACTGTGGAGTCTGGAACCAGCCGGGGCGTCAATACCAAACCGTTTGGACCGGCTCTTGGATTCCGACTTCCTTCTTCTCGCCCGGTGGGGGCCGTCGCTGGGTCCCGTTCCTGGGGGCCACCGCCCTGCCCAGCTCTGGCCAAGCCCCGGCCTGGGCCTGCCCACGCCAGGTCCCTGGCCCACACACAAAAGGCCCCGTAAGACAGGCACAGGACAACTTCGGGAATATACAGCTTTTATTAAAACGCCGTTTTCGTGGCCACAAACGTCCCTGGCAGGTCAAACGCATGACTTTGTGGAGATCTGTGCTTCCTTCCAAAATAAACGTGTCTTTGAGTATAAACAGCGAGTGGACAAAAGAAAATATTGAGAATGACCCAGGCGATAAAGGCCGAACTCTGCACAGCTGGGAGCCTCCGGGCCAGCCCTGGGCCTCTCCTCGTTCTCCGGCCTGAGACTGGGTGTGACTGGGGCTGTGCGTGCGTGTGTGTGTGTGTGTGTGTGTGTGCGCATGTATGTGGTGGGGGTGTCCTCTGGCCATTCCTGCCTCAGAGGCAGAAGCCCTTGTGCAGCAGGAGAGCGCTCACAGGACTGAAACGACAGCCAGGGCTTTGCTGGCCCAGGGCGGCCAGTGTCCCCTCCCGAGCCTCAGTTTCCGAGCTTGTGAAATGGGGGTGCTCCGGGGCGCCAGAGGTGCAGAGCAGCAAGGCTTCGACCCCCTCTCCTGCAGGGGCAGGCTGCAGAGGCCGGCGGCCACCCTGCCTGAGGTCCCTGTGATCAGAGAGCCCCGGGCGGCCCCGGGGTCCCCAGACACCCCCTCCCCCGTGTGCACCGTCATCGGGGCTCCCACTGCGGAGAGGAGAACCTCCAATCCCCGTCGTCGTCCCAGGAGACACCCGGGGTTCAGGACTTTTCCTGAGTAAGCCCTCCCCCTCCTCCTGGAGTCAGCACGCTGCTCGGAGAAACCAGATTTACCCAATTTTACTTTGAGAGAGGCCGGGGAGGGGAGGGGAGGGGAGAAGGGGCCTCTGAGCCCACCCCGGGACCGCGGCTTGGAGGGGAGCCGCGCGGGCCGGTGCGGGGCGCGGGGCGCACACGCTGAATCGGCGCCGCGGAGACCAAGTGCCCTCCCCCGGCGGCGCGGAAAGTTGTGCCCGGCGCCCTGTGCCCGGCCCGGCCCGTCTCTGCGCCTCTGGGACCCCCGGGCGGGGCGGGAGCCTTCGGGAGCGGCCGGGGCCGCGGGGCCGGCCGTCACCTGTGGCGCCCGCCGCCCGCCGGGACGGAAAGTTGGGGTTCTCCCCATCCCGGCGGGGGGGCGGACACCATGGAGGGGCACCCCCTCCCGTGCCCCCGGGCTGCGGGCCTCCCGGCGGCGCTCGCAGGGGGAGAGGGCGGCGAGTTGCATCAGAAATTCCCTCCGCAAACCGCACGCGCTTATCGCGCCTCCACGGCTGGCGGCGGCGGCCCGCGAGCCTCCGGGCCGGGCCGGGCCCAGCGCGGGGTGCGGGCCGCTAACGGAACCGGGGCGGGGGGTGGGAAAAAAGAAAGAAAAAGAAAAAAAAGATCCCGAGGCCGCGCCGCTCCGGGCGGGAGGGTCCGGCCAGCCGCGCGCGGGCGGGCGCACCGGCGGCTGCGGGCGCGGAGGCGGCGCCCATCCTCCCGCCCGGAGCGGCCATCGCCCGGCCGCGCGCCCCCTCCCCGCCCCGCGCCGCCGCCCGGGCCGCCGGGAGGGTCCCGCGTCCGTCCTCCGAGGCCCCGAGGCTCCCGGGTCCCGCGCCGCGCGCGGAGCCGCCCGCCGCCCCGCGCCCCGCCGTCCGCCCGCCCCGCGCCCCGCGCCCCGCGCCCGCCCCGCGCCGCAGCCCCCGGCCCCAGGCGACGCCCTTCCGCCCGCCCCGCGCCCCGCGCCCCGCCGAGGGCGCGCAGACAATGCCGGGGCCGCCGCCGCCCGCCCGGCCACAAAGTAACTTGCGGCCGCCCCGCCGCCTACCTGCGCCTCCTCCTCCTCCTCCTCCTCCGGGCGGCGGCCTCCGCGCTCCGTCCGGCGGGCGGCACGCGCGATCCGGCCCCGAGCGGCGGCGCAAACTTTGCTCCGCGGCGTCCGGGCCTGGAGCGAGCTGCGGCGGCGCTGGGTCCTGCACCTCCCGCTCCCCGCCCCCGCGCCGGGCTTTAAACCCGCGCCCCGCCCGCGCCCGCGCCCCCGCCCCGCCCCCGCGCCTTCCTGCCCCGCCCCCGCCCGGACCGCTGGCCGCCAGCGCGGGCGGAGCCGGGCGCAGGGCGTGGCGGGCGCGGCGGGCCGGACCCTCCCCGCGGCTGCCGGCCGGGCGCGGGCGCCTGCACCCCGAGGCCTGCCCCCGCAGAGCCCCCGACCCCCAGACCCCGACACCCCAGACACCCCAGGCCCGGGCGCCCGGGGACCTCTCTGTCCGGAGAGGCGATGTGCGGGCGAATTCTTTCAAACTCCGAGTCCCCACCCCGGCGCCCGCGGGAGGATGGGGCGCGGGGACCTGCCTGGCCTCTGGGGAGAAGGAGCCCAGGTGTATGCGCTCAGCTCAGAACCAGCCCTGCCTGAGCCTCAGTTTCCCCATCTGCGTGTGAGCGCTGAGTGCCTGCAGGTGGATGGGGAGGCCCCACACACGTGGTTAACACCAGCTAAGCCTCAGCGTCCTCACCTCCGAGATGGGCGCATTGGCCCGCCCTCTCCCGCTGAATGGCACTCTGCAGCTGGTGACCTGCCAGCACAGAGAAGCCTGGTTGCTGGCCCCCACTGGCGCTCCTGGGAGCGCTAATGCCTCCGCCACGGTGCACATAGGGTGGTGATTGTGTCTTTTTTGGGTCTTGGTGCTGTAAAAACAGCGAGGACAGTCACTTACCTTCAGGAAGCTGCATTTGTGCCAAACATTCCCGTCTCCCACTGAGGGCTCCGGGGCCGCCTGGAGGCACCACCGTGCAGACCGGGCAGCCAGGATGCTGGGCCCTTTGGGGCGCTGCCTGTGGTCCCTGCTCCTCCCGCCTGTGCGTGGGGGTGTGAGGAAGGGCCACTAAGGGATCCCCCTGGGAGTGTGGGCCCCGCAGTCCACGCCCAGAACACCAACTGCAAGAGGGGAGCGCAGGGGTGCAGACGCTTGGATCCCAGGGAGACGGGAGACAGAGGGCCCCTGTCTCACACAAAGGGCTGTGGAGGCAGTGAGAGAGCAAAGCTGCCCTGCCTGCCCGCGTGGCGGCCGGACGCACAGCCGGCCCTCAGCACCGAACGCTGCCCGGCAGGAGGGCGGCCGGTGGTGCTGAGACACCGGTGCAGAGGCCTCCGGGCACTTCTCCGGCCGTTTTTAGGCCGTCCAGTCCCCGTGGCCACTCCCCCCCCTTTGATGCCTCTCCTGGGCGTGGGGGGATTAGCTCACCTAACTCCACTGCAGCCACCACATCCGCAGGCTCACATCAATGACACACACATCGAATCCAGTCCCCCCTGCGGCGCTGCAGGATCCCCATGTCCTTCCCCCTCCTGGCGAGGTCCGGCTGGTGAGGGGGAGGCTGAGCCCGCAGACATCTCTGCTGGCAGGCGAGGGCTCACACCCTGTCCTCGTGGTCCTGCTCGCACGGCCCCGGGACCCCCCAGGGACCGAGTTCTTTCTTTCTTTTTTTTTTTTTTTTTTTTTAGTACATTTTATTGATTTTTACAGAGAGGAAGAGAGAGGGACAGAGAGTTAGAAATATCAATGAGAGAGAATCATTGATCAGTGGCCTCCTGCACGCCCCCTACTGGGGATGTGCCAGCAACCAAGGTACATGCCCGAATTGAGCCCGGTCAGTCTACAGTCCGATGCCCTATCCACTGAGCCGATCTGGTTCAGGGCTCAAATCTGCAGTTTTAACAGACCCCCGCCCCTCCCCGTGACCCACAATGCACCAGGGGATGCCTTGAACTCTCTCCAGAGGAGAAACACGCTGGGGCTGCTGGTGTCGGGAAGGTTCCCGGTGATGCCGTGCCCAGCGGTGTCCGGGGCACCGAGACTCAGAGAGGGAGCGGGAGGGGAGGCTTGCCAGGCACCTCACCAAAGCCAGAAAGAATGCGCCCGGGCAGTCACATTTCGCCAGGAATGCCGGGCTGGGGTCAGGGGGCGGGGGAGGGGGAGGCCGCGGGGCAGGCAGGAGGCTTAGCACGAGGCCAGGCTGCCATGGCCGGAGGGACTGCTGGCCACTCAGGTGCCTCCACTGTGCCCCCGCGGCGACAGAGGGAGCGGGATGCGTGTTGTCGGGCCAGCCCTCTGTGGGACTGTCCGCTCCCGCGCTGGGGGGCTGCTGAGCGGAAGGGTGGCCCAGTGCGATGCCTGCCCCTGGGGACCCCAACCAGAGTCCCGGAGGGTCTGCCCAGAGCCCAGGAGGGCACGTGGGAGGGAGGTTCCAAAAACAGGCCCGGGATAGACGCCCCCAGATTCCCATCTCCATCTCCCCTTCCCTGGCGGGCCCCTGCCGCTCCTGTGTTCGACTCCCATGGGAATCTGTGTTCTTAGGATGTCTCTACCAACCCCCCCTTTTCCTGAAACAGCTCCCAGCAGGTGACCTTACACCCAACCTGGGACTCACGGGAGGCGTTTAAGTCTGACTTCCTGGGAGCGTTTGCTACCAGGCAGAAACCACGCTTTGTGGGGTGTGCAAAAGGAATTCAGTTGTGCGACCAGAACAGGGCCACGGCCCCAGAAGCTCCCCGTGGCCCCCGGAAACCGGCCCGGTCCCCACTCGCCGAAGCCACGCCTCTGCCTCGTGTCCCCCGAGTTTTGCCTTTTCCAGACCGCACCAGCCATTTCACACCGACGTGAGCTAACAAAATACGTCCACGGCTCAGGACGCCTGGTGGTTTGAATCCCTGGAAGTCCAGAGCGAGTAGAATTCAAACTGAGAACAAATCTCCATGACGGGTCACGTGTCGCGGGCGCTCCTGAAGATCGGGGCTGAAGGAAGAAAAGAAAGAAGCCGGACTCTGTCTCAGCACCACGTCCACGTCCACGTCCACGTCTACGCACCTGGGGGCCGCGGTGTCCACGGGTAAAGCATCGCCTCCTCCTGTCTCCAAGTTGCTGGTAACTTGTTCAGCCTGAGGCTGCTCGGCCGGTCAGGAGGTGTCGGCAAAGGGGGCCATCTGCCGCCTGCGGCCGGGCTGGGCGGGCAGAGAGGAGCCGCTGGCCTGGGAGGCGGCTCGGTGAGGGTCCCCGCTGGCACGGTGAGGAGCAGGCCCAGGTAGAGGGGAGCGAGCGGCGTTGGCATCGGTCCGGGCCCAGCACTGACGGCCGACACGTGGGAACGTTTCAGCGGCACTGAGGGAGGTCTCATGGTCAAGGTCGGTCTCCTTGTTCAGACGTGAGCCCGGTCCCGGGTCTTTGCTCCTCAGAGCTCAGCGGTTTGGAGACGGAGTGATTGACAGGGCGGATTTCTTCGGGGGAAGCTCAGTGTTCTCCCTCCTCCTCTCCCTCCTCCTCCTCCTTCTGCGCTGGCTTTCTGCCTCCCCTCCCCTCTCCTCTCCCTCGTCACCCTCCTCGGGTCCCAGCAGCGAGTTTTCCGTAAACGTTGCTGTCAGGCGTGCAGTCGAGGAAGTCAGCTCCGGGCCTGTGACATCTCACCGCGCCGTCACCAGGAAAGAACCAACAGAAAACGCCCCGTGTGTCTGCCTCTCCTTCTGCCCCTGATCCTGGCTCCAGCTCCCGTCCTATCATTTCAGTGTTTTCTGTGCAGCCAGCTCTTGGATGCAGGCCTGAGGGCTTCTCTCCGGCAGGTTCTGCCTCAGCTACGGGGGACCCAGGGTGCGAGCCTGGATCCGGGCCACGGAAGGGACTGGACCTTCATTTATCCAGTTTAGGGCTTTCACCTGCATGCACCCCTGCTTTCAGGGAGGCTGAGGACTTGGCTGGGCGGCTGGGAATTCAGCCCATCTGAGACCAGAGGCGCCCGCAGGTGAGCAGACCTGAGGGCGCCCTGGGCCGAGCCCACGCCATGGGCACTTCCCAGAGTCCACTGGGGCCGGCCTGGCAGGGTGGTTGGTTCCCTTGGCGATGAGACTCCCGGTGGCATTCAAATGCCCATCGGAGGACACGTGGGTCCACCCGGTGCAAGGCCTGGCTGAGGCCGGAGGCCGGGCAGGTGCGCAGTGGCGGGCGAGGACCAGGCTGGGCTCGGGTCCAGCAGGAAGTGGGTCAGGAGGTCACGCCTTGCGCCCAGGAAGAGGCGGCGTCCCACGCCAGAACCAGGACACGGGCCTGAGGGGGCGGTGGTCCCAGCTGGACGGGACAGCCAGCTCCTGCAGGGCTGGGAGGGGACACAGATCCAGGGGTCAGGAGTAAGTTTTCAGTTTTCACGTGACCACCCGTGAACGGTGGCTCTGAGAGTCACTCGGAGTGTTGAGCTGTCCGGGCCGAGGGTGATGGCTTCGGCGCCCGCATCCCAAATGCTCCCCGTGAAACCCGGGTGCTCCCCTGTGGGACCTGGGTGCTCCCCCCATGCCGGGTGCTCCCCACCCAGGTGCTCCCCCACCCCGGTGCTCCCTGCGGGACCGGTGCTCCGGGGCCCTCCTGGGCAGCCTCCGTGGTCCACGCTGCCTTAGACACTCACTGAGTTACTGGGACGCCACTGGACAGCGCTGGCTGCGGCAGGCAGCTCCTGGGGCCTGAGGCGACGGCCCCTGTGACGGTGACTCCCAGCACGGGGTCCCGCCTGGACTGCGGGCCCCACTCCACTCCCCCCTCAGAAGGGGCTGAACAACCGGTAAAGCACCGCCGGATTCGTGGTTATGAACGTGAGATCCGACAGCAGGCGGCTGGGCACCCCGGCCCCGCAGCCCACCCCCCCACCCCCCGGGAAGGGGTGGGGCCGGGGTGTGGACGGCGAGCCCCCCGGAGGCAGGCTTTCTGACAGCAGGTCTCCCTGGGGGACCGAGCCCCACATCTGCCTCACAAAGGAGCTTGGCCAGAAATGAGGGGGCCAGGCTGAAAACAGAGCCTCAGCCCTCCCCCTCACCCCCCCCCCCCAGCTCCGGGGAGAGAGTACCCCGTTCGCTCCGGCCCGAGGAGCCCGTCCACGGCTCCCTGAGCCCACGGCCTCCGTGCCCTGCCCGCGGGCGTCCCACGTCCAGGCCCCACACACCCAGAGAGCCCACAGCCCAGCAGCCTGCAACACTCACACACACACTCACACACACAGACACACACAGACACACACACTTACACACAGACACACACAGACACACAGACACACACACACTCACACACACTTATACACAGACATACACAGACACACACAGACACACACTCACACACACATACACACACACACTCACACACAGACACACACACACTCACACACTCACAGACACACACAGACACACACACACTCACACACAGACACACACAGACACACACAGACACACACACACTCACACTCACACACTCACACACATACTCACACACACTCACACACACATACACACACACACTCACACACACGCTCACACACACACACACTCACACACACACACACATACTCACACACACACACACACTCACACACACACACTCACACACTCACACACACACACACTCACACACACACACTCACACACACACTCACACACACACTCACACACACTCACACACACACACACACTCACACACACACACACTCACACACACACACACTCACACACACACACTCACACACACACACACTCACACACACACACACTCACACACACACACTCACACACACACACACTCACACACACACACTCACACACACACACACACTCACACACACATACTCACACACACACACACACTCACACACACATACTCACACACACACACACACACGCTCACACACACGCTCACACACACAGACACACAGACACACACACACACACACACACACACACTCAGCACAGCGGCCACGTGGCGCCCGGCGATGGGAAGGGCAGCAGCACCCCCTGCAGTCCAGTCCAGGCCAGTCCAGGCCAGGCCAGGCCGGCCGGCGGGAGCCCGGAGAGCGGAGCCGCCCAGCCGCCGCCCGCGCCAGGCCTTCCTTCCGGAGCTCTCCGGGCTCCCGCCGGCCGGCGGCTCCCCCAGGACGGGGACCCCTCTGCCCCCGGGGCACCCCGCCGGGAGGGGGGCTCCTGTGAGCGCAGAGCCTTGCTGTACGCAGTCTCTGCTTTGGTTTGGTTGTTTGTTTGTTTTTTGCTCCTCACCTGAGGATATTTTCGTTGATTTTCAGCCAGTGGAAGGGCGGGGACGAGGCGGAGAGAGAACTATTGATGAGAGAGTCACATTGATTCGCTGCCTCCTGCACATTCGCCGACCAGGGCCAGGATGGAGCCCGCAACCAAGGCCCGGGCCCTTGACCGGAATCAATCCCGGGACCCCTCAGTCCGCGGGCCGATGCTCCGTCCACTGAGCCACCCCGGCCAGCCCCAGGTTTACAGTAAGAAGGGCAAAAGAGTGCCCGCTGGACACCCCCAGAGCTTCGCCATTGCAGGGGGACATGCCTCGGACCACAGGACACGGGGGCGGGGAGAGGATCAAGCCCCGCTAGACTCCCCACGCTGGCCACCCAGCACCTCCCTCTGCTGTAGCTGTGCCTCCGTCTCCCCTACAGGCTGGTCAGCAGAGTCTAAATGCCTCCCTGCCATCCCCGCCCACCGCCTCGGGGGCAGACCCAGGACCGAGGGCGGGGCGGGCACTGCGGCCTGCCAAGTCCCAGCCATGGGGGAGCCCTGCTCTCCTGGGCGACCGGGCCCCACCAGCCGATGCCAGCCTGCACGGGGAGAGGAGCTCGGGAACGTGAGCGCCTGGTGTGGCACGTTTGGGGCAGGGCCGGAGTCTGAACCTCTGACAGGATCCTGGGAAGGGCCCCCAAACCGCCCCGCGCCTCTGCACCATCAGCGTTCCACCAGGAGGCAGAGCCCGCACTAGGCTAGAGACGTCTGTCTCCTCAGTGAATGGTGCCGGGGACCTGGGCAGGCACTTGCAAAAAAGAGGACTCTAACCACCAACGGACACCATGCACAGGAATCAGATGGAAATGGATAGAAGACCTACGGTAAGTGTCATCACAGAACCACGAGAACCCTGGAAGAAAAGCAGGCAGGAAACTTAGCCGTCCTCACAGCAACACTGTCCTGAAAAGCCTCTGTGGGCACGGGGAACAAAGGAGGAATAAACAAACAGGACTCCATCCGACTAGCCATCTCTGCCCGGCAAAGGAGTCCGCCCACAGCCCTGCCCAGTGTGGCTCAGTGGATCGGGCGTCGGTCCCGGGTTCGATTCCGGTCAGGGGCATGTACCGTGGTTGCAGACACATTCCCAGTAGGTGGTGTGCAGGAGGCAGCTGACAGATGCTTCTCTCCCATCAATGTTTCTGATTCTCTATCCCTCTCTCTTCCTCTCTGTAAAAAATCAATAAAATATATATTAACAACAACAAAAAAAAAGAATCCACCCACAGGATGAAGAGGGAGCCCACTGCATGGGAGAACGCGTGTGCCAGTGTTATATCTGTAAGGGGTCAATCTCCAACATCTATAAAAAACTCACACTACACAGCACCAAGAAGAGGAACAACCCAATTAGAAAACAGGGCCAAGGACCCGGATACACATTCCTCCAAGGAGGACATATGGATGGCCAGTGAACAACGAAAAAATGCTCACCATCGCTAACCGTTAGACAAACGCAAATTCAAATGACAGTGCGGGGTCACCTCCTACCTGCCGGCAGGGCTGCCATCAGTACACGAGCCAGTGAGCCAACGAGCGGCAAGTGCTGGGAGGACACGCAGAAAAAGGACCCTCGTGCACTGCCAGTGGGAAGGCAGGCCGGTGCTGCCATTGGAGAACAGTGCGGACCTTCCTCAAAAAATAGAGTCATAGTGCCTTTTGACCTAGAGATCTCACTTCCGGAAATTTATCCTAAGAAATGTGAAACACCAATCAGAAAGGATGTATGTTCATAGCAGCATTACTTTATTATTATTATTATTATTTTAAAATATATTTTATTGATTTTTTACAGAGAGAAAGGGGGAGAGAAACATCGTTGAGAGAGAGTCATCGATCAGCTGCCTCTTGCACACCCCCTACTGGGGATGTGCCCGCAACCAAGGTACATGCCCTTGACCAGAATCAAACCAGGGACCCTTCAGTCTGCAGGCTGATGCTCTATCCACTGAGCCAACCTGGTTCCAGCCAGCATTACTTATAATTGCTAAGATCTAGAAGCAGCCCAAGTACCCATCAGTAGATAATGGATAAAAATTCTGTGGTACCTTTGCCCAACGAAATACTATTGCCATGTAAAACAAACAAACAAACAAACAAACAAATAAATAAATAAATGAGAAAGAGGGACATGGGACATCTTACCTTTTGCGACAGCGTAAATGGACCTGGAGCGTGTTATCCTAAGTCTGTGGTCAGCAAACTGTGGCTGGAAAGTCACATGCGGCTCTTTGGCCCTTTGAGTGTGGCTCTTCCACAAACTATCAAGGCCTGGGCGAGTCTATTTTGAAGAAGTGGCGACAGAAGAAGTTTAAGTTTAAAAAATGTGGCTCTCAAAAGAAATGTCCATTGTTGTCCTGTTGATATCTGGCTCTGCTGACTAAAGAGTTTGCCGACCACTGTCTAAGTGAAAGAAGCCACTCAGAGAGAGATCAGCATCACATGATTTCACCATTATGTGGAACCTAATGAATAAAATAAACTGATAAACAGCATAGGCATGGATACAGGAGCTGCTGACAGCTGTCGGAGCGGAAGGGGCCGGTGGGGCTCTATGAAAGAAGGCGAAGGGATCCAGCAAAAGCAAACACGCGTGTGCTGTGGACACCACATCCATGCAGACTGCAGCGTGGTGACAGCCAGAGGGGAAGAGGTGGGCGCAGGCGGGCGGGCAGAGGGGAGGTGCGTGGGGATGGAGAGGGTCCTGGGGGCAGGGACAGGTGATGCTCGGTGGAGCTGTGCACTGGCAGCCTGTATGCCCTTGTGAGCCGAGGTCACCCCAATGAGTGCAATAAAACATAAAGTGCAATGCTGCATGGACCACACGAGAAGTAGCAATGCCAAAACACTGCTGTCCCCAATTTATAGAAGTTAAAAGCGAGGGTTCAGAGATGTGAGTGGCCCTTCCCACTGCCTCTACAACCCTCACAGGAAACCAGGGTTTCAGGCCAGCTCCCCAAGTCCACGTGCAGTGTCCCAACCCCACTTCCCCAGGAAGACACCGGCCCCTCACAGGCAATCTGAGGACCTCCTTTCACCCACCTAACATTTTTTTTTAATATACTTTATTGATTTTTTTACGGAGAGGAAGGGAGAGAGAGAGCTAGAAACGTCGATGAGAGAGAAACCAGCTGCCTCTTGCACGCCCCCTAATGGGGATATGCTGGCAACCAATGTACATGCCCTTGACTGGAATCGAACCTGGGACCTTTAAGTCCGCAGACCGACGCTCTACCACTGAGCCAAACCGGTTTCGGCCCACCTAACATTTCTTTGCAACTTTCCCATGTATTTCAAAATACAGGCCTGGCCAACATGGCTCAGTAGTGGAGCGTCGACCTATGAACCCGGAGTGCCGGAAACCGTCCATTGTCTCACTGATAGAAAGATGTAAAAGGCTCTGAAAGGTCAGAGCCAACCACTCCCTGTCTAATGGAGACCACCGTAACTGAGGCCACTTCCCCACCAAGTAATCATGTAAATCCTTACCGATGTGGTAATCTGCTTATTACCTGCCTGAGGGCCATGGGGTCTCCCAAACCCGCCTGAGGGCCATGGGGTCTCCCAAACCCGCCTGAGGGCCATGGGGTCTCCCAAACCCGCCTGAGGGCCATGGGTGTCTCCCAAACCCGCCTGAGGGCCATGGGGTCTCCCAAACCCGCCTGAGGGCTATGGGTGTCTCCCAAACCCGCCTGAGGGCCATGGGTGTCTCCCAAACCCGCCTGAGGGCTATGGGGTCTCCCAAACCCGCCTGAGGGCTATGGGGTCTCCCAAACCCGCCTGAGGGCTATGGGTGTCTCCCAAACCCGCCTGAGGGCTATGGGTGTCTCCCAAACCCGCCTGAGGGCTATGGGTGTCTCCCAAACCCGCCTGAGGGCCATGGGGTCTCCCAAACCTGCCTGAGGGCCATGGTGTCTCCCAGTCTCAATAAAAGGGATAGCAAGGTCAGAGCCTAGCGGCAGTCCTCCCCCTAGAGGTGGGCTCCCGCCTGGCCCCCAATATTCCCCAATGAATACTTTTCTAGTTTTTATCATTTGTGTGCGGCCTTCCCAGAACCCGGACCCTGAACCATGCGGGATGTGAACGGGGCCCACACAGGAGGTTACCGTTGGATTCTTGGTCAGAGCATATTCCTGGTTGCAGACTCCATCTCCTGTAGGGGGCGTGCAGGAGACAACCAATCAACGATTCTCCTTCATCACTGGTGCTTCTCTCCCTCTCTCCCTCTCCCTTCCTTTCTAAAATCAATTTAAAAGTAAAAATAAAAACAGTCACACTAATCTTTGAACTTACTTGAAGGGCAGTCCTCGTTCAGTTCTCTCAATTTTTCGGTGGGCCTGACATGCCACACTGAAAAGCAGGGCACGAGAGGAGAGCCATGTGACCACCACTCAGAGCACAGGTGCGCCCTTGGGGGTGGGGGGGGGGTGGGAGGAGCACAGGCCCAGCCTCAGAAGACCTGAATTTGAATCCTGGGTTTACCACACACACAGGCAATGCTGCTTCCCTGAGCCCAGGTCCTGCCTGGAAATGGGACACGCGCACTCCAGGGTGAGAGTGGCAGGTACTGAGAAATCTCTCTCTATAAAAGCCTAAGCAACTGCCGGTAGGTATGATGAGCACTGACCACCAGGGGGCAGACGCTCAACGCACAGGCATGGAAACATGGAACAGACTGATGAATCTCAGAGGGAGGGGGGAGCAGGACAGGAAGAGATTAACCAAAGAGATCACACACACGCTAGAGGCCCAGTGCATGGATTCATGCTCCAGTGGGGTCCCTCAGCCTGGCCTGTGGGGATCTGGCCAAACCAGTTCTCTGACATCTCCCAAAGAGTCCTGGATTGTGAGAGGGCGCAGGCCAGGCCAAGGGATCCGGCCGCCATGCACTGAGCCTCTACTGGCTCAATAAAAGTAGCTTAAAAAAATACATATATATATATAGAGAGAGAGAGAGAGATTTCAGAAAGGAAGGGAGAAGGAGAAAGAGAGAGAAACATCCATGATGATAGAGAATCATGGACTGGCTGCCTCCCGCACGCCCCCCCCCCCCCACGGGGATGGAGCCTGCAACCTGGGCCTGTGCCTTCCTGTGACTTCCTGTTCATAGGTCGGCGATGCTTAACCACCGAGCAACACCGGCTGGGCTGAAAGTAGCTTTTGAACCTCATGAGGAGCAACGCTATAATAAAGGCGCGATCAGGGTTTTTAGACTTCAAATCCCAGGTCGTGCCCTCGCCCCGTCCCCTGACAGGGTCCGGCCCTTCCCCCACACCTGCCTCCACTGCCCACACCTGCGCAGGCTCGCGGCCGGGAGTGGCAATGCGGAGCTGCTCCTCTCTCTCGTGCCGTGAGGACGTGGTGGTGCCATATGACGTGGGAACGAGGGGGTGTCCTCAGGGCCCGGGGTCCCTGCCTGCTGAGCGTGGCCGAAACTGCCCGGAGACCACATCTCGTTTAGCAGGAAACACACACTGAGGAGTTAGGGCCGTGGTCGGCAAACCACGGCTCGCGAGCCACAGGTGGCCCTTGGCCCCTTGAGTGTGGCTCTTCCACAAAATACCACGGCCTGGGCGAGTCTGTGTTGAAGAAGTGGCGTTAGAAGAAGTTTAAGGTTTTTGTTTTGTTTTTTTACTTCTTTTTCTGCTCCCGGACACAGAAAGATTTTTTTTTTTTTTTATTGTATTGATTTTTTACAGAGAGGAAGAGAGAGGGATAGAGAGTTAGAAACATCGACCGGCTGCCTCTTGCACACCCCCTACTGGGATGTGCCCGCAACCAAGGTACATGCCCTTGACCGGGATCGAACCTGGGACCTTTCAGTCCGCAGGCCGAGGCTCTATCCACTGAGCCAAACCGGTTTTGGCTGAAGAAGTTTAAAAGATGTGGCTCTCCAAAGACATTTCAATCGTTGTGCTGTTGGTGTTTGGCTCTGTGGACTGATGAGTTTGCCGACCACAGACGGGGATTCCCCCTGGACCTGCTCTCCTGGGCTCAGGTGGCCGGTGGCAAACGGCCCTGAGCCGGCAGGGCCTCTCCTCTGTTTGCTTTCGGCCGTGTCCACGCTCCCCGCGCCTGCGAGCGGGGCCCCGCGGCCCAGCGTGTCCATGGAGACGGAGGTCCGGCCCCGCGGCCTGGGGAGCCAGGTGCAGATGGTCCCCCGGGCGCCGAGTCAGCA
>CM072930.1:1397500-1407500 GCA_036971965.1 Nyctalus aviator
GACCCGCTGCCGGGAGGACGCCCCTCGCTCCTGTCTCACTGCCTGGGGTGCTGGCCGTGGGTCCTGGAACTCAGGCCCCCGCCGGCCCGGGGCTGGCCAGACCGGCAGGGGTGCTGACCTGGGAAGTGCCCAGTGCCAGGGGGCGGGGAGCGGGGCCCCAGCCTCCCCTGCAGGGACCGCCCCTCCGCTGGCCCGGGGGCCGGGCGTCCACATGGAAAGCCCGGTGTTGCCCTCACGGGCGGCCACGCCGGGCGCCGGCCTCACCTTGCGCAGGCTGCAGGCGCCGCGGTGGCCCCGGATGGCCGCCAGCAGGGCCGAGTGCTCCCTCTCCGCCTCCACGTAGGACGGCTTCTTGGGGCCCCCCTCCGGCCTGGGCTCCGGCGTCTGGAACATCAGCAGCACACGTCACGCGGGGGACGGGGTAGGGGCGGCGGGGGGCAGCCCGCAGTGGGACCTGGGCCAGGTCCCGGGACGCACCTGCCTCAGTTTCCCCTCTAAGGCCTGGAGGAGACGCTCGGCAGCCTCAGGGGTGACCTCCTGGGCCCCGCAGTCACCTCGGACCCGGACGGACCGTGTACGGAGCCGGGGGGGGGGGGAGGCCTGAGGGTTACCCGCCTGGCTGAGGGCCCACAGGTGGGGGGGAGGGAGATGTGCCCTAAACCTGCTCCTGTTTGCTTTTTAACTCTCACCTGCGGACACCGGCCTCTGATTTTAGGCAGAGTTGAAGGGACGGGGGGTGGGGGGGAGCGAGGGAAAAGAACACGGATGCGTCTGGGACACATGATGGGCTGCCTCCTGCACACGCTCCCACCGGGCCCGGGGACAAACCCGCGAACCCTGGGTGCGCAGGCTGAAGCTCTAACCACTGTGCCACCGGCCAAGGCAAAGTGCTCTCCTGATGTTGAGGAGCTTCAGGTGGGAGCGGCCGGCCAGACTGCCCACCTACGCCCTCTGCTGTCCAGGAGCAGCTGTGTGACCGCCCTGCCCCAGGCCCGGGCTCTCGGGCGTCTCCCCCGGGGGGTCGGGGGCCTGAATGGGTGCAGACAAGCCCCACCAGAGGTGAGGGGGGAGGGAGGCCCACAGGGGAGGGGGGAGGAGGGAGCCCACAGGGGAGGGGGGAGGGGAAGGCCCACGGGGGAGGGAGGAGGGCCACGGGGGAGGGGGGAGGGGGGAGGAAGAGGCCCATGGGGGAGGGAGGAGGCCCACAGGGGAGAAGGGAGGAGGGAGGCCCATGGGGGAGGGAGGAGGACCACGGGGGAGGCGGGAGGGGGGAGGCCCACGGGGGAGGGGGGAGGGGGAGGCCCACAGGGGAGGGGGGAGGGGGAGACCCATAGCTGAAGAGGGGGGAGGAGGCCCATAGGGGAGGGAGGAGGACCATGGGGGAGGGGGGAAGGGGGAGGCCCATGGAGGAGGGAGGAGTGGGGAGGAAGGAGGAGGACCATGGGGGAGGGGGGAGGGGGGAGAGGGAGGAGGACCACGGGGGAGGGAGGAGGGCGGAGGCCCACGGGGGAGGGAGGAGGGAGGAGGCCCACGGGGGAGGGAGGAGGCCCATGGGGGAGGGGGGAGGCCCATGGGGGAGGGAGGAGGACCACGGGGGAGGGGGGAGGGGGGAGGCCCATAGCTGAAGAGGGGGGAGGAGGCCCATAGGGGAGGGAGGAGGACCATGGGGGAGGGGGGAAGGGGGAGGCCCATGGAGGAGGGAGGAGTGGGGAGGAAGGAGGAGGACCATGGGGGAGGGGGGAGGGGGGAGGAGGGAGGAGGACCACGGGGGAGGGGGGAGGGGGGAGGCCCCCAGGGGAGGGGTAGGGGGGAGGCCCATAGCTGAAGAGGGGGGAGGAGGCCCATAGGGGAGGGAGGAGGACCACGGGGGAGGGGGGAAGGGGGAGGCCCAGGGGGGAGGGAGGAGGGGGGAGGAAGGAGGAGGACCATGGGGGAGGGAGGAGGACCACAGGGGAGGGTGGAGGGGGAGGAGGGAGGAGGACCACGGGGGAGGGGGGAGGAGGGAGGCCCACGGGGGAGGGGGGAGAGAGGACCAAAGGGAGAGGGAGGCCGTGCCCCCAGCCCGCCGCCCACCTTGCGCAGCCGGTCCCGGCCGCCGGCCGCGTGGATGGCCTCCATGAGGGCGCTGTGCAGGGAGGTGTCCTTGGGCGCCGGCCGCTGGACCACCGGCCGGAACCTCTTCTTGGGCCCGAAGATGCTGGGGGACGGGGGTCCGTCCCCCTGGATCTCCGTGCACAGCACCCCGGGCCGCCCCTCCAGCTCGGCCCTCGGTGGGGCGGGGGGCTCGCTGTGCTCCGGAGCCCCCCGGGAGCCGTTCGCCAGGGCCCAGCCGGGGGCGCGGTCGTGCCCCGGGCGGGGCGGCGGGCTCCTGGCGCCGTCCGGCCGGCCGCTGCGGTCCCAGGCGGGGCTGGTGTTCTGGTCACTCGGGCTCTGGTTTCCACCGGAACCCCGGCCGGGGCGCACGGGCCCACAGGCCCTCCGGGCGGCGGAGGCCAGGGGCACGGTGGGCCCCCGGGGGGCGCCCGCAGCACCGTCCTGAGTGGTCGGCCCCCCGGGAGGGCTGATCCCCAGTCCCCGGGGCGGGGCTCTGGCCGCCGGCTCTGCCGGCTCTGCCCCTCCCCCGTGGGCCTCCGTCTCCTCTGTGCACGCGTGTGGCCCCGGGCGCGGGCCGGGGGCCGCGGCGTCTCCCCGGGCGCGAGGCAGTCCGTCCTCCCAGGGCTTCCTGGCTCCGCCCGGCCTCCCCAGCGCACTGGCCTGGGCTCTGGGGGGCGCCATGCGCTTGGCGATGGCCGAGGCCACGTACTGGCTGGACGTCCTCCGCTGCGGCTTGAGGAACAGGGCGTGGGGGGCGCCGGCCGCCGGCACCTTCGAGGGCCCAGCGGCGGCCGGCGGCGCCGGGCGGGCCCCGGGCTGGGGACACGGCCCCTCCCCTCGGCCTTGGCCGGCAGCCGGCAGCTGGGGCGATGTCCCCGCGGGGGCCGGGGGCCCGGGCTCCGCCCTGAGGCCGCCTGCTGGGCGCTGCGCCGTGGCCGGGGCCGGGGGCCGGCCCGGGAGCTCCTCCGTGCAGGGGGAGCCGGGCCCGGGCAGCGCCCGCCCGGGGCCCGGCGGCTGTGTGTCCTGAGCAGCCACGGCCGCGGGCCGGCCCCTGCCGCCGGGGGGAGCCACCAGGTTGCCCAGCTCGTCGATGGCGATGGCGCCCGTGGACAGCGACACGCCGCGGTCGTAGCAGCGCTGGTCGGGCCGCGGGGGCACGATCTTGTACGTGGTGAGGCCGTGCTTGAGCCCGAAGCTCCCGCCCGGGTGCTGGCCCCGCTGGAACCAGGACGGGGGCGCCCGGACGCCCCTCCTGTCCTCGGCGTCCCGCCCCGGCCCCGGGCGCGGCTCCTGGGCGCCGCGGTCCTGCCCCGGGGGCTCCTGGGCCGCCCGGGGCTCCGCCCTCACGGGGCTCACCTCTTTCCGGGGGCCGGACGAGGCCGCGCGGACCTCCCTCCCCACGTCCCGGGGGGCGGCGGGGGCGGGCGGCGGGCAGGCCCACCGGCCGGCCACGCTGCCCCGGTCGAAGGACCCGGCGTTGTTGTTCCGGTTGGAGAAGGGCCCCGGGTCCCCGGGGTCGTCCAGGACCTCCCCGATGAAGGTCACAGGGATGGCGTCGGCCGCACCGGCCGGGAGGGCGTCCCGCAGGCGGCGGCCGGACGCGCTGCCCAGGGAGCCGGTGACGGAGCTGCTGTCCGTCTCGTAGCTGTCGTCCATGCCTGCAGGGGCGGGCACGGGGTCATGACCCCCCCTCCCCCACGCCCGGAGCCCCCGCCCAGGAGCCCGCGCCCAGCGACCGGCCCCGGGCTCCTGTGACATGCTGTTCACTGGCATGTCAGGGTCACTGCACTTCCTGGGGGCCAGTCACAACCCGCCCCCAGCACCCAGAGGGGCCCTGTCTGGACCAGGAGCCTCAGCAGGAGGCCTGGCTGAAGGGCCCTCCCCGGCGCCCCCTGGTGGAGGCATCGCCGGAGAGCCGTGCCCGCTCAGGTCACCCTCACCCTCCGGGTCTTCGTCCAGGCCAGCCGGGGTCCGCTCCCACCGCCCGGCGAAGGCCTCGGGGGCCGCCGCGGCTCTCTCGGCTCTAGGGCGGAGCACAGAGAAGGACCCCGCGTTCCCCTCCACTCCCATCGCACACATCCTTTCTGGAAACATCCGGGAGGGCCAGCTCCCTTCAAACCCGGCCGCTGCCCCCTCCCTGCGCCCTGCGGTCCTCGGAGCTGCTCCGACGCAGATGGGTGGGGCGCCGTGCGGGCGTGGGGCGCCGTGCGGGCGTGGGGCGCCGTGTGGGCGTGGGGCGCCGTGTGGGCGTGGGGCGCCGTGTGGGCATGAGGGGCACGTGTGGGCGTGGGGGGCCGTGTGGGCGTGGGGGGCCGTGTGGGCGTGGGGGCCGTGTGGGTGTGGGGCGCCGTGTGGGCGTGGGGCGCCGTGTGGGCGTGGGGCGCCGTGTGGGCGTGAGGGGCGCCGTGTGGGCGTGGGGGGCCGTGTGGGCGTGGGGCGCCGTGTGGGCGTGAGGGGCGCCGTGTGGGCGTGGGGGGCCGTGTGGGCGTGGGGCGCCGTGTGGGCGTGGGGGGCCGTGCGGGCATGAGGGGCACGTGCGGGCGTGGGGGGCCGTGTGGGCGTGGGGGGGGCGTGGGGGGCCGTGTGGGCGTGGGGGCCGTGTGGGCGTGGGGGGCCGTGTGGGCGTGGGGGCCGTGTGGGTGTGGGGGGCCGTGTGGGCGTGGGGGGCCGTGTGGGCGTGAGGGGCACGTGTGGGCATGAGGGGCACGTGTGGGCGTGGGGGGCCGTGTGGGCGTGGGGGGCCGTGTGGGCGTGGGGGCCGTGTGGGTGTGGGGCGCCGTGTGGGCGTGGGGCGCCGTGCGGGCATGAGGGGCACGTGTGGGCGTGGGGGGCCGTGTGGGTGTGGGGGGCCGTGAGGGCGTGGGGGGCCGTGCGGGGCTGGGGCGCCGTGCGGGCGTGGGCGGGCGTGGGGGGGTGCGGGCGTGGGGCGCCGTGCGGGCGTGGGGGGCCGTGTGGGCATGAGGGGCCGTGTGGGCGTGGGGGGCCGTGTGGGCGTGGGGGGCCGTGTGGGCGTGGGGGGCCGTGTGGGCGTGGGGGCCGTGTGGGTGTGGGGCGCCGTGTGGGCGTGGGGCGCCGTGCGGGCATGAGGGGCACGTGTGGGCGTGGTCCCGGAGGGTCAGCAGCTCCCTGGCCACACCTGCCACCACCCACCCCGCCGTCCAAAGTCCGCCGTCACAGACACGCCGGCATGCCCGGGTCTGTGCCACCTGCACCATGCTTGCCTCACCTGGCACCTGCCGGGGAGGGGGGTGAGGAGCCAGGCCACCTGGCGGCCAGGGGAGCAGGACTCCTCGCCCCGCCCTCCCACACGGCCAGGAGGCTCCGGAGCCCCGGGCGGCTCCCTGCGGGTGGAGCCCGGGCTCTGGCCCGGCGCGGGGGCCTGTGGCCCAATGGGGCCCTTTGCATGCTTGTTGGTGGCTTAACGAGCACGCCGGGCAGGGCGGAGGCACAGCCTCTGCTGCCCACAGGCCGTGGTCCGGCCCTTCGCCGGGAAATAGGGAGCCATGAGGCCGGCGAGGCTGACGGCAGCGGCAGCAGGACCAGCTCCCGCCCCAGGGCCCCCTCCGCAGCAGCCCTGCGGTCACCGAGACCGCCCGCACCCGGGAGTCCGAAGGCACCCCGGGTTTCACCTGCGGGGGGTGGGCGCCCCAACCTCTCCCCGCAGTTCCGGGGTCTGGCCTAAGGCAGCACACGCCGGGCCCCGGGGACAGCCCGCCGGTCTCGGCCACGCGAGAGCGTGGTGTTCAGCGTGGTGAGCGTCCTGACTCGGAGCAGCTGGAGGGACAGGACCCTTTTCTAGGCGGGCAGCGTTTTAAGTAGCCTTCGTCCTCCAGTGAGCGATGGGTTCTTTCCAAAGCGGCAGGGCCAGCGGCCGGGGGTGGAGGGTCGCCGGCCCCTCGCCCCGGGCCTGGGGGACTCGGTCCCCGCTGCTCTCCCCGGGGCCCTGGGGGCCGCGGCCTAGGCCCTGACTCGGCGGGAACGGATCCCCTCGGCTTTCCAACTGAGTCTCAGGGCGGGACGGAGGAGCTCTCCTCCCACCACGGCCACTGCGCCCAGGGCTCCTTAGGGGCCCCTCTCCCGGGAAGGCGCGGGAAGCTCTGTCCCTGGCCGGAGGGCGGCTGCCCACAGGAGCGACAGGGCCCGGGTTCGAGTCCAGGAGAGCTGACGGCCGCCTGGACGCACCCGGCTCGTCTCGGCCCAAAGCGGCCCTGCGGTCGCCGCCTCTGGGCTCCAGCCCCGCCACACGCGGCCCTCAGACGTTCTTATTGAGGCCTGTTCTGGCTGAAGACCAAGACAATACAGAACAAACACGGCCAGACGCTCAGATTCCGGGCCGCACACGCTGAGCAAACATCCCCAGTGGCATTTTCTCACCCAGGGCGTGGCTGCCGGGAGCGTGGGCACCGAGAGGGCATGGTGGCCGCCAGGAAGGCACAGGACAACGGCAGTGAGCTCCCAACTAGCATCTGCCCAGAGAGGGAGCTGCCCACCCTGAGCAGGGGCACAGGGTAGGTGTCCCAGTGGGGCTCACCGCTCCCTTGCTAACACTGGCCCGTGTGGCTCAGTGGTTGAGCGTCAGCCTAGGAACCCGGAGGTCACGGTTCGATTCCCGGTCAGGGCACAGGTCCGGGCTGTGGGCTTCATCCACAGTGAGGGGCGTGCAGGAGGCAGCCCATCCATGACTCTCTCTCATCATGGATGTTTCTATGTCTTTCCCTCCCTCCCTTCCTCTCTGAAGTCAATAAACATGTGTTTAAAAATGAGTTTTTCTGGGAGTCCGATCATTTCTCTTCTAGAAAACCCCCAAGTGCACACAGACCCACATACACCTCACTCACTGTGTCCATCATGGGAACCTCAACAACCTACATGTCCATTCGTTAAAAAACGGGAAAGCACATGCACTGACGACGTATCATCTTGGACAAACCTTGCCCACAGGAAGCTGAGGGGAAATGGACACTAAGAGGATGACAGTGTTGCCTGGACAGTGTGACTCATAGGTTGAGCACTGACCTATGAACCAGGTGGTCAGGGTTCGATTCCCGGTCAGGACACATGCCTGGGTTGCAGGCTCCATCCCTAAGATGGTGCATTTGGGAGGCAGCCAATCCACAATTCCCATCATTGATGTTTCTCTCTCCCTCTCCCTTCCTCCCTGATATCAATAATCTCAGTAACAGACAAACATGTAAACTGGCTGTACCTCCGCTACGCCCACAGCAAATCAGGAATGAGTATGCAAATTAACCTAACAAAGATGGATGGTTAATTTGCATGTGCAGGTGGGAGCTACTGGCCGGGCAGGATGCCTGCTATGAGGGGGAAGGAGGGGTGGAGGTGCGCTCCTGTCGGGAGGCCGTGCCAGCTCCCAGGCAGCCGGGAGCGAAGCCAGGGAAGGAAGGCCTATTCTTGCACAAATATCATGCAACAGGCCTCTAATATATATATATATATCATTTAAAAGAAAGACAGTGTTTAGCAGAAACCAGTTTGACTCAGTGGATAGAGCATTGGCCTGTGGACTGAAAGGTCCCAAGTTCGATTCCGGTCAAGGGCAGGTACATTGGTTGTGGGCATATCCCCAGTAGGGGGTGTGCAAGAGGCAGCTGACCGATGTTTCTCTCTCATCGATGTTTCTAGCTCTCTATCCCTCTCCCTTCCTCTCTGTAAAAAATCAATAAAGTATATTTTAAAAAATAAATAAATAAAAGTAACACAGTGTTTAAAATGGGTATAAACTATCAAGACACTGCTCTGCGCGGTCAGCGACACAGGCCCGTGTAGAGTGTGCAGACATGGCTGTGGACCAGGAGGGGCCCTGGGGTGGCCCCTGGGGGGCACTCCACACTCAGGGAGCCTCTGCTCGGTCCCTGTGGGCAATGACGTCTCCCCTGAGACTGGGGGTGGCCTCCCTCCCCCGTCCACTCCCCACTCACCGGGAGGGCCAGTGCCCGGGGCCGTCTCCCTCCCACGCGGGGCTCCTGGGCGGGCCCGGCTCCGGGGGCACCCCCGGGTCCTGGTCGCTGCCGTCCTCGGGGTCGGTGGCCCACTTGTCCGGGGACTTGGTGCTGCCGTGCTGGGAGTCCAGGGACACGATGTCCGAGGGCGAGCTCATCACGCCCGAGTCCTCCGTCGTGTCCTCCGACGCCAGGCAGCTGCTCACAGACACCGTCTCCTCGGCCTCCGCGGGCAGCGCCGGGGCCCCGTCCGCGCAGGGGCCGCCGGGCCCCAGGGGCGGGCTCGCTGTGGGGTCAGGGCGGGGACGGGCGCGTCAGCCGCACCCCCGTCCCGGCGCCCCCCTGTGCCGCCCGCACCGCCCTCCACCCACCAGACCCAGCGGAAACCCACACACAGCTTCCCCTGGAGACACCGGCGTGGGGGAGCCACGGGGCCCGAGTGTGACCGAGCGCGAAATCCCCTCGCAAATCGGGCCATTGGGAGCCAGCCTTTGGCATTTGGTCCCAGGGGGCGGAGGGCACACGTGTACAAACCAAACCTGTGGCCTGTGAAGGCACGGGCCCAGCGTGGCCCGGGCTAAAGCGAAGCTGGGTCTTTAAAGCAGTCGGGGTTTTAAAAATCCGAACAGCTCTAGCAGGTCTGGCTCAGTGGACAGTGCGCGGCCTGCGGACTGAAGGGCCCCGGGTTTGATTCTGGTCAAGGGCATGTGCCTTGGTTGCGGGCACATCCCTAGGAGGCAGCTGATGGATGATTCTCTCTCATCGATGTTTCTAACTCTCTATCCTCCTTTCTTCTCTGTAAAAAAAAAAAAAAATCAATAAAATATATTTTTTAAAAAATCGAACAGACTGAGACCTAAATGATGTGGGTGAGGCCTGCAGCAGCGGCTCCCGGGCTGGTGGTGTGGCCTGACGGGGCGTGACGCTGTCCCCGTGGCCGGGCTGGCCGCGCCTGCACACGCGGGACGGGGGGCTCTGGTCCCACAGGCGCTGTCTGAGGGGAGAGCCTTCCCGTCCAGGGAGGGGGCAGCGTCTCCGGGCGGGGGGCTGGGACTCTGGTGCCGTGGCCCCTGGGGGGAGGGTGCGCTGAGGAGCACAACCATCGGGCCACGGGGAGACATGCCAAGCCGCGTGAGTCATCTCTTCCTCCCGCTCCCGGTCTGTGGCGGGGAGGGAGGGGGAAGCTCACGTGACGCCATGTCAGAGGGCAGGCGGCGCACTCGGCACCCGAGGTGTCGTTTTTAAGTTTAATGTGGAAACAGCCCAGCCGGGTGGCTCAGTGGTTGAGCGTCGACCTGTGAACCAGGCGGTCACAGTTCGAGTCCCGGTCGGGGCCCAGGCCCGGGTTGTGGCTCCATCCCTAGTTGGGGACATGCAGGAGGCGGCCGATCCATGATTCTCTCTCATCACTGATGTTTCTCCCTCTCTCTGAAGTCAATAAAAATACCTTTTAAGAAAGATTTAATGTAGACATAGATTTTCAACTTCCATAGCAGGTCTAGGCGAGCCGGCCTGTGGTGGCCAGGAGGGAGGGCTGGGCTGGACGGGGTCCGAGGTGCTGTGTGGAACACCCGTCACTGCAAGGGAGGACCAGATGCCAAAGGACGAAGGCCGAGGCCGGTGCGCACTCCCCACGCCCGCCCTCCGAGTCAGGCTCAGCGGCTCCCACGGCTCAGGGACCGGCTCAGTGGCTCAGGGTCAGGCTCAGTGGCTCCCACAGCTCAGGGTCAGGCTCAGTGGCTCTCAGAGGCTAAGGGTTAGGCTCGGTGGCTCAGGGTCAGGCTCAGTGGCTCAGGGTCAGGCTCAGTGGCTCCCAGAGCGCAGGGTCAGGCTCAGTGGCTCAGGGTCAGGCTCAGTGGCTCTCAGAGGCTCAGGGTCAGGCTCAGTGGCTCTCATAGCTCAGGGTCAGTGGCTCAGGGTCAGGGTCTCAGAGGCTCAGAGCCAGG
>CM072930.1:1415000-1450000 GCA_036971965.1 Nyctalus aviator
CAGAGCAGAGGAGAGGAGAGGAGAGCAGAGCAGAGGCGCGGACGCCGGACAGAGTTGCAGAGGAGGCCGGAGAGCCGCACCAGCACTGAGGGAGCCGCGTACGGGCACGGAGGGCACGTACGTGTGGGCCTCGGGTCCGCGGCCTCGGGAGCAGCGCCTTCCCCGGGGGAGCCGCGGGGCTCGGGCCCGTCCGCGTCGGGAGGAGGGTAGGGCGGGGGCGGGGGCAGCACCAGCTGGGGGGGCCCCCGGGCCGTGCCTCGGGGCGGCTTTTGTGGCACCTGCCGTCCGCCACCTACACGGGATCAAGGAGGTTATTCAAGGCCAAGGCCACGGGCTCCCCGCCGGCCAACAGGGGGCGCTGTGCCGCCGCCACCCTCACCGCGTCCACCCACAACAGTACCACATGTAACCTCAGTGACACCAATCCAGTCTCACTCAGCACCAACCCAGTCACACCCAGAACTGAGTCCGACTTCCCTCAGCACCAAAGGCAACCACATCCAGAACCAGATGCAACCACACCCACCTGCAGCGTAGCCACACCCTGCCCCGTTCACCCCCTCCGGCACCAAAGCCAGCCACCTCGGGCACCGCCCCCCTCCGGCTCGGACGCCGGCCAGCGGGAGGCCCCCGTGTGACACGCCGGGCTGAGCCTGACCGTCTCCGCCGAGCTCTGAGGACCTGTGTCACCCCGTGAGCCCAGTCCGGGGTCACAGGCGGCTCAGCTCCCTCCGCGGCCTCTCCACGCCCCGCCCCGTCTCACGCCACACGCCTAAGCCACGTGCACTGCCACGGCGCCACCGCCTCGGGCATCACAGCGGCCCCGAGGAGCCGCCCCCACGTTCCCAGGAGCACGGCTTCCTTCTGCCCAGGCCGTGGCTCCCTTCCGTGGCTCCCATCCGTGGCCCCCGTCCGTGGCTTGGTGTAACGCCCGGCAGGAACGCCCCGGGCCCCCCGCCCACCTCATCGCTCTCTCCAAACGCTTCCTCCAGGCTTCGGGGGTCAGACTCCTCCTGCTCTGGGTCCGGTTATTAGAAAAATTAAACGTCTGTCTGTGCCCGAGACACGCCCCCGGACGCTCTGGCTTCCGTCCTCGGGCTGGGAGATGGACTCCGTCTCTCCCGTCCCTCCCCCAGCACAGGTGCACGTTCTCTCGCCGGCCGGCATGGCTCCGGGGCTGAGCGTCCACCTGTGAACCAGGAGGCCAGGGTTCGATGCCCGGCCAGGGCACAGGCCCGAGCTGTGGGTGGATCCCTGCGGGGGGAGCAGGAGGCAGCGGATCCAGCCACAGCGGATTCTCTCATCATGGGTGCTTCTCTCTCTCCCGCTCCTTCCCCTCTGACATTGGTGAAAACCTATTTAAAATAGAGAATTAAACCTGAGGCTGCCGACCCCCGTCTGGAGGTGGGTGGGGAGGGGGAGGGGGGACGGGGCAGGGGGGCGTGGGGGGGGCGGGAGAGGAGGCGGTGGGGGAGGAGGGAGGGGGAGATATTGGGGGAGGAGAGAGGGGGAGGAGGTGAGGGAGGAGGGAGGGGGCGTGGGGGGGCGTGGGGGGGGGGGGGCGGGAGAGGAGGCGGTGGGGGAGGAGGGAGGGGGAGATGTTGGGGGAGGAGAGAGGGGGAGGAGGTGAGGGAGGAGGGAGGGGGCGTGGGGGGGCGGGAGAGGAGGCGGTGGGGGAGGAGGGAGGGGAGGAGGTGAGGGAGGAGGGAGGGGGCGTGGGGGGGCAGGAGAGGAGGCGGTGGGGGAGGAGGGAGGGGGAGATGTTGGGGGAGGAGAGAGGAGGAGGAGGTGAGGGAGGAGGGAGGGGAGGAGGTGAGGGAGGAGGGAGGGGGCGTGGGGGGGCAGGAGAGGAGGCGGTGGGGGAGGAGGGAGGGGGAGATGTTGGGGGAGGAGAGAGGAGGAGGAGGTGGGGGAGGAGGGAGGGGGCGTGGGGGGGGCGGGAGAGGAGGCGGTGGGGGAGGAGGGAGGGGGAGATGTTGGGGGAGGAGAGAGGAGGAGGAGGTGGGGGAGGAGGGAGGGGGCGTGGGGGGGCGGGAGGAGGAGGCGGTGGGGGAGGAGGGAGGAGGAGGCGGTGGGGGAGGAGGGAGGGGGAGATGTTGGGGGAGGAGAGAGGAGGAGGAGGTGGGGGAGGAGGGAGGGGGCGTGGGGGGGCTGGAGAGGAGGCGGCAGTCGTTTTGCGGGGCCCTGAGAGTCCTCGCTAAGCGGACAGTGGCTCCGCTGGGAGGGGGATGAGCGGACGGGAGACACCGGCTCGGCTCCTCCGGGGAGCGGTTCCCAGGCCGACGGGCGGGCGCTGACAGAGGGGCATTCACGGGGCCCTGACCCAGCGCCAGGCCCTCGCGCCCGCCCCGCACGCCACAATGGCCGCTTGTCCCGGGAGCCCGCTCCCCGCGGTCAAAGGCGAATTGTGGGCGCCGGGCGAGGCGGCACGGCGCGGCCACCGGACAGCCTCTCGGCTCCTGCACCTGCAGCGGCGCCGCCCCCCCCCTCCGCCCGCACGCTCCCAATGCCAAGGCCGGCGGCGGCGTGGGAATGAGCGCCCCCGGCTGCCTGCCAGCCCCGCTCTCCGCGTCCGCGCGCGCAGGCGGGACAAGGACCCCGCAGAGGCCCCGCCCGCCCTCTGGGCCCACGTCCTCCATGGCAGGCTCTGCACTGCGCTGGGAGGGCGCGTCCGGGGGCAGTGCCACGCGAGGCGGTTAGAAAGCACCCAGCCCGCAGGGCACCGAGAACACGCATCCGTCCTCAAACACGGCCGCACGCAGCCTGCTTCCACTGTCACCGTGTCCTCAGCCATCCTCGCCGTCCCGCCTTCCGCACGCCACACCACGCCTGCAGCGCACACCACGCCTGCAGCACACACCACGCCTGTTAGCTGCACACATCACGCCTGCAGCACACACCATGCCTGCAGCACACACGCCTGTTAGCTGCACACATCACGCCTGCAGCACAGGCCACGCCTGCAGCACACGCCTGTTAGCTGCACACACACGCCTGTTAGCTGCACACACACGCCCGTTCCACTCTTTATTGCCGGCACCCTCCGCTGGCGCTCGTGTCCGTGTCAGGGCCGTGAGGGCCGCTGCGGGCCGGCACCGGGTGCGGGGTGCGGGTGCAGCACGGCCAGCGCGCGCCGTCACTCACCCATCGTGCTCTTCCTGTTCTCCTCGCGGTCCTCTGCGCGGCCCTCCTCGGGGTCCCTGGTGCGCAGGGGCACCTGGGGGCTGGGCGGGGGCGCGGGCGCCCGCCTCTTCTTCCTCTGCAGGTCCGCCTGGGAGCCCAGCGACATCTGGGGGCACAGGGCACTCCTGTCGGCGGCTCTGGCCCCGGTGGGGAGCCGGCCTGGGACACGGTGGCCCCGGTGCCCGGGGAGCTCAGCGCCCCGGACGCTGTGAGCTCTGAGGGGCTCTGACGGCGGGAGACGGGCAGCCGCTCGGCCGTCCCGCCTGGGAGCTGCGGGGACCGGAGCCCGCGGCCGAGCACAGGGCCGCACTCCTCGACTTCAAATTTCATTTTACTTTTTATTAAAACATTTTTATTGATATCAGAGAGGATGGAGAGGGAGAGTTACAGAAACATCAAGGATGAGAGAGAACCATCAATCAGCTGCCTCCCGCACGCCCCCACTGGGATTGAGCCTGCAGCCGGACCTGTGCCCTGACCGGGAATGGAGCTGTGACCTCCTGGTTGGCTAACACTCAACCGCTGAGCCACACCAGCCGGCCAATGTCAAATTTAAAAATCATATAAGCCAAAGGAGGAAAAAACCTCTTCATCAACACTCAGTGTAACTACCAACAGTTGGCATACATTTTCCTGGTCTTTAGTTTTTATTTTAAAAAAAATCATATTTTTTCGCCGAAACCGATTTGGCTCAGTGCATCTGTCTGCGGACTGAAGGGTCCCGGGTTCGATTCCGGTCAAGGGCACGTACCTTGGTTGCGGAAACATCCCCAGTAGGGGGTGTGCAGGAGGCAGCTGATGGATGTTTCTCTCTCATCGATGTTTCATCAGACACATGCACTCACACTTCCACCGCCAGCCCCCAATCTTTTAAAAACTGCAGCATGAGGTTTAAATTCACAGCTTAGTTGTGCGTGGACTAGTGCCCGGTGCACGGGCTCATGCACACGGAAAGGAAGTTCATTAGAGGGTGGCAGGTGGGAGGGGCTGGGCCGGACGGGCTGGACACGCCCTGAGCCACCCTCCCGTGGCCCTCCCTGGCCGGCCGCCCTGGGGTGGGCCGTGGCTCGAAGGGCATCTGCGGATGAAGGATCCAGAGTGAGAGAGGGCACTCTGCAAAGCTGCGGCCGCACTGGCTGTGGAACGCAAACGCAAGTTTGCAGGAACCAGACCCAGGGCTGACAGCGCCCATCACCACGGCCGGAGGTGGAATCGCGCGGGCCCGCCAGGAATCAGGTCCTCCTCTCTGGTTTGGGCTGCGTCACCCGAGAACCACCGCTGCCTAGTCACTGCCGCTCAGCAGCTCCTGCATTGAGCACCTGCCCCCTGGTGGTCAGTGCACGTCATAGCGACTGGTCGGACGGGTGGAGGGACACTTAGCATGTTAGCCTTTTATATATATAGATACTGTGTATAGACCATTGCAATAGATTATCATTATGCAAACAAGCTGTCATCAGCAGGAATTCTCTGCAGCCAAGATGCATAATGTGTCTGCTGCCTACATCGTCTCCCTAAATTTGTTTTGTTTTCTCTGACCTTGATAACTGATTAGTTTTCTAACTGAATTTCCTGGAAATTCTTTCCGCTCCACTCAGTTTTTTTTTTTACAATCCGCACCTGAGGGTATGCTCAGGGCGGCTGACTGGGGGGATGGGGAGAACCATGAACAGCCCGGGCTGTGAGGAGCACGGGGGAGGGGACTGACCCACGCTCCCCCGTGCCCGTGCCTGTCACAGCCGGCAGTGCGCGGACGGACTGACGGGCAGGACGGAAGGGCAGAGCCGCCGGGCCGGGCGAGGGCCGGCTGTCTGAACAGCGAAGCCGCTCCGCGCCGCCCAGTGCAGGGGCAGCGAGCGATCCCCGTCCCCGCTCAGCCCGGGCTCGGAAAGGTCAGGGCCGGGAGGACGGAGAGCGGAGGGGCTAATCCCCAGCACGCCCTCCCTCCGGCTGCAGGGGGATGGGGGACGGCACCCACGGGGACGGAAACCACGGAACAGCCGCCATTTCCCGCTCCCCAACCCGCACACAAACCTCAGACGCCCCTGACGTCCCGGGACCAGGCCGACACCGCCGCTCCTACCTTCTCCGCCGCCTTGTCCTGCGCGGGCGGCCCGGCCCCGGGCAGGGCCGGAGGGGGCGGGGCCCGGCGCTTCTTCCCGTCGGACCTGGCGGACACCCCCGAGAGGTTGCTCAGCGACAGGGACGTGCCCAGCGTGAGGGAGCGGGAGGTCACCGACGGGGAGTTCGGCGTCGTCAGGGAGCCCTGCGGGGACAGACAGACGGCCACCCTCAGCTGGGAGGGCCTGCTCCCCCAGAGCTCCGGCCGCGAGCCCTGCCACTCGCCCCTCCGTGACCTGCTCACACGTTCGCTCTGAACACGGAAGACCACGTGGCCATGGGAGGCCACGCTCCCGGCACACGCAGCGAGGGCCGCCGTTGAGGACGTGGCTCAGAGCCCCCCCCCGCCTCCCCCGATGCCCGCAGGGTCCAGCAGGACGTGCCCGTGTGCAGCCTTCACCGTCCCCGCTCTGTGCCCTGTGCTAACCTCCCGGCTGTCCTCCCCGCGTGACGTCCCCCGAGGGGGGTCCGTGTGCCCCCAGAGGCTCCGGCTCCCGGGCCACCGCTCCCAGGCCTTTGGCGGGAGGCGCCCACGGGGCCTGTGCCGAAGGGCCGTTCGCCGGGTGGCCCTGCGCTGTAAGCACGGCCCCGCTGTCCCGGGGCAGCACACGGCGCCCCTCGCCGCAGCCACAGGGGTCCCTGTCGCCCAGATGGAGGGTCACGTGTTGAGAAGCCGAAAGTCAGTCGTCTGTGGGCTAATTCTGGGGAACCACCAGCAGCCACACAGGGTGCACTTTTACATAAAAATGTGTGTTTTTACTGAACTGAGAGGGGGGGGAGAGTGAGAGACAGGAACATCCATGAGAGAGAACCATGGATCCGCTGCTCCTGCACACCCCCCACTGGGGATGGAGCCCACAACCCGGGCCTGTGCCCTGACCGGGAATCGAACCCTGACCTCCGGGTTCCTAGGTGGACACTCACCCACGGAGCCAGGCCGGCTGGTGCCCTAGTTCGGTCCCGATTCCCTGACATCTCTGTGTGTCTCTGTAAGGACACCGCCCTGCCACGGAGACGGGCTTTGGGGCAGGGCCGAAGAGGGGGGGGAGCGGGGCTGGGCATGCACCCCTCAGGCGGGGCCGAGAGCGCATCGCGCTGCAGACAGACAGATGGGCTTCTCCAAACCGGGAAGGGGCACGGCCTTTAGGGAAACCAGGGGCCACGCCTGCGGAGCGAGTGGCCGGGGACAGGAGGCTGTGGGGAGGCGGCTCTGAGCTGACCAGTTGGCGGGAATCACGCGGGCCCTGCCCGGAGGTAAAAGGCATCGGCTCTCAGAACTCCCGAGCGCTGCTTGTTTTACACGTTCGAATAGGAGACACTTGGAAAGGCACCAGCTACACTAAAATAACCTCGCTCACCGAAACCGGTTCGATTCCCGTCAAGGGCATGTACCTTGGCTGCGGGCACATCCCCAGTGGGGGGTGTGCAAGAGGCAGCTGGTCGAGTTTCTCTCTCATCAATGTTTCTAGCTCTCTATCCCTCTCTCTTCCTCTCTTTAAAAAAAAACCAATAAAATATATATTTTAAAAATAAATAAAAATAAAAATAAAAAACCTCGCCCACGTGGGTGTGTGACGAAAGCTGGTTCTGCATCCCAGGCCGGTGGCTGGGCCCTGGACAAACTGCAGACAGGGAATGGGCGGTTTCCGAGGCCAGGAGACACTGCCCCCTGGTGGCCGAACTGGCTCAACACACCTGGTTCTGGAGCATCCACTTGGGATTGGATTCTATCTTATTTAAAAAAATTTTTAAAATTGTTGGCAATGTTACAGATGTCTCCATTTCCTCCCTTCCCCTCCCGCCGCCCCCCCAGCCCAGCCCCACGCCAGGCCCTCCCACACGGTGTCTGCATCCCGAGGCCAGGATTCTGTGTTCCTCAGCCAGGCTCTTCCTGGGACGGGATTCTTTACCGGCAAACCGCACAGGAGCACAGGGTCCCTGGTCAGCAGGGGGGGGGGGGCGGGGAGACAGCTGAAATGATGGGATTTGCTTTACGGCTGAGTTTTGTTGCTTTTTAAAATATATTTTCATTGACGGCAGAGAGGAAGGGAGAGGGAGAGAGAAGCATCAATGATGAGTCATTGATTGGCTGCCTCCTGCACTCCTCCTACTGGGGATCGATCCCACAGCCAGGAATGTGCCCTGACCGGGAATCGAACCCTGACCGCCCATTCAGAGATCGATGCTCAACCACTGAGCATACCAGCTGGGCTTTACAGCTTAGTTTTGTTTATATTTTATTGATTTTTTACAGAGAGGAAGGGAGAGGGATAGAGAGTTAGAACATCGATGAGAGAGAAACATCCATCAGCTGCCTCCTGCACACCTCCTACTGGGGATGTGCCCGCAACCAAGGTACATGCCCTTGACCGGAATCGAACCCGGGACCTTTCAGTCTGCAGACCGATGCTCTATCCACTGAGCCACACAGGTTTTGGCTGCAGCTTCGTTTTTTATAACTCTCCCCAAAGCACCCCTTTGCGGGCATGTGTCCCCATACACGTCGGGACTCCTAGGGGCGGGACCGGCCTCTGCCCGCCTCCCTCGGGGCCGGCCTGGGGCGGGCCTGGGTCGTGATCAGAATTTGGAAACTGGTTCAGAACGTGAGACGCGGCGGCCATGATGACAGCGCCTCCGTGGCCGGCTTCACCGGCAGACGGGAAAGCCCCACCTACGGTGTCGCAGGAGGCTCACGCTCACGGAACGCGGCTTTCTCCTTTACCTTCGTGCCGAGAGCCTTTCACTATTTCATTTTCGAGAGGGAATCGGGTTTGCTGGCCAGGAGAAGCGCGTCCGGGACAGTGCGTCCGTCGGAAGCACATTAACTATGTCTTTCATTCCTTTTCTTCTGACCGGGTTTCCGGGGCGGAGCTGTCAACCAAAGCTCAGCCCTCTCCCCGCACACCTCTGTGCATGGTGTGTATGAGTGTGTGTGTGTGAGTGTGTGTGTGTGAGTGTGAGTGTGAGTGTGTGTGTGTGTGTGTGAGTGTGAGTGTGTGTGTGTGTGAGTGTGTGTGTGTGAGTGTGTGTGTGTGTGAGTGTGTGTGTGAGTGTGTGAGTGTGTGTGTGTGTGAGTGTGTGTGTGTGTGTGAGTGTGTGTGTGTGAGTGTGTGTGTGTATGTGAGTGTGTGTGTGTATGTATGTGAGTGTGTGTGTGTGTGTGTGTGTGAGTGTGTGTGTGTGTGTATGTGAGTGTGTGAGTGTGTGTGTGAGTGTGTGTGAGTGTGTGTGTATGTGAGTGTGTGTGTATGTATGTGTGTGTGTATGTGAGTGTGTGTGTGAGTGTGTATGTGAGTGTGTGTGTGTGTGTGAGTGTGTGTATGTATGTGAGTGTGTGTGTATGTATGTATGTGTGTGAGTGTGTATGTGAGTGTGTGTGTGTGTGAGTGTGTATGTGAGTGTGTCTGTGTGTGTGTGTGTGTGTGTGTCTGCGCGCTCACCGCCCGGGCCCAGTCTCACATCCACGCCCCCTGGGTCAGAGCTCACCCCTCTCCCGCACATCCCTGTCCTGCACACCCCTCTCCCGCTCACCCCTGTGCACGGGGCGCTCCCCGCTGGGCCCAGTCTCACGTCCCGCCCCCTGGACCAGCTGCACGGAGAGAATTCGGCTTTTTAAAACCAAGACCAGCTTTTCCAGTTCGTTAATGGGACTCGGTCCCTCGGGAACGTGGGCGCACGGAGAAACGCCTCTCCCGCACTAACGAGGGCTTTTCGAGAAAACCGGCCACCCTGGCCGCCGTCCCAGGCCGGCGGGACGGTCCACACCGCCCCGTCTGTGAGCACAACGGAGCTCACCCACAGCCCGGCTTCCGGCCCGGAGCCTCGTGGTCCTTACAAACCCACTCGGACCTCCAGGCCTCGGGTCACACTGCGCTGTAAGATGATGACAGAACTCCGGTGTGAGCACACGCCGAGAGGAGGGAGTGTGGCCCGGAAGTGTGGAACCACGTAGAACAGCAGTGCAGGAGTTCTCACTGCTTAGGAGAGCTCGCCTTTGCCGATTCTAAGGGGCGACAGTGAGCGTCAGACTTCGATCAGACCCATGTCGGAGGTCCGTACGTATAGACGCTGTAGCTCTTCCCTGTCCGGTGTTTGCAGTGAAGAACCTTTTTATCTGCCAGCGGGAGAGGGGCTCGGGGGGGTTTGAGGTGCTCTGAAGGGGAGTTCAGGGACAGGCCAATCCAGGTGGGGACAGGCAGCATCTCCGAGCCACCAGCTCCCCCTCCTCGGGGAGGAGGTGGCCCGGGGAGCATCGCCTCGGCCACCAGAGCGCCAGCCCCCCCGGAGGCCGCAGGAAACTGCCGTCCCAGCTGCCTCTGGGCCAGGACCAGCCAGAGTCGAGCCCAGCCCAGCCCCGCACCTCTGCCGCCCCCGTCTGCGCTGTCACCTCCGGAGGCCAGTACTCACGTGGGAGCCCCTGCCCGGCGCCAGCTTCCCGGAGTCCTCGTCACTGTCCGCCCCCGACAGCCGGCCCGGCTCCACCTGCTCGGAAGCACAGCCACGTCATGGCATCGCGGGGAAATGGTGCTCCCGCCGGCGCCGTCCTCAGCACATGCCAGGCACATGCCAGGCACACGCCAGGCACACGCCAGGCACACACCAGCCCGGCTGCACTCCCGGGCGCAGCCTCTGCACCGACAGTGGCCCCCCGCGCCTCCCCTCAGCCGAGCCTGAAAGCCGCCCTCGGGCTCTCTGCTCCAGACGCCACGGTTTTGAGACCACAGCTCATGGCGGTGACCGAGTCTCTATTGATTTTTTACTTTTTTAAAATATGTTTTTAAATTGATTTCAGAGAGGAAGGGAGAGAGAGATAGAAACAGCAATGATGTGAGAGAATCATGGATCAGCTGCTCACTGGGACTGAAGGGTCCTGGGTTCAATTCCGGTCAATTCTCCTCCCCCTCCCCCTCCCCCCTCCCCCTCTCCCCTCCCCGTCCCCCTCCCCCTCTCCCCTCACTCCTCCCCCTCCCCCCTTCCCCTCCCTCTCCCCCCTCCCCCCTCACACTCCCCCCTCACCCTCCTCCCTCACCCTCACCCCTCACCCTCACCCTCTCCCCTCCCTCTCCCCTCACCTCACCCTCTCCCCTCACCCTCACCCTCTCCCCTCACCCTCACCCTCACCCTCACCCTCTCCCCTCACCCTCACCCTCTCCCCTCCCCCTCTCCCCTCACCTTGCCGTTGCTCCTCTTGTTCACTTTGAAGAAGCCCAGGAACTGCTTCTCTCTGTCCATCTCGCCGTTGCCCAGGGAGGAGTTCCAAATGGATTCTGGGAGGTAAGGAGAGTTCTGAGTTACTTTCCAGCATCAACACTTGGCGCTAAAAGCTCAACACACACCCTCCGCTCCTGGCGTTTGCTGTCCTATCAGCGAGGAGCCGCGCACGGCCCCGAGCCCGCAGCCCGGCCGCGAAACACGGGCCCCCTCATGGGCACGGGCGTCTCCCCGCCGCGCGCAGCGCACACCCCATCTCCTCCGCCCCTGGCCTGCTTTCCTCCTGCGACATTCTCTAGGGGCCCCAGGCCTCTCTCCCCCTCTCTCTCTCTCCCTCCCTCCCTCTCTCTCTCTCAGTCCTCAATCTCTTCCCTTCTTCATCAGGATTTTTTTTTTTTTTTTTTTTTAAAGAAACTATTTTAGCCCAACAGGCATGGCTCAGGGGCTGAGTGTCAGGGTTCGATCCCCGGCCAGAGCGCATGCCCGGGTTGCAGGCTCGATCCCCAGTGGGGGGCGTGCAGGAGGCACCGATCCATGGTTCTCTCCTATCATTGATGTTTCTCTCCCTCTCTCCCTTCCTCTCTGATATCGATAAGAATATATATTAAAAATAACTATTTTATTATGTGGGTGTGCATTGTTTATTTCTCAGTTGCGGCTGGTGTTCCGCCGTGGCCTGCCCTCGTTCCGTGCGTGGCCCCCACATTCCCGCCCGCCGGGCCCCGCAGGGTGGTCAGGGTGCTGTGCTCACGGCCCGGGCGGCGTCGGGGGTCAGCATGGCTGGAGCAGGTGCTCGCCGGCCGGCCGGGGACCCCGCAGCCTGGCCGGTCAGCAGTGGCGGCCTCGCCCGGGGCTGTGGCTCCCAGAACGAGGAGGGACCAGGGACCGGCATGGTCGCATGCCTGGTGGACCCAGTCCTGGGCCCGGATCAGAAGCTGCGGGGCGCGCCCCACTGGGGTGCTGGATGTGAGGGTGCAGGTCACCAGCACCGAGGGCTGGGTGTGCTCAGAGCCTCAGTCTGCTCGTCTGCAGAATGGGGTGAGCGGGGTGCAGCCTCAGCCTCTGCAGACGGGGGCCCGGTGCTGCCTGCCCACCGGTGCCGGCGGCTGCTGACCCATCACTCGCCAGTCTCCCCTCCCCCACCAGGCCGCTCCGGCCTCAGCCATCAGCACATCCCGTCTCTCTCCGAGGCTGTGGATGTGGCAGGAGGGACACCTTGGTGTCCCCGAAGGACATGACTTCCCCAGGCAGCGCCCCCGCCCCCGCCCCGCCCCCGCCAGGCCCCGGTGGGAGCCCTGGCTGTGCGCAGAGCCCCTCTCACCGCCGAACAGATGCTCCCGTCAGAAACCAGACCGCGAGGCGCCGCAGCACAGGCACCCTCCCCCACAGCGCACACCAGGCCCGGCCGGGGGCTCGGTGGCCGGAGCGCTGTCCCCAGACACCCAGGCTGTGGGTTCGATCCCTGGTCCAGGCACATGCATGAACCAACCTCTGAATGCATCATAAGCGAGCAAGAAAGTTGATGCTTCCTTCTCAAAACCGATGTAAAGGAACCAAGACACAAGCACACACGTCCGCACACTCATTCTGCAGGCGCAGGCGGCTGGCCATGCAGGTCACTCAGCAGCCACGTGTGCACGCGGGGTTCACGGCTGGTCACGGGAAAGCCTGCCCAGGTGCAGGGTTAACAGGAAAGATGCCCCGTTCGGCAGCGGCCACGGGAGCATCGTGTGAGGAGCCTGCCTGCGTGCAGACAGGCCGTGCTGCCGGGAAGTGGCAGGTGCCCACCAGGTGGGCGTGGAGAGCCTGCTCCTGGCACCCAGGCTAAAGCATCACCCACACACCACAGCCTCAGGACACGGCCGAGGAATTGGCATCGGTCCTCTCCCTGGACGGGGACGGGGCGGCCAGCACCCACAGGGACGGGGCGGCCAGCACCCACAGGGACGGGGCGGCCAGCACCCACAGGGACGGGGCGGCCAGCACCCACAGGGACGGGGCGGCCAGCACCCACAGGGACGGGGCGGCCAGCACCCACAGGGACGGGGCGGCCAGCACCCACAGGGACGGGGCGGCCAGCACCCACAGGGACGGGGCGGCCAGCACCCACAGGGACGGGGCGGCCAGCACCCACAGGGACGGGGCGGCCAGCACCCACAGGGACGGGGCGGCCAGCACCCACAGGGACGGGGCGGCCAGCACCCACAGGGACGGGGCGGCCAGCACCCGCAGGGACGGGGCGGCCAGCACCCACAGGGACGGGGCGGCCAGCACCCACAGGGACGGGGCGGCCAGCACCCACAGGGACGGGGCGGCCAGCACCCACAGGGACGGGGCGGCCAGCACCCATAGGGACGGGGCGGCCAGCACCCATAGGGCAGCCAGCACCCACAGGGACGGGGCGGCCAGCACCCATAGGGCGGCCAGCACCCACAGGGACGGGGCGGCCAGCACCCACAGGGACGGGGCGGCCAGCACCCACAGGGACGGGGCGGCCAGCACCCACAGGGACGGGGCGGCCAGCACCCACAGGGACGGGGCGGCCAGCACCCACAGGGACGGGGCGGCCAGCACCCATAGGGACGGGGCGGCCAGCACCCATAGGGCAGCCAGCACCCACAGGGACGGGGCGGCCAGCACCCATAGGGCAGCCAGCACCCACAGGGACGGGGCGGCCAGCACCCACAGGGACGGGGCGGCCAGCACCCACAGGGACGGGGCGGCCAGCACCCACAGGGACGGGGCGGCCAGCACCCACAGGGACGGGGCGGCCAGCACCCATAGGGCGGCCAGCACCCACAGGGACGGGGCGGCCAGCACCCATGCCGAGTGTCCTCCCTTTCACCTGTTTTTCTATAAACCAGATCTGGTATTAAACACTCTAACAAACATGTGCAGAAATCTTTGTAAACTATAAAAACTCACTGGGCCCTAACCGGTGTGGCTCAGTGGATAGAGCATTGGCCTGCAGACTCAAGGGTCCCAGGTTCAATTCCGGTCAAAGGCATGTACCTTGGCTGTGGGCACATCCACAGTGGGGGGTGTGCAGGAGGCAGCTGATCGATGCTTCTAACTCCCTATCCCTCTCCCTTCCTCTCTGTAAAAAATCAATAAAATATATTTTTAAAAATTAAAATAAAATAAAAACTCATTGGAATGGTAACGAACTGTGTGTGTGTATGTCTGTGTGTCCAAAATCCAAAAGGTTCATTAAAATCCCAATACATATGCATGTGTCTGTGTCTGTTATGTGTGCATGTATATCTAAATATACACATACGTGTGCAGATATATACAACTGATAAGCAATCAGTGTCAGAATAAGTACAAAATCTGAACTCCTCGTTGTTACATTTACGACGGCAAAGGGCAGACATCACAAACCACAGTGCCCCGAACTCCACAGCAGGCAGGACGGAGCTCCAGGACGGTGAGCAGCTGTGAGTGCGGTGACCACAGGTACGTGCAAGCAAGAGTGGGTCCACACAGCAAGCACAGGAATGCACGGCTACAGGCGAGCACGGCGAGGACAGGGAGGCAGAGTGCAGGTGAGAACAGGCGAGCACAGGCGAAGACAGGGGAGCACAGGGGAGCACAGGCGAGGACAGGGGAGCACAGGGGAGCACAGGCGAGGACAGGGGAGCACAGGGGAGGACAGGTGAGCACAGGCGAGGACAGGGGAGCACAGGGGAGCACAGGGGAGGACAGGTGAGCACAGGCGAGGACAGGGGAGCACAGGGGAGGACAGGGGAGGACAGGGGAGCACAGGCGAGGACAGGGGAGCACAGGGGAGCACAGGCGAGGACAGGGGAGCACAGGGGAGGACAGGTGAGCACAGGCGAGGACAGGGGAGCACAGGGGAGCACAGGGGAGGACAGGTGAGCACAGGCGAGGACAGGGGAGCACAGGGGAGCACAGGGGAGGACAGGTGAGCACAGGCGAGGACAGGGGAGCACAGGGGAGGACAGGGGAGGACAGGTGAGCACAGGCGAGGACAGGGGAGCACAGGGGAGGACAGGGGAGGACAGGGGAGGACAGGTGAGCACAGGCGAGGACAGGGGAGCACAGGGGAGCACAGGGGAGGACAGGGGAGGACAGGGGAGCACAGGGGAGGACAGGTGAGCACAGGGGAGGACAGGGGAGCACAGGGGAGGACAGGGGAGCACAGGGGAGGACAGGGGAGGACAGGGGAGGACAGGTGAGCACAGGGGAGGACAGGGGAGCACAGGGGAGGATGGAGAGCACAGGCGAGGACAGGTGAGCACAGGGGAGGACAGGGGAGCACAGGGGAGGACAGGGGAACACAGGGGAGGATGGGGAGCACAGGCGAGGACAGGTGAGCACAGGCGAGGACAGGGGAGCACAGGGGAGGACAGGGGAGCACAGGGGAGGACAGGGGAGCACAGGCGAGCACAGTAAGAAGGAAACGGCGTCACGGGCCGGCCGAGTCTGCCCGGATTCCTCCTGAGGCCGCGGTCAGACCGCACAGCACCGCCCACAGCACAGGCCTCTCAGCAGCCCAGGGGCCGGACACAGCCACAGGCGCCCCCGCCAGCCAGCGCCCGGAGCCCTCGGCCCCGTCCCTCCGTGCACACCCCACCATGCGGGCAGCCGTGGCACTGACCTCGGCAGTGCAGGGAGGGCTCCGACTGCGTTTTGGTCAGAAGAACTGAAAGGCAGCGAGGAGAGAGTGAGCACAAGGTGAGCACAGGGGAGCACGGGGGAGGACAGGTGAGCACAGGGGAGGACAGGTGAGCACAGGTGAGCAGCAGCCCCTGACCAGGCTGGGGCGCTCATCCGCCTCGGGGGCTGTCTGTCCGTCAGCCTGGGGGCGGGGGCGGGGGCGCTGGCGGGGCCGTGGGCGGGGCCGGGGCGCCGCAGGGCGTGGCTGTCCCTGGCTTGGGAGTGAGGTTTGAGATGCGGAGCCGGGAAAGGCCACGGAAAGCCAGTCCCCGTGACCAGGTGTAGGTGTGGGCTCTGCGTGGCTTCCTGAGGGAGGCCCTGTCCGCGCCTCCCCCTCGGCTCACGGAGCTCCAGGCAGGGGGCCGGGGCTGGGCGGGCCCGGAGGCAGGGCCACCAGGGGACAGCGAGTCCCTCCGCCGCCCGCCCGCCGCCCTGGTCCGTGCGGACAGCACCCGCCTGAGGGCGCCGTCCAGCTGTGCTGCGCGTGTCCCCTGCCCCCACACGCTCACCAGTGCTCCCGCATGTCCCGTGTCCTGCTTGTCCCCACGTGCTCCCACGTGCTCACACATGTCCTGTGTCCCCGCATGCCCCCACATGTTACCGCGGGCTCACATGTTTTACGGTGTGCTTCAATGCGTCCCATGTTCCTACATGTTCCTGTGTATTCCCATGTGTCCGATGTTCCCACGTGTTCCCATGTGCTACCACATGTTCCCACACGCTCCCATGTTTCGTCGCGTGCTCCCGTGTTTGCCATGTGCTCCCGTGTTCACTGTGTGCTCCCGTGTTTGCCGTCCGCTCCCGTGTTCGCCGTGAGCTCCTGTGTTTGCCGTGTGCTCCCGTGTTCACCGTGTGCTCCCGTGTTCGCCGTGTGCTCCCGTGTTCACCATGAGCTCCCGTGTTTGCAGTGTGCTCCTGTGTTTGCAGTGTGCGCCCATGTTTACCGTGTGCTCCCGTGTTTACCGTGTGCTCCCATGTTCGCCGCGTGCTCCCGTGTTTGCCGTGTCCTCCGTGTTTGCCGCGCGCTCCCGTGTTCGCAGTGCGCTCCCGTGTTCGCCGTGTGCTCCCGTGTTCGCCGCGCGCTCCCGTGCTCGCCGCGCCCCGGGCCCCGGCTCACCTCTCTGGGTGTCCCAGGCGTACAGCTCGCGGAGGCCCAGCTCGCCCAGCGACTTGGACAGCTCCAGCGCCTCGCCGGCCTCGGGGTGGCGCAGCAGCAGCACGTGCTCGGGGCTGACGCCGCACTTGGCGCAGATGGCGGGCAGCAGGCTGCGCAGCGGCGCCTCGGGGCTCACGCGCACCACGGCCTTCTGCGTGCGCAGGTAGTTCACCACCAGGCGCACCGACTTCTGGGGGACACACACGTGTGAGCGCGTCTGCCCACGGCCCAGGAGGGGACAGCGGTGCCCGGAGCACACGCTAACGACACGGGGTGGCATCGGGCAGGCTCCCCACGGGCAGCCCAGCACACGCAGCGCCGTTCCCGGTTCAGACCAGACTGAGCATGAGGCTTCAGACGCACCTTCCCCGGGGAGAGGGGGGAAGTGTCTGAAAACTCAATGTGGCCTGGCCGCTGTGGCTCAGTGGTCAGAGCGTCGGCCTGCGGACTGAAGGGTCCCAGGTTCGATTCCGGTCAAGGGCATGTAGCTTGGTTGTGGGCACATCCTGCAACCAAGCTACAAGGGGTGTGTGAGAGGCAGCTGATCGATGATTCTCTCTCATCGATGTTTCTCACTCTATCCCTCTCCTTTCCTCTCTGTAAAAAATCAATAAAATATATTTAAAAAATAAATAAATAAAAGGCAGGTCTGGGGTCACACTGGCTGCGCTGCGCAGGCTCAGTAGCTGCCACCCGCCAGGTGCAGAATCGAGGACCCTCCCGTCCCTGCGCGGTCCTCTTCTCACACGGCCCACCGCACACGGGCTCCGTTCCGGGGGCTGCGTCTCCTCGGCCAACCCCCTTTGGTGCCCACCTTCGCCTGGCACGGAGGGAGACCCTCGCCACGGCCCCGCGTGTGCCCCAGGCTCTCAGGCCCCGGACCCGCGGCCCCCCCCGGGCCTCCGTGTGCGGGGAGACCGGGCCGGCACTGACCTCGGGCGCCCTGGGCGGGCCGGGCGTGGCCCTCTCCTCGGGCACCTTCTCCTTCAGGAGCACCGTGTGCACGCTCAGGCTGCCCACGGGCGTGTTCGGCTTGAAGCTCAGCGGCTGCGGGGCCTCTGGGGCCCAGAGCTCCAGGGCGTGGAGGGACGGGTTCAGGTGGTTCTGCAGGCAGAGCTCCACCAGGAGGTCCATCATGGCCTGGCTGCGAGGGGAGAGAGGCGGTCAGGTCCGGTCTCCTCCGAACCGGCGGAACGGGAGCCAGCGGGAGCGAGGCCCCCAGGAGGAGAGGCAGCGGCTGGTGAACGCTCGGTGTGACCGCGCAGCCTCTGACAAGGGTCTAACTGATGTTTTGGGGGGAGACTGTGGCGGTCGCCCCGCGGTGAGCCCCTGAGCTCGCTGCTTCCCGAGGTCTGCGTCCCGCCCGGCCCTCCCGGCTCCCCGGCTCCCTAAGGCCGCTCCGGCCTCGGGGACGCGGACGCAGTCACGTCCGAGCGACTGAGAGCTGGCCGCCCGGCTCCCTCGCTGCAACAAAACTGCGTGCTCACTGAGATCAAAGCTCCGTTCCCCATCCCGCTGTGAACATGGCTTCCTCTGAAGGGACCGGTCAGGACAGAAGCAGCCCCACAAACCGGTCCCACCTCACAACTACGGCCCGGCTTGGTAACGGCATGCACAGCGCTGGAAACCCCATCGGTGATGCGCTCTGCTCCGACGGAGGAGGCTGAGCCTTCCGGGGGCCGAGGTGCGGGGACCCCGGGGGGACCAGAGCTAAGAGCGGGGGAGCCACAGGCCTGGGCATCCGGCCCCTTACATTTAACACCAGTGGGTCCGGTGTTCTTTCTTTATTATTACTATTTTAATATACGTTTACTGATCTCACAGAGGAAGGGAGGGAGAGAGGGAGAGAAACATCCATGATGAGGATCATGGATCGGCTGCCTCCTGCACACCTCCCTCTGGGGATCAAGCCTGCAACCCGGGCCTGTGCCCCGGCCGGGATGGAGCTGAGACCTCCTGGTTCCTAGACTGATGCTCAACCCACCCACTGAGCCACACCAGCCGGGCCATTTCCTCCTCTAACCTGGGTCCAGAGGACGGGCTGCGGGCTGCATGTCCGCCTGCACGGCCGGCCGGGGAGGGACCGGGAGGGTCAGGCCGGGGCACTGCATCGCCGAGGATGTGGGCACAGACCGGTGACCAGTGTCCGCGTGGAGGGGCCCGCCTGCAGCCCCGGTCTGAGCCCCTCCCCCCGCACCCCCGGTCTGAGCCCCCCCGCACCCCGGTCTGAGCCCCCCCCCTGCACCCCCGGTCTGAGCCCCCCCCCGCACCCCGGTCTGAGCCCCCCCCCACACCCCGGTCTGAGCCCCCCCCCCGCACCCCGGTCTGAGCCCCCCCCCCCCCCTGCACCCCCGGTCTGAGCCCCCCCCCGCACCCCGGTCTGAGCCCCCCCCGCACCCCGGTCTGAGCCCCCCCCGCACCCCGGTCTGAGCCCCCCCCACACCCCGGTCTGAGCCCCCCCCCCGCCCACGGTCTGAGCCCCCCCCCGCACCCCGGTCTGAGCCCCCCCCGCACCCCAGCCTGAGCCCCCCCCGCACCCCGGTCTGAGCCCCCCCCCCCCCCGCACCCGGTCCGAGCCCCCCCCCCCGCACCCCGGTCCGAGCCCCCCCCCGCACCCCGGTCTGAGCCCCCCCACACCCCGGTCCGAGCCCCCCCGCACCCCGGTCTGAGCCCCCCCCCTGCACCCCGGTCCGAGCCCCCCCGCCCCGCACCCCGGTCTGAGCCCCCCCACACCCCGGTCCGAGCCCCCCCGCACCCCGGTCTGAGCCCACCCGCACCCTGGTCCCAGCCCCCCGCAGCCCTTACCTCCCGCTGACCACGCTCCTGGTCTCCAGCCCGCCGGGCAGCACCACCGTGAGCTCCACCGGCCGCGCCCGCAGGCTCTCCTGGGCGGGCAGCGGGCTGGGCTGGCGCCCGGGGGCCGCCCCGCGCTGGGGGCTCGGCGCCCGCTGCCCGGCCGGCGCGGCCTTCCCCGGGGGAGGCGGGGCGCGAGCCTTCATCTTCCTCCTGAGGGACGACAGGGACTGGTAAGGGCACGGCGCTGCACGCTGTCCCCCTCCCCCTCCCCCCCTCCTCCTCCTTCCCCCCTCCCCCTCCCCCCTCCTCCTCCTCTCCCCTTCTCTCCTCCCCCTTCTTCCCTCTTCCCTCCTCCTCCTCCCCCCTTCCCTCCTCCTCCTCTTCTTCCTCCCCTCCTCCTCCTCTTTTTCCTCCCCTCCTCCTCCTCTTCTCCCTCCTCCCCCTCTTCCTCCTTTCCCTCCTCCCCCTCCCCTCCTCTTCCTCCTCCTCCTGAGGACCACAGGGCCAATGAGGGCGTGGCTGTGGCACGCTGTCCTCCTCCTCCCCCTCTTCCCCCTCCTCCCCGTTCACAAAAATCTATTTTCACTGATTTTGGGGGAGTGGGAGGGAGAGAGACATCGATGATGACCGAATCATGGATCGGCCGCCTCCTGCACCCCCACACTGGGGATCGAGCCACAACCCGGGCCCGTGCCCCGACCGGGAACCGAGTCCTCCCCGGGCTCCGGTCAGAGGGCCACAGGAGGGAGCTGGCTCGCAGAGTTACACTCGCCCCAGAGAGCCCTGCCTGGGGCACTCTGCCTCCGGTGTCAGGCAGGCACCCATTCCCGGAAACCCATCCTCAGGGAACACCCCACCGCAAGCCCGGGAGAGGCCCCCAGACGCCCTGAGACAGCCCCGGGCCAGCCCGAGACAGGCTCCCGCATGACAGGCCTCCGAACAACGCCGCGCCAGCGCTGTGTGCGCACAGATGTGATCGGATGTGACATGTTCAATGCAGGTGGTTAGAAAACAAGCTTCAAACAGCATCCACCTTTATATAAGGCAATATGCAGTGTCCCCTCGGGAGTTCGCCCGGGAGACCGAGTTCGATCGCTCGCTATGACGCGCGCTGACCACCAGGGGGCAGCACAGAACGATGAAGTCCCCTGATGGCAGCCAGCTGCCAGAAGGCCCCGATCGGCCCTATTCACGGGCCAGGCCTAGGCACCATGCCTGCCCACAAATGCTGTGACAGGGCCTCTGGTCTGTTTAGAAAACCTGTGTTTTTAGGAGCGGACGGTACAGCGATGGGCCACACGGCAGCCGGGAACGATCCAGGGAGAGTCAGCGGCCACGGGCCCTCCACGCGCGGCCCGTCTCTCCGTGGCAGCACTCGCCCACGTGCGACGCACAACACGGATCCGTCATGTAAAAACGGGGAGAGGAGCCACCGGGTCCCGACGAGGCCAACGCTGAGGCGGGGCCTCGGACACGCTGCGCGATGAGCAGTGAGTGAGTGCTCTTCGGTCCCTGGTCCAGCCTGGCCTGTCCTAACGCGTGTGACTGTCCGCTTTCCGCCATCCTCACACGCTTCCCTTTCCGTGTGCAGGGACGGGCGTGAAGCCGTGGGCTCCGTGGTGCTGCCTGCGGCCCATCAATAATGCAGGCACCCCCACGGCAACGCCGGGCGGGACAGCCCGGCCTGCTGCCCGGACAGGGACCAGCCCCGGCCCCCCCTCCGGACAGGGAGCCGCACAGCGATCCCCGGACAGGGACCAGCCCCGGCCCCCCCTCCGGACAGGGAGCCGCACAGCGAACCCCGGACAGGGACCAGCCCCGGCCCCCCCTCCGGACAGGGAGCCGCACAGCGAACCCCGGACAGGGACCAGCCCCGGCCCCCCCTCCGGACAGGGAGCCGCACAGCGAACCCCGGACAGGGAGCCGGCATGGCTGCTCCCCCACCACCTTGGGGTTTAACAAGGAAGAACACAGCTCCCGACTCCTGAGCTCAAAGGAGCCGCCAGCCCCCAGGACCCGGGAAAGCCCGGGAAAGCCCGTCCGCAGTGACTGCGTTCCCGGCGCACACTCAGCACATCTCGTGGCGGAGCGGCCGGGAGCCATTAGAACCCGACAGGCAGGGCTTCCCGTCCTGGCAGGACCTTCGGAGCCACAGTCCCAGCAGCCACACACCCCCCCCCCCCCCCAGCGCCAGGCTCGGGGCCTGGGACGCAGCCTCCACCCAGGGGCTCCCCTCGGGGAGGAGGGGTGCGGCCCCCGGAGGCCAGCAGGTGCCATCACTCCGCCAGCGTCCCCCGTCCGTCCCCGTTCCCTGTCCCCCACCCGCATCCCGTCCCCCGTTCCCTGTCCCCCACCCCCATCCCAGCCCCTGTCCTCCATCTCCCCTGCCCCCGCTCCCCTCCCCGCCCCACCCTCAGTCACCATTCCCTGTCCCGTCCTCAGTCGCGAAGGGAGGCCCCGCAGAGCCCCACGCCACAAAAATGCCGCGTTCCTCCCCCGGCGCCCCCGAGGGAGACCCCAGCGGGGAAGGAGCCGCTCCAGGAGGCACTTACTGGTTCCCACACCAGCGGGCCATGCTCGCCCACATGCCAGCCCGCCCGGCGCGGTGCGGTGCGGTGCGGCCCCCGGCCTCTGTCCGGCTCGGGCCCGGAGCGGAGACCGGAAGCGGGAGGCGGGGAGCAGAGCCTGGCCCGCCAGCTCCTCACTTATTCATGAGGTGCCACCCGACGTGGGCTCCGGACGCCCCCACGTCACCGCCCGGCCCGAACCCAGGCCCAGGCCCGCCCGCCGTCTGACCGCCCTCCTCCGCACGTGAGCCGGAGGGAGGGGACGGGGAGGGCCCAGCGGGGCTTACGGAGGCTGGGCCCCAGCACTGGTGGCGCCGCCAGGAGTGAGGGGGGCAGCGATGGGGGCGAGGGGGGGTGATGGGGAATGGGCTCCCCCAGGCGGCCAGGCCTCCGGCTGCCAGCACCGGCACCTGCAGACCCGCCTCGCAGGCTGATGTCACCCCTTTTGTCCAGGACGTTGTACCCGCCCCCCCCCCCCGCAGCCCCCCCAAACCCCGAGCGAGCGAGCGGCACAGTTCCCACAGCTGAGGCCTATTCGGTTTCCCCGCATTCCTCGTCCAGCTCACCGGCTGCCCAACAGATAACGCCCCGGACACGCCTCCAGCCAGGCACCAGGCCCAGGGCCCCAGCCAGAGGGGGGTCCCAGCCAGAGGGGGGTCCCAGCCAGAGGGGCGTCTCAGCCAGAGGGGGGTCCCAGCCAGAGCGGGGTCCCAGCCAGAGGGGGAGTCCCAGCCAGAGGGGGGTCCCAGCCAGAGGGGGGTCCCAGCCAGAGCGGGGTCCCAGCCAGAGGGGGAGTCCCAGCCAGAGGGGGGTCCCAGCCAGAGGGGGAGTCCCAGCCAGAGGGGGGTCCCAGCCAGAGGGGCGTCCCAGCCAGAGGGGTGTCCCAGCCAGAGGGGGGTCCAGCCAGAGAGGGGGGTCCCAGCCAGAGGGGGGTCCCAGCCAGAGAGGGGATCCCAGCCAGAGAGGGGGGTCCCAGCCAGAGGGGGGTCCCAGCCAGAGAGGGGATCCCAGCCAGAGAGGGGGGTCCCAGCCAGAGAGGGGGGTCCCAGCCAGAGGGGGGTCCCAGCCAGAGAGGGGATCCCAGCCAGAGAGGGGGGCCCAGCCAGGGCACAGGGTCCCGGCGAGGGCACAGCGGATCTGGGGGAAGGATCTAGCTACCAGGACATCACGCCCCCCGGGGCCTGCAGCTGGCTCCGTGGGAGCTGCAGCGTCACCTGAGTTCACTGGCCGACCCCCTTGTCCCCTGGGCAGCCTGGCCGGTCCACTCAGCCCCGAGGAGGTAGGAGTGTGCTGTGCAAACCCCTCGCCAGATACCCCCCGAAAGACCCAGCCTCCCCAGCTGCCTCACTGCCCCCTCCCGCCCTGCTGCCTCCAGGACTGCAGCTTGGGGCCCCAGAGCCACACAGTCCCCGTTCACGCCCCTCCTTCCCTCCCCCCTCCCCCTTCTCCCCTCTGCCTCCCCAGAGGGCCGGGCAGCCGGAGGCAGGGGCTGTGGTGGGGCAGGCTTAGCCGGGACTGGAGCTGAACCTCACTTCTGAGCAGCGACTCCATTCGGCAGGAAACAGCACTGAGCTGCCGGGCCTGCCCAGACCCAGTCCAGGAGAGGGAGCTGGCAGGGCTACGCCTGTCCCCCCAGTGAGCCCCTCCCCTCCAGCTCCATCAGGATGGGACGGTCGAAGGTCAAAGACGAGAATGCCCCCGGCCGGCCTGGCTCAGAGGTTGAGGCCGAGCTAGGAAGAGGAGGTCACGGCTGGATTCCCGGTCGGGCACAGGCCCGGGTTGTGGGCTCCATCCCCAGGGGCGTGCAGGAGGCAGCCCATCCATGATTCTCTCTCATCACTGATGTTTCTCTCTCTCTCCCTCTCCCTCCCTCTCGGAAGTCAATAAAAATTTATTTTTAAAAGAATATCAGCCCGTCCGGCACGGCGGGCAGAGGGGGCCGAGCCCGGGAAGGCAGGGGAGCGGGGGCGCGGGCCTGGCTCAGCCTCGGCTTTCCTTCCCGGAGCCGCTCGGCCCCACTCCCCGGTGGGAACGGGGCGGAGGGCTGGATTAGGTTCCTCCGGGAAGTGTGAGAGTGGGAACAAAGCCGACCGGGCCGGAGCCGGGCGGGAGCCGCGTGAAATGCATCCCGGCGATAAGCACCGGCCTTTGTCAGCCCGGGAGCAGGAAACGGCCACCGGCTGGGGTGGCGCCAGGCCTGGCAGGAGCGGCCTCTGCGCGGTTCCAGGAACCGGCCGCCCTGCCCGCAGCCCGGCTCCGGGCTCCGGCAGGCTCCGGCCACGGCTCCGGCCACGGCTCCTCCAGGCTCCGGCAGGCTCCGGCAGGCTCCGGCCACGGCTCCTCCAGGCTCCGGCAGGCTCCGGCCACGGCTCCTCCAGGCTCCGGCCATGGCTCCGGCCATGGCTCCTCCAGGCTCCGGCAGGCTCCGGCAGGCTCCGGCCACGGCTCCTCCAGGCTCTGGCCACGGCTCCGCCAGGCTCCGGCCACGGCTCCGGCCATGGCTCCTCCAGGCTCCGGCCACGGCTCCGGCCACGGCTCCTCCAGGCTCCGGCCATGGCTCCTCCAGGCTCCGGCAGGCTCCGGCAGGCTCCGGCCACGGCTCCTCCAGGCTCCGGCCACGGCTCCGGCCATGGCTCCTCCAGGCTCCGGCAGGCTCCGGCCACGGCTCCTCCAGGCTCCGGCAGGCTCCGGCAGGCTCCGGCCACAGCTCCGGCCACGGCTCCGGCAGGCTCCGGCAGGCTCCGGCCACGGCTCCGGCCACAGCTCCGGCCTCGGCTCTGGAGAGCGGGCCTGCGGGGGCTCCTGCAGCCTCTGATTTCCAGCCGGGCCGCACAGCAACGGGGTCCCCGAAAACACCTGTGCGTGTGGCTGTGCAAACCCCTCGCCACGCACCTGCTGCCTCAGTTACCAGCGGCTGCCAGAGGAGAGGCGGGAGGATGACACCTCCGAGCCCACGGACAGGGCCCAGGGCAGTGAGGAGCTGAGGGGGCGGGGGCTGGGGAGGGGGAGGAGATGTTTGTAATACGATCAACAATAAAACGTGTTTTAAAATAAGGCATTTCGGGAAGGAAAGTCTGGGAAATGGAAATGAACTAAGCGGCATCGGCACGGCGCTCCGGGCGGCCCAGCACTGAGGGTGCGTGTCCTGCAGCCGGGGCCCGGAGCCGCCGCGGACACAGCGGCACAGGCCGGGCTGCAGGGCCCGGCGGCTTCGAGGGGACGTGCTCGCCCGGAGCTCAGCGCTGGCACCTTAATTCTCCCTGAAAACATGACCCCGATGACCCGGGACACTGAGCTCAAAATAGGCCGGGCCCGCAGCCCCCGCGGGAACCTGAGCTGTCCGGAGCCAGGCCTGCTTCCCACGCACGGCGCCCAGAGCTCACTGCCTGCAGCCTGGGCACGCCCCGAGACCCTGCCCCCCCACGCTGCCAGCCCCTGCCCCGCACAGGGCCTGCCTCCCCTCCCCCAGGCTCCCCGTTGCCACTGCTCACAAGAGACTTACAAGGGAGGAGGATTCCGCCCCGACCAAGGACCAACAGCAGAGGCTAATGGGTGTGTGCGTGGGGGGCGGCGGGGGGGGGAAGGGGGGGCTCAGAGGCCTGGGGAGGAGAGAGAGGAGTTTGTTTTGCAGCTGAGTGGCCTCCCAGGAGCGGTGCATGCAACAGGCGGCCAGCAGGGGGCGCCTGAAGGGAGAGCAGGCCTGGGTGAGGAGGGAGCCTCAGGGTGGGCTGTGTGCAGGGGTGGAGGGTGTGTGTGGGAGGGGGCATATGTATGTGGGAATGCATGTGTGAGGGGGCATGTGTGGGGGGGTATGTGTATGGAGGGGCATGTATGTGTGCTGGGGTGGCATGTGTGGGGGGGCATGTGTGGGGTGGGTGTGTGGTGGACATGTGTGTGGGAGGCATGTATGGGGGGCATGCACTCAGCAAGGCGCTGCCCCTTCCTTCCTGGGGGGCAGGGCCCCTTCAGACTGGACCAGCTGGAGCTGGCACCGGACACCCTGCGTGCTCGGCGCCCTGCACACCGGGTGCAGCTCGGAGCCCCGGGCGAGGCCCCATGCCGGGCGGGTGGGTGCTGGCTGGGAGCTCTCCACTGGCCACGTGGAACAGGGACGCCCAGCCCAGGGGAGGGCGGGTGCAGGGAAGAGAGGGACAGGCAAGGGGTGGCCACGGGCACCTAGGAAACCAGGTGTGCCTGCAGAGCGGGGCGGCAGTTCGGGCCCTCTGACCCCCTCCCCGCCCGCCCCCCAGCCCCAGGGCCCGTGGACCCCCTCCCCGCTCCCATCACTCCCAGAGGCGGGGCCTCCTCTCCCTCCTAACATCTGAGCGGGCCAGGCCCCTGCTGGCTGCAGAGCACCTTTGTCCTGCGTGCAGGGTTCAAGTGCACCCAGCTGTTCACCAGACACCTCCCCTGGCCTGCAGGGGGCGCCCCCTCCCTGATTTCCTCCGACAGCCCTGCTCCTGGCTGTTTGCTTCTTTCTCATCAAAACCAAAATGGCAGCACGCAGGGCCTGGCACGGGGGTCCTTCCATCCGCACGAGCCCCCGGGTCCCCTTCTCTGGACCCGAACCCGCCATCCGGCCGGAACCTAGCGGGCTTCTAGCAATCCGCCAAGGGATGGGGTCACTGAGTGGCTCCTACACGTTAAAATGTAACCGTCCCCAGCTCCAGCCTGATCTGTTAAACAACAACACCCAAAGCTTTGCCCCAGCCGGCCCGGCTCAGTGGCTGAGCATCGACCTAGGAACCAGAGGGTCCGGGTTCGGTTCCCGGTCAGGGCACAGGCCCAGCTTGCTGGCTCATCCTCAGTGGGGGCCTGCAGGAGGCAGCGGGTCCACGGGTCTCTCATCAGGGATGTTTCTCTCTCTCCCCCCTCCTCTCTGAGATCAATAAAATGTATTTTCCTTTAAATAAAAAACAGCAAGCCGAGCTTTTAGAGACACGAAGCAGCAGACTTCTCCACAGCTCCCACAGCTGTCTGCGGGGACCCGCCCCGTGGTCAGCACAGAGCTAAACGGGACTCACAGAGACCACGCAGTGCGAGCGGCAACCGGGGTTAAGCGAACCGGCTGCAATGCACCGGCCAGGTGCCTCAGGCTCTGCGGTCCCAGCACACAGCCCCTCCAGCCGGAAGAGCGCCGTCACTGGCTTCAGAATCCCCGTCCCATCCCTGCGGGCACACCCCCGGGATGCTTCACCGGAGCCTCTAAAAGCCACTCTGCCCACAGGCAGCACTGGAGCCGGCGCTGTGTCAGCGGGGCGCTGTGCCAGGAGGGGGCGCCGTGGCGGAGCGGCATTACTACAGGGTATTTACATGGCGTTTGGCGTCTGGATAATGACCGGGTCCCCACGAGGACTTACATCCGGAGCTTCCGGCTCCTCTCCTGGGTGAAGCCGTGGGTGACTGCGGGGACCGGACACGGCCCCGGGGGGGGGCAGTGGGGGGCTGATGTCACAGGGGCTTTGTTGGCACACAGGCCTCCAGGCTCTGCCCCTCAGATGCCACAGGGCAAAGAGGAGGAGAGGGAACCCCCCAAAGTGCCCCCCCCGGGGGCTGCAGCGGACAGCAGGCGGGGGCCCAGGGCAGACGCCAGGCCCTGTGCCAGGCCTCTTGGTGCCCACCCCGTCCCGCCCCTGGAGAGCCCCGCCCCGCACAGACTGGGCTGTTCTACCAGAGTGGGTTTGTTCGCTGCCCGCTGGCGTGTCTCAGCGTGGACGCCGAGCGGCCAGCGTGCCGGGCTGGCAGGTTAGGGGACGGGGATCCGCGGGTGAACAAACCCCCCGTGACCAGTGAGTGCTCAGTGCACTTCCCATCACAGGTACGGACTGTATGACGATTTTGTTCCCTTTTAAAATGTATTTGTATTGATGTCAGAGAGGAAGGGAGAGGGAGACAGAAGCATCCATGACGAGAGAAAATCATGGACCGGCTGCCTCCTGCACGCCCGCACTGGGCATGGAGCCTGCAGCCTGGCACGTGCCCCGATGGGGAGTGGAACCCTGCCCCCCGGTTCACCGGTCACGCTCAGCCTCGGAGCCGCGCCCACGGGCTGCCCTGTGACCCCGCACTGTCCTCCCGCAGGCCTGGTGCCGGTGACATGCACAGCCACACACGTGCTTCCGGGAGCGGGCCCGCCGCCCAGCACCCGGGCCCCCGGAGGAGAGGCCGCCCCGGGGCCCGGAGCAGCTCCGGCCGCCAGGCCCAGGCCCGGCCCTCTCCCCCAGGCAGTCCTGGGCGAACTCACTGGGGGATCACCAGACGCACCAAGACGCGCACACGGCCTCCCGGGTCCCCACACGGCACCCCCCCCCCCCCCCCCCGCCCCATCTGATCACGAGGCTCAGCGAGCCCCACAGCCCAGCCTTCTCTGCGCGTTTGTCGGGACAATTTCACGGCGAAATGCAGCGGGACCTACAGGAGCCAGCGCCGACGCCCGTCCACCCGCCCGTCCGGCAGAGCCCGGGTGCAGGTCCTCTGGATTGTTCCAGAAGGCCGTGGTCGGCACACTCATCCGTCCACAGAGCCAAATGCCAACAGCACAAGCCACATTTTCTAAAGTCAAACTTCTTCTAACGCCACTTCTTCAACACAGACTCTTGCAGGCCCTGGTATTTTGTGGAAGAGCCACACTCAAGGGCCCGAGAGCCCCGGTTTGCGACCACGGATATAGGAAACGGTTCCCACACGTCTGATAAGGAGCGGGCTCGGCCCCAGGCGGCAGAGAAAAGGCGCGGAGCTCCTATTTGAAACAACCCTGGCCGGCCGGTGTGGCCCGGGGGTTGAACTAGGGGGTCGTGGTTCAGTTCCCGTCGGGGCACAGGCCCGGGACACAGGCTCCATCCCCAGTAGGAGGCGGGCAGGAGGCGGCCGATCCATGGTTCTCTCTCATCATTGATGTTTCTGTCTCTCCCTCTCCCTCTCTGAGGTCTATAAAAATATATTTAAAAAGGAAAAACAATGACGTTGTACCAAAGTAGCTGGGAAACCAGGAGAGAAGTTTCTATGCCTCCGAAGCCTGGACACTCGACAAACGCAGAGGCATGGCCTGCGCTCACGGCCGCTCCTTCGTTCTGCACGTTCTGAGGGAGAACTCGCACACGGGCCCCTGCCCGCCTCCCGCGTGCTCCCACGGGGCCCCCGGACGGTCCTGAGGTCGTCTGGTCCAGGGAGACGTAGCCCAGCACTCGCAGGCCGTGCCCCCCCACCCCCCAATCCCGGGAGGCCCGGAGCCCGGCCACCAGGCAGCCCTGCCCCGCCCGGTGGCGGCCTGGGCACCCACTGTCACCGCCACTCCTCCCCTTTCACACAACTCACCGCTCTGCCAGCATTTCCGTCTGTCCCTCCGTCTGTCCGTCCAAGAGCTTCCTGCCAGCCCTCCCTCCCACGTCCGCCCTGGGTCACTCCTGAGGCCCCGGAGGGACTGGGCCCTGACACTCAGCCCGGCCCGGGCCCGGCTCTCGGCACAGGGCGTGGCGTCCGCGCGGCACGGCTTCTGTCACCCCAATAAACACGTGCGCTTCCGTGACCGGAACGCTCGCAAACGCGCACGCAGGGGCGGCTCCCGGCTGTCACTCCCGCGTCCGGCGGGCACACAGGCCGCCCCACGCCAGGAGGAACACGTGACAACGTGCTCCCCGTTTTACAACCAGGGAGCTTATCGCGTGCAGAAGGCTGCCTGCACCTCCCCTGCGGGTGTGCTCACTGACCAGAGAGCGAGGGGGGTAGAGGCATCCCAGAGGAGAGCATCGCTGACGGGCTGCTCCTGCACGCCCCCCACTGGGGATTGAGCCCACAGCCCGGGCCTGTGCCCTGACCCGGAACCGAACCCTGACCTCCTGGCTCCTAGGTCGATGCTTAACCACTGAGCCACACTGGCCGGGCTCGTTCACACGTCCCAGGGGGCTTAACATCCCCAGGAAACAGGCCTGCGCTGTGAGCGGGGGAGGAAATGTCCCCCTGCCCTGGCAGCAGCGGGCAGAGGCGGCGCTGGGAGCCGGAACGGCCGGGCACAAAGGTCGGGTGCCCGTGAGCAGGGGGAGGGCGGGCGGGGCTGGGTGGGGCCTCAGCTCTGCGACTCTCCCTCCGAGTCACCGCCCATCCTCCCGGGCGAGGACTCTGAAAGCGTGTGGTGCACACGTGACAGCGTGCTCCCGCTTTACAGCCGCGAGCTGACCGTCCTCCGGAGACCACGTCCTGGACACACGGGGTCTCTGCTGCAGCCCGTGTTCCTGGGAACACCCCGCTAGCCAGCCTCTGCAGAGCTCTGCAGGCGGGCTCCGCTGTCAGAGAACGTGGGAAATACTTTTTTATATTTCTTTATTGATTTCAGAGAGGAAGGGAGAAAGAAAGAAACATCAATGAGGAGAGAGAATCATCGATCAGCTGCCTCCTACACACCCCCTTTGGGGATGTGCCCACAACCGAGGTACATGCCCTGGACCGGAATCAAACCCGGGACCCTTCTGTCTGCAGGCCGACGCTCCATCCACTGAGCCGACCGGTTTCGGCTGGAAAGCATTTTTAATTGGGAAGGTTTTTAGCCCCGGCGGGCTCTTCTGGACTTGCATGCATCGCTCCCTGGGGACAGAGTCCACAGCCACGCGTGGCCTTCCCCGTGGCTCCTCAGTGAGCAGTGGCCAGACCCGGGCCTAGTCACCAGCATCACAGGGTAGACCAGCTGTCTGTGCCACCCGGCGGCGATGGCGCGGGCGGGAGGTCTCCGCCTCTGAGGGGCCGGAGTGCCTGCCAGCAGCGTGGCCAGACCGGGCTCCCCAGGAGCACGTGGGGAGAGGCCTGGTCGGCCAGGCTCCGTGGTTTACCCAGTCAGGGCCCATGCCTCTGACCCACGTCCTGTGTTCTAAGTGGCTGCACCTGGGCCACCAAGGAGCCGGGCAGAGGAGTCTCCACGGCCCGGGGACCGGTGTGGACGCCCCCGCCACGTCCCAGAAGGCCCCGCGCCGGCCACCTTGGGACCCACACCAGCCACGCGGCCGAGCTGTCTGTGTGTCCACCCGGGATCTGGGGGTTTAAGGACGCAAAGGGACAGCGCTAATGTTCAGCCCCCCAAAATGGCCAAAGCCCAAGCCGGTTTGGCCTAGTTCAGTGCTTGGCACACTCATTAGTCAATAGAGCCAAATAGCAACAGCACAACGATAGAAATTTCTTTTCAGAGCCAAATTTTATATATATATATGTATTTTATTGATTTTTTACAGAGAGGAAGAGAGAGTGACAGAGAGAAACATCGATGAGAAAGAAACATCCATCAGCTGCCTCCTGCACACCCCGTACTGGGGATGTGCCCACAACCAAGGCACATGCCCTTGACCGATGTCGAACCTGGGACCTTTCAGTCTGCAGGCCGACGCTCCATCCACTGAGCCAAACCGGTTTCGGCAAGAGCCAAATTTTTAAAACTTAAACTGTATAGGCAGGTACGTTGTTATTAACTTAATTAGGGTACTCCTTCAATCACACTGTATGTGTGCGCTTGTGCGTGATATTCTGTGGAAGAGCCACACTCCAGGGGCCAAAGAGCTGCATGTGGCTCATGAGCCATGGTTTGCTGACCGCTGGCCTACTGGATGGAGCGTTGGCCTGCAGACCAAAGGGTCCCGGGTTCGATTCCGGTCAAGGGCACGGACCTCGGTTGCAGGCTCCTCCCCAACCCGGGCCTGGTCAGGGCGCATGCAGGAGGCAGCCTATCGATGTCTCTATCCCATCGATGTTTCTGTCTTTCCCTCTCTCTTCCACTCTCTCTAAAAATCAGTGGAATAATATCCTCGGATAAAAGTTTTTAAGACAAATAGATGATAGATAGATAGATAGATAGATGGATAGCCGGCCATCGTGGCACCCTGTCAGCTCCCGTGAGCGAGAAGCGGCACCTCACGTATTGATCACGTGGGCGGGTGAGCTGTGGGTCTCCCCCCGAGCTGGGGGGGGTCCCCGCAGAGGTGGGGCCGGGGAACCGGGGAGGCGGGGATCCCAGGTGGGCGGTGCAGCCTCAGCCTCAGCTGCAGCCGGCCGGCCTGGGGCGGAGCTGCCTGGGAGGCCGGGCACACCGGCCGGACGGGTCTGGCTGGCTGGGGTGGCGGATGGTGACAGGATCTACTGTCACCCAACACCGCCTGGCAGCCTGGGCACGTTTCACAGGGGCTCCCGCACTGCCCTGTCCCGGTCCCCGGGCAGGGGCACCCCGCCTTTACAGCGCCAACTGGGTATGCATGCGAGGCCCAGTGTCCCCCTCGCGGCCCGGGCAGCCGGAGAAGGGGGTGCCAGCACCTCCTGCATGCTGGGATGGAGTCTGCAACCCTGCCTGTGCCCTCAGCAGGAACTGAACCCTGACCTCCAGGCCGCCGGGTGGGCTCCTCTGTTCTAGAAAGCAGCCCTGAGCCCCCCTCGCCTGCGCCAGTGCAGCAGCCGGCGGGTTTCCCGGGACAAACACAAGGCGGAGACCAGCCTGGGGAGCGAGCTGCCCGCGGAGACCAGCGTTCCGACGCCGGGAGGCCGGGCAGGGAGGGGGCGGGCGCCTCTCGTCCTGATAAAGCAGGAATCTGGGGAATCTGTCTGGGCAGCTCTGTGCCAGGATCGGGGCCCACACCCAGGCAGCACATTCTGAACTCGTGATAAGATGTTCCCTACTCCGACTGTCCGGCGTGGCTCCGGGGTTGAGCGTTGACCTATGAACCAGGAGGTCAGGGTTCAATTCCCGGTCAGGGCAGGTGCCCACATTGCAGACCGTCCCCAGTGTGCCCCGGGCAGGAGGCAGCTGGTCCCTGATTCTCTCTCTCTCTCTCTCTCTCTCTCTCTCTCTCTCTCTCTCTTTTTCTCTCTCTCTCCCCCTCTCCTTCTCTTCTCTCTCTGAAATCAATAAAATATATTTTAGAAAAAGAAGATGTTCTCTACTCAAAGTCTGGGCCCCACAGGGACTGGCATCTCTGGGCAGGGAGAGTGTGCAGCGCCCGGGTCCGGCTGGGCCCCTCTGGGCGGGGTTACCGGTGGGGCGGGGTGGTGCCCACGGGGAGTGGCTCCCACACGTGGCCAGGCCTGGAGCCCGCCTGTGCCTCTCAGGCCTGCTCTCCCCAGACCCTCCTGTGACGCCCACTCTGGTGTGGCCCGGCCCCACGGCGCCTGGGCCAGAGGGGAGGGGCCTGCGGCACACAGGGCGGGCTCCGGGGGCTCACAGCGAAGGGGAGACGGGCGGGCCAGGGCAGTAAAGTTGGGGAGGACGTGGTGGGGCCGAGCCTGGGTCAGGGACTCCCGTCTCAGTGCTGACCTGGCCGGATGGGGAGGCAGCAGGGACGTGGCCACCTGGTCAGCATGGCCGCCTCCACCCTCGGGCGGGTGGCACTGAGACCCAGGTGGTGCGTGCCCGGCCCACAGCTCCCCCTGACCCTTCCCGGACACCCCCTCCACCACTCCCCCTCCCCCCGTGCCCCCGGAGAACCATCGCCAAACCCCACAGGGAGTGGTCGCTACACTGTCACCCCTCAGAACACAAGGAGGGAGCTGAGGACCCCCCACTTCTGGCCTGAAGTTACGCAGAGACTTCCTGGGTCTTAAAATTCACAGGATCAAGTGGGTGAACTGGATGGCACATGCATTATGTCTTAATAAAGCTGGTAGTCAACACATCATGGAAATAGAATGCTTATTTCTTTAAAAAATGTAATATGATTTTATTGATTTCAGAGAGAGGGAGAGAAACATCAATGATGGGAGAGAATCATTGATCAGCTGCCTCCTACAGGCCCCTACTAGGGATCGAGCCCACAACTCACGCAGTATGTCCTGATTGGTGCATGGGACAACACGCAATCCACTGAACTACACTGGCCAGGCAGAAAGCATAATTTTTTAAAGTTGTTATGTGGGTCTTCTTCCCTCTGTGGGTCAATGATCTTTAACTTAAAATATGTATATTCTGTGGCCCTAATTCACCTCAGTTACCTTTGTGTATATCTACACTAGTAAAAGAGAAATATGCAAATTGACCATCACTTGTGATGCCCGCCAGCCAATCAGGAGTGAGTATGCAAAGCTGGCATCAGGTCCACCCCCAGTCACTCTGGGCCTCTGGGCAGCACACATGCAGGCATGGAGCAGCCAGGTGAAGCAGGACGCCTGCTATGAGGGGGAGGGCAGGGGGCGGAGGGAGCTACAGGAGCGGTGCTCTGGCTGGAGCGAAGACGGAAGGCAGCAGCCAGAGCGAAGGCCTGGGTCCCGGTGCCAGAGGAAAACCAGTGCTGGCAGCCAGGGAAAGGAAGGCCCATTGCACGAATCTTCGTGCACCGGGCCTCTAGTAGCTAATAACAAATAACAGAGATGGACAGATGATGGCTGGACAGATGGACAATGGATGGGTGGATGGACAATAGATGAATGAATGGAAGAATGGATGATGGATGATGGATGGAGGGATGGATAGATAGATAATGGGTGGATAATGGATGGACGGACAATGGATGGACAGACAATGGATGAATGGACAATGGATGGATGGATGAGGAATGGAGGGATAGACAATGGGTGTAGAGATGGATGGAGGGATGAATGGATAGATAATGGGTGGATAATGGATGGATGGACAATGGACAGATGGACAATGGATGGATGGACAATGGATGAATGGATGGAAGAATGGATGGATGAGGGGTGGAGGGATAGACAATGGGTGTAGAGATGGAAGGAGGGATGAATGGATAGATAATGGGTGGACAATGGATGATGGATGGATGGATGGACAATGGATGGATGGAAGAATGGATGGATGAGGGATGGAGAGATAGACAATGGGTGTAGAGATGGATGGAGGGATGAATGGATAGATAATGGGTGGATAATGGATAGATGGACAATGGATGGATCGATGGAAGAATGAATGGATGATGGATGGAGGAATGGAGGGATAGACCTTGGGTGTAGAGATGGATGGAGGGATGAATGGATAATGGGTGGACAATGGATGATGGATGGATGATGGATGGATGGATAAAGAGGGGACAATGGGTGGATGGACTGCTGGGCAGATGCAGGAGGTAACATCCCTGCCCCATTGCAGTGTTCTCTGTCCGGTGGAGGTGACCAGGCTGCCCTGCCTCCAGCGCTCTGCAGGACGCAACAGCGTGAGCACAGGAGCCAGAGGACAGGAAGTGGTCAGTGACCGGGACAGACGGCGGACAAGTCACCTCCTGCTGCCCAGGCTCTGGGCTCGCGTGCTGGACGCCCAGCCACTCGGTGACACACAGAGCGATGGGCCCCGCTCCCGCTCACCTCCTCTC
>CM072930.1:2055000-2272500 GCA_036971965.1 Nyctalus aviator
TCAGTGGATAGAGTGTCAGCCTGAGGACTGAAAGTTCCCAGGTTCGATTCCGGTCAAGGGTAGGTACCTTGGTTGCGGGCACATCCCCAATAGGGGGTGTGCAAGAGGCAGCTGATCGATGATTCTCTCATTGATGTTTCTAACTCTCTATCCCTCTCTCTTCTCTCTGTAAAATATCAATAAAATATTAAAAAATATATTTTAAAAAAGACCTTTTCTCCTTTAAGACTTACGATCAGCATAAATTTACTTTGGCGGCCCTGCTAGCGTCTCTCAACCTGTGGGCCGCGATCCTCAGGTTGAGAACTGCTGCTGTAGAGCCCAAGACCATCAGAAAACACAGATATTTACATTACGATTCATTAACAGCAGCAAAATTACAGTTATGAAGTAGCATCGGAAATAATGTTATGGTTGGGGGTCACCACAACAGGAGGACTGTATTAAAGGGCTGAGGCATTAGGAAGGTGGGGAACTGTTTTATGCAGACCACTTGTGATGATCGTATTATCTCTGAATTGTGATGACTGTGCAGTGGAGGGTCCTGTGTGTCTGGGTCTGAGTGACAGGAACATGACTGAGCTGTGCACACGCAGGCCTGCTTCCGAGCAGGGAGCCTTTGGCTGCAGGATGTTGCATGGAACGATAGCCACGGGCCATGTCACTTCCCACCGGCCAAGGGCGGGGTGGCCCGTTTGGAGGCACATGTTGTCACACTCGGTGAGAAACAGAGCAAAAGCCCCGCCGCCCATTATGAGCGATGACCAGAGAGGCCAGACAGGTCACCCAGTGGAAAGGGGGCGGGGCAGCAAATACAGCATCTGTGAGCAGACGTCACTTCATCATCAGAGCATGCCTGAAACCACTGGTTCCTTCCCCCCCGTCTCTCAGAGCCGCATGGGCCCTCGTCTGCCAGGACTGTCATAGCGAAGTGCCACACACACCACAGAAAATGTCCTCACGGTTCCGGAGGCTACAGGTCAGAGGTCAAAGTGTCCAGGGTTGGTTCCTCCTGGGGCTCTGTCTTCTCTGCTGGTGTCCTCTCGTGCTCTTGCTCAGGGTGTGTAGCCACATGTCCTCTCCTTGGAAGGACACTAGGACCCACCCCCACTGACCGCATTTTAACTCAGTCACGTCTTCCAAGACTCCATCTGAAAGCACAGTCGCACTCTGAGGGACCGGGGCTGTGAACGTCAGTGGGGGCAGGGAAGAACCATTCAGCCCATACCAATGTCCTCATTGGGTTAAATAGGACACATGATACATTAGGGCCGCCAGCATTCAGGCCAACCCCTTTGTTATCAACCCCATGATTTTTTGATGGAAAATTCCAGCCAGATAGGGCTCTACACTTTAGAAAGTTATTAACAGTATTTCACACATACTGTCGCTTATTAAAATGTTTTCATCTAAATGCTTGACCACTTACACTTACATCCCATTACTTTCAATCATGTCTGGACAAAGCTAACTAAAGTAAATGCAAACAAGGGAGAAAAAAATGTCCCCAATGGTCACCCTGCTGAGAAAATGACTGCATAGCTGTTTCATTTTCAAATATGAAGTGCAAGCTTATAGGTATTTTTGTAGCCAGACAGAGATAAATTTGTTTTGAGAAACTAAATTTATCTGAAATCAAAATGGCTTACACTTAACGGGTCTAGTTTATTGCTAGCAAGCATTGCTTTGATGGTTCCTTATCTTTGGTGATCAAAGATATATATGTTTACTTTCCTTATTCAGAATTTTTTATAGATCCATTTTTCACATGTCAACTTGCTTATACGTAAGCCTACCTGCAAGTCCGATCTAAACACAGCGAGCGTACCTGCTGCTATCTGCTGGGCTTTCCACGACAGGTGGGGATTGGGATTTAGGGTCCCTCCTCTGCTTCACTCCCAGGGCTGCAGACTTCTTGGGATGCCACCTCTTGCAGAGGATGCCTGGGAACATGTAGCTGTCTATTACGAGATTGTTACTCAACCCAGAGCTAACATAATGTTCAATAATCTCCCCAAATAAAGTATTCACGTACAGGTTTTATCAATTTCGAATTGTCCGTGTCAAATCTCAGAAAAAATAATATTACTGATCATGGGTATTATTCAGGACACTGAAATGAAGGATTGTTGGTGAAAAAAAATAACACAAAAAACACACAACAACATCAATTTAAAAAAAAAAAAAATGTGGTATTGGTCCAGAAAGTCACACTCAAAATAGATGACAATTTACATAACAGGGATATTATTCTGGAATAAAATCATTGCTTCCTAAAAGTTGTAGAGTGGTGACAAGGTTACTTAAGAAGGTAGGAAATGGAGGCCATGGCGACGGTCGAAAGCCAGATAAGATGGCTTTCCAAGAGCTGCCATTCTTGCTGTCAGTATGTCTACTTATCCCTGGAAACCTCCGGGCTCAGCTCACTGCCTTCTGAGTGTTGAAAAGTAATTAAAGATGCATCAACAAACACTGTCAACCTATTGAGGCAGTATGCTGAACATCAAGGTTGCGGTAAGTTTTTCTAATATTTATAGTTTGTACATGTCAGATTTACCTAATGTAGACCGCAGCTTTTAAGTTCAGTTAAAACCATAATTTATAATGTGGGCTTCATAACATGGGTAAGTTTTTATACACTTTTTTAAACATTTATTTCAGGGAAGAAGCGATAGAAACATCAATGATGAGAGAGAATCATTGATCAGCTACCTCCCTCAAGCAGAACACACAGAGGGACTAAAAACAACAGCAGAAGAGCTAGAAGCATGTTGGCAGACTTGACATGGATGACCATGTAGGTCTGACTCAAACCCAGATATTCCAGTGGCTAAAAAAAGGGGTTCCTAGCTACCTACATCTACCTCCCAATAGTCTGAATCTTCAATAAGCAGTGTTTGCCTCACCGCACAGACTCAGTGCTCCTCTTACCCATCTTCTAAAAAACTATTTTTATTTTGTTCACTTCGCTACACGCTTAACAAGGAACAATTTTATATTATGACTAGTTTCCCTTTACAGGCAACGGGTTAAGAGTTTATGCTGGTTAAAAAATACTGCCACTTTCACCTGGAGGTTTTCTTACAGTGTTCAATAAACTGACATTGGTCAACACCGATATTTATTTATTTATTTATTTATTTTTTAAATATATTTTATTGATTTTTTTTTTTCTTTTTTTACAGAGAGACAGAGAGCTAGAAACATCGATGAGAGAGAAACATCGACCAGTTGCCTCTTGCACACCCCCTACTGGGGATGTGCCCGCAACCAACGTACATGCCCCTCACCGGAATCGAACCCAGGACCTTTCAGTCCGCAGACCAACGCTCTACCACTGAGCCAAACCGGTTTCGGCAACACCGATATTTATTTACAAATCGTACTTCACCAAATCTTACTGCATATTTTGTTAAAATGTGTCATTCATCACCCTCAGTTTTAAATTACGCTGTATAGAATTTTTAAATTGTCACTGTTATTGCAATTCTCTGTTCTTGGACATAATATGCTCTAAGCACTTATCCATTTAGCCATTCTTCAAGAAATTAGGTCAACCTAAAATTTTAAGAGACACTCAATAAAATAAAGCATAAATTTAAAAATATCTTAAATGCATTCCAGATATACTCATAATCCTTCCAGGAGGAGTGAAAAGGGAATATATTAGCTAGTTTGACACTTACACATTAATACATATATTTCCATAATGGAACTATATTTCAATTAAAAACGCCTATTATGAAAGTCTGCTGAGTGCGCGAACTGTCTCAGAAAATGAATAGGCATTTGTTAGCATAATATTTACTTATATTACGGGCCTGATGCACGAAATCCAAGCCAGGGTAGGTCTTCATGGCCCCAGCTGCCTTGTGCCCGCACCCGCTTTGGCCTGGTGCTTCCCATGTCCACCACACCCACCCAGTTCCCCAGTTCCCTGGTTCCACGGAGGCCCCACCCCATTCGATCGCCTCGCAGCGGGTGGCCTGGGTGTCCCTCTGTGGGGCGATGGTGGGGCAATGATGGGCCCCCAAACCAATCTCATCGCATCCGCTTGGCTGGTCTGGTAAATAATGGCTACCACTCTCCATGTGGCTGCTCAGACTATATGGGTGAACTTGAATGCTTTGCAGGTGCAGTATGGGAAAACGGGGAAATAGACGTGTAGGCCATCTGGCCTCCTTCAACCACAGGAAGAACAATGCGGTGTAAATGTCACCATCTTAAACTCAGGGGAGACAGGAACTGGGTGTCACAGGATCCATGCTGATGGCTCCCTCACATCTCTGACCCTCATGTAGGTTCGTGTCATGAGAAGCAATAGTCCCCTCCCACTCTAACGTGCACAGTCAGATGTCAGGGCAGCAGAGGGTCTGGACTTAGGGGTGACTGGAACCTCAGGACCTTCAGGACCCTGTTTCTCCATCGCTTGTCTGAACCCAACCACTGGAGACCTGGCCCTTTACTTACAGCATCACGCATGTTGATGAGCTAGACAGTTGCCGCCAGGGTGCGTTACAAACCCATGCCTCGTCACGCCCATTTGGCTCTGATGAGACCTGGGTCTAAGTGAAGAATATACACCACTTAATACAAATGTGACCAATCAGCTCTTAATGAGATCATTTGTAAGCTTCTAGATTGTTCCATGGTGATGTATCATTTGGTACTTTCAAAGCCCCTCAAGTTAGTACCTTTCCAGAGGAAGAAGCAGTGGCTTATAGAGAGGAATTAGTCTGTGCAAGTTCACACAAGTATTGGACCCGGGAATATGACAATCTTTTGGAAACTCTGAGATAAACATATTTGCACGAGGATTGAATTTCCTTTAATTTACATAAAGCCGAGCAGAATCCAGTGGGCAACCCAAGAACACCTTTATAAACATAAAAAGAAAATGCTATGCCAGCTTCCTTTGAACTTAAAACACCCCAGGGAGAGTTATATCCCCTCTCTTCCGTTCCTGGGAAAAACGTGCCCCGATAAAGCCTTGACTACCATGCTATTTTTCATTTAAAGCCTAGTAGTATGGTAAAAATAAATAATACTCCAATGGTTCCCCAAAAAAAACAACACAACACCAATAGCTCTTGTGGTAAATATTCACCACGGTATTTCATTTGACGAGGTTATCACAGGATTTTTCATCTTGTGTTTTAATAAATTGCTACCATTTTTTTTTCTTCGCGTTAGACTAGCGAGCTTTCCATAGATGGAAGTTATAACCCAATCATCTTGGAAGCGTGATATTTATTCCACTTGCTAATGCTGTTAGGAATTTTCTTATAGTCCAACGGGGAGTACTTATGTTTACTTGGAATAAGTCTGTTTTTATACATAGCAATATAAATGCTTGGTCTATGCTCTTAGGTGCCAAGATCACGGATATGGTTGGAGGGAGTGGAGTGGGAAGGCTGCTTCCAGGCACCAGTCACGTGCTTTTTCTGGTTTCCTGGTTACCAGAGCGAGCTCAGTTTTAGCAAATTCATCCAGGTGTATGACTGGTACACAGAGGTATGTGATGACATGTGACTTTTCCATATTCATATAAAATCCAATTTAAAAAGTGTATTAAAAAGTCAATGTTGCAAAGTAGAAAGCATCCCTTAAAAAAGTCATTTTGTCACTGATGATGTGACAGACGTTTGAAGGAAAAGATGGGACTCAGTGGGAAGAAATCCACCTCACGGCAGCTCTCTCGCTTACAGCTCTCAATAAGTCGCTCCAACTTTACATACTGTTGGGCCTCTGATCTAAATATAGATCAGGAGGCTTGATTTAATTTTCCTGAATTTATTTATATGAACCCAGACACCATGGAACCCTGGTCTTTTCGCTGTAAGAGCTAACCCACTAGCCCTGCCGCCGAAGTCACTTGGGGGTGCGTGTTTCCTGTCGGTTGGGCTTCTCTGAACCCTCTGTGTGTGAGAACCATGTCAACAAAGTAAACACCGGCTGGTCTTGGGTTGTGAGGGGACCTGAGGGTTTCACTCAGACTATTCTCTGTGGCAGAGGCTGCTTTCCTGGAGAGAAAGCCGGGGACATGTTTGGCCGCAGGGAAGCCAGCCTGGTGCATCCTCTGCAGTGAACAGCCAGGTGCTGCCTGGGTCCCAGCGGGACGGAAATCCGAGGGGAAGGACTCGGCTCTGATATTAAAATTGTGTTTGCTCATCAGCCTGAGCCAGTGGCACAGACGGTCCTTGTCCTCACACCCCGGAGCTAGGCGGTTCCGAAGATCCATGCTGCTCCTCGCATCAGCGCTAACGTGTCATCCAGGAGACTGAACAGAGGACTTTCCTCCCCGACACCCCAGCCTGGATTCCTCAGGGGGAACCTCATCATGGAAACAGACCTGAGGCCGGGGCGGGCTCCCAGCAGGGCTGCCGTGTGCTGGGTTCTGGGGGGCCAGGGGCTGAGGAGGGCGTGGCTACAGACTCTAGTTCCACATACATAATACTGCAGTGCCAAAGCTACTACCCTCCCCGCTACAGCTGTAAGTGGATATGCAAAAGCTAACATTGGGGGAAGCTGGGTGACAGTCACATGGAAACTGTAATACCCCTACAGCTCTCCAAATCTAAGATATTTAACAATAACAATCTAAATAAAAAATGTGCAATTCTGCCCGACTGGTGGGCTCAGTGACTGAGCACTGACCTATGAAGCAGAAGGCCGTGGCTTAATTCCCGGTCAGGGCACAGGCCCAGGTGCAGGCTTGATCCACTGTGGTTGTGCAAGAGGCAGCTGACCAAGAATTCTCTTTCATCATTAATGTTCTATCTTCCACTCCCATCTGAAATCAAGTTTGTAAAATGTGTAGTTCTTATACCATGAGAACCATATATGAGGATAGTCATTAGCAGAACATTAGCTCTGCAGCAAGAAAACAGCTTGGGAGTTGATTACCCCCTTGCAAGTTCAGGCTTTCGACTTCAGTTTATTTTATGCATTAAAATCTAAAGAAAGCAATGATTAAATATTAATCAAATCTCCCCTCTGACCTATATCAAAACTTAATACAACACGGTAGGTTTAGGATGAGACTCAAATGTACTGTCATCAATCAATGTCTGAATTCCTTGCAAACGTTGTAAAGACCGTCTCAAAGACTCCCAGACATGCAAGTGCTTCATTATCATATTCCTGGTACAGGAAGACTTTTTACTGAGCTAACACAAATACCCATTTATTTTTGTACCGAGCATACCACTCTCAGCCTTTTATTGTGACAGAAAATACATTCAATTAAAAAGCGATAGTCCTTGTATCTTCCCATTCCCAAGGTGGAACTCCCATCTTTCTTCTTGTTTCAAGAACCCTTGCCTGTCTTTTAACAGTACTTATGAGTCTTCAGCTATCCCTGATACCTTAGAAGCTAAACTGAATGTGTTATATGCAAGCTGATATAGTTAACACAAATTGAAGAGGGCTCAAAAATCTCTTGTCTACATACTTTCATTTGTTAACATAACCTCAATTCCTATAAACCCTTCATACTGACAGATACTGATGCATCCTCACCTCCTTTCACTTGTTTCTTAGAAGTATTTTTGATCTCATATTTTTTTAATTTGGTTTTCTAGACCAGATAAAGGTGATTAGGCATTGCCCTCACAGAAACATTCTTAGAAGAATTACAGAACTCTTTCTGCCTTTCCAAACTATTTTGAATACTTACCCCTCTTTTTGTGTGATCTTTGAAGTTATAATATTATTAAGATCCTTAGCTGAATCGCCAAGGAAGCAAGCAAGGAATAAAAAGAATTAGAAGATAATCAAAAAGCAATTCTTTCTTTGTGAGTTAATGATTGTTTGTAGTGGTGGGCTTTGATTCTTTTCTCCTTATCATTTATCTGTGATAGGTTTTGTTTTGTGAATACTATAAGGCTCTCAGAATGCATCTTATAACAGTCAATTTTTAAGTTGCATCACATTGTGATTTATAGTAAATATATATGTTTCCTGTTTTTGTTTCTGACAGAGATCTCCTAATACATGAATTTCATTACTCTAATGTTTTCATATTACTAATAGCATCCCTTTTTCTCAGCTTTAAGAACATCCCTTAGCATTCCTTATAAAGCAGGTGAGTGGTGATAACGTATTTATCTTTCCTTCATTTCTGAAGGACATCTTGTTGGGTAAAGTATTCTTAATTGACAAATTATTCTTTAAATACTGTCATGTGCCACTTAATGATGGGACTATGGTCTGAAAGTGTGTCATTAGGCAATTTCATTATTACGTGAATATCATAGAGGGCACTTACACAAACCTAGGTGATAAACCTACTCCACACCTAGGCTATATGGTACAGCCTATTGCTCCTAGTGCATTACTGCACCAAACAAAGCAAAACTAAATCAAGCACAGCATAAAATGAGGCAATCAAGAGAGTGGGTAAAGTCAGCATAACACAGCAGACTGTTTTAGAGCAAACTTTTTTTTTTAATAAGTAGAAAGAATCACTCTAAAATAACAATAAAATGTATAGAGTAGTAAGTATATAAACCAGTAATGCAGTCATTTATAATCATTGTCAATACATAATAAAAGAGAAACATGCAAATTGACTGCACCTTCACTATGCCCACAAGCCCCGCCCACCAGCCAATCAAGGCAAGTATGCAAATTAACCCAGCCAAGATGGCTGTTAATTTGCATATCCATGCCAGAGAAAAGACTGAAGATGTCCTAGAAAGAAACCAAGTGCTCCAGAAGGGAGTGAAACTGTGGAGAAGCAAGCAGTGGGGTGGGGGAGAAGGGAGGGAAGCAGGAGGGGCAGGGGGAGAAGGGAGGGAAACAGGAGGGGCAGGGGAGAAGGGAGGAAAGTAGGCTGGGCAGCCACAGCAGCAGGAAGCCCTATTGCAGGAATCTTCCTGCAAGGGGCATCTAGTACTATACGTAATTATATGTGCTACTAGAGGCCACAAATTTGCACACCAGTGGGGTCCCTTGGCCTGGCCTGTGGGATTCTGCCAAAACCAGCTGTGCAACATCCCCTGAGGGTTCCCGGATTTTGAGAGAGTGCAGGGCAGGCTGAAGGACCCCACAGGTGCACGATCGGGGCTGGGGAGGCACACGGGAAGTTGGCCAGTCAGGGAAGAACCATGGGAGGACTCCAGGGTGTATTTGGCCCATCTTGCTCAGTTCTGATTGGCCAGACCTCAGCAAGCTAAACTACCATCAGAGTGTCTGCCTCTGGTGGTCAGTGTATGCCACAGAGAGCAGTTGAGTGGCATTAGCATATCATTAGCATTTACACTTTGATTGGTTGAACTGCCGACCAGATGACTGGAAACTTAGCACATTAGATAATTTTAGATGACTAGAGAACAGTAGGTTGTTTTTTTATACCAGCGTCACTGAAAACATGAGTAAGGCATTGTGCCGTGATGCTAGGGCAGCTATGATGTCACTCAGGTGATAGAAATGTTTCAGTTCTGTTGTAACCTTTGATACCACCATCATATATTTTGTTCATTGATGACTGAAAAGTCGTTATTGGGGCAAGAATGCACTTTGAATATAAAAATTCCTGACCTGTGGGATTTCCTAACAGAAATCTGCTGATAGTCTTAACAGGATCCCCTTGTGTGTGATACGTTATTTTTTTTCTTGCTGCTTTCAAATTCTCTCTTTGTAACTGAGAGCTTAATTTTAATGTGTATACTATATAAATCACAGGATTTAAACTTGAGCAAACTCTAATTAATGTTCCCCTGATTCTGGCATGAATCATAATTCATGATGCCAAAGGATTATAAATTCTACAAGAATACCCAGTTCTCGGGAACATCACCTGGCAAGGCCAGGAATGCGTGCTGAGGCGGGGTGGGCCACTCTGCTGGCACAGAGAAATGGAACTGTCTCACCCTGTTATACAAAGCTGGCTGAATTAGAATGTATTCTCGAGAAGATCACAGATGGTAGAACTTTCTCTAATTCATATAACCTGCTTAAACGATGCTTTAAATAATGATACATCTAATAACAAGGCTATTTTTTTGTTTTGTTTTACCATTTTTTATAATCAGTTTTTATACTTAAGTTGGTTAACTTAACACCATATTTGAAATTTTCATGCCCTTAGATGACAAATGCATTGGCGGTACGGACCACATTATCTCCAAAGGTGGAAAGTACCTTCACGTTCATATAGTGCCACAGCCCATCAGTAGTTGAACATTTGATCTATTACAACTTCTCCATCATGAGACTGAGCAACCCATGCTGAAATACTTTCAAGAACAAAACTCATCTTTGTCAGAATATGACAGTGGTAATAATAATATGTTCACTCTCTTTAACAAATCACAACATAAACAGTTCTGAGAAATTATGGGTAGAATTAGGCAAGGCATCATTGATGCTGCTGATGCTCTGACAGATAGGTAGTCATGGGTGATCAATCTTATGCTAATATTAATGATGTCCCAGAGAATATGAATGCATTTGTACATGTGTCATTTCACATAGCAGCACATTACAGGTATAAATGACTTGTATTATGATCATCAACTTCATCTTAATAGAGATTATACAAATATATGGTCTCTGTATCTCTGTTTCTACCTCTCTCCTTAGATCACCTCTCTACGTATCTGTCTACATAATATATGCACATGCACTTATGCACATAAATATGTATAGTATTACGAATTTTGCCTAAAATGGGAAAATGATATATTATAGTTTTAATTTGCATTTCCCATATTTTGCAAGTAGCTTAGCATGTTTACTCATATTTAAGAGCCATGTTAACTTCATTTTCTAACACATTTGTACTCTTTCCTGTGCAGTTATTCCTTTTGCTATAATTTGTGTAAGTTATTTTAAATATTAAGGAAATTACCCTTTATGGGCTTTAAGATTTATAGATATTTTCTTTGGTGTCTCATTTGCTTTTAAATTTCTTCTGATGTTTTTTTCTGTGATTTTAAAAATACGTTATGAGAAAAGCTTATCAAGCATTTCTTTTATGCCTTTTATTTTTTTATAATTATCAAAACCTCTGCACTCCCAAACTAATGTATGAAATAAAGCTTTTATGATTTTTTTCTCATGCTTTCATGGTTTCCCTCACTATAGTCAATTTCTCATCATTCTGTTTGTTGTTGGTTTTTTTGTGAGATGTAAGACATGCTCTCTGGCTGACCCTTCAGGTGGCTGTGGAGAGGGCAGATGTGAGAAGGACAGAACCTGAGACGGTATTCAGTGAGGGCAAGGCATGGTCACCAGTTGGAGAAATGCCAGAGACAGCTGCTGACCTGGGTTTGCAGGGTGTGAGCTCTGCACTAAACGATGAGAGCCCATTGGAGCCTCTGCACAAACTTCCATGATGAGCTTTTCCTTGAAAACTGATATACACTGTAGTCTATACCAAAGCTCTATCAGTTCCAGAAATCATATCTTAATTTGTAAATTAACGTATGATTAACAAAACTTCATCTACCTATCATCTATCTACCATCTATCTAGTAGTTATTTATCTATATTTACCCATGTGACTATTTTTAAATATCTAAAAACAATCCGTTTTCATTTGAAAAGTAATCCATTTGCATTGCTCTGGAGAGCTTTGGGAGGAATTCAAGAACATCTGAACAAAAAGAAAGAGAAAAAGAGAGACCCATCCCCCCAGGGGGCCAGGAAGGAGCACGTTAGAGCCAAATGCTCTGAAAACATGTTCTTTGAAGTTCTGAGAGGCCTTTTTCCTTCTAAGAAAGCCTGTCTTGTTTGACTTAGGTAGTCCATTCTTCCAACCTGCTAAAGTATCCTACAGTAGCAATTTGTCCCTGCTATTTAAGGGGTAATTGCATGGTAATTTCTGTTACACCTAATGAAGCTGGGTGACTTAACAACTCCGTAGTAGGCACTGGTTTCCTAGTAACTTTTCAAGGGTAAAACATTCAGGTCAGCTTTGAATAACTCAAGGGATTGCGAGAGCAATTTAGGGGAGAAATATTGGGCCCAGCTGCACATTAAAAAATGTATTTCCCTTACAAGACATCATCATCATGAAGACGAAAGCAACCACAAGCATTGATGAAGGGCCTAGGAAACCGCTCTGAGATAACCCCAAGACCGATGGACTGCATTTGAATGCCGCTGCTTCCACTGGGGAAAATTTGTTTAACCAGAAACAGAGACACAATGTCCAACTTATGCATGCAGTATTTGAAAGAAACAGAGTTCATTTAAGTCATCTCCCATGGCTCTCTTCTAAGACAAACAAGATATTTTTAATTAGGTGTTCAATTGAGTCCTATTTTCCCTCTCCTGTCTGTTTCACACAAAATGTCTGGGGTGCTCAGGACTTTGTAGGCTTTCTGGGTATCCCCCATGGACAGCACACAGAATGAGCTCGGTGTATTAATACCGAGGATGGTATTGGGAGCATAATTTTGTCTTTGTTTTCAACTTAGTCACTTTTAGTTCTTACTATAAAGAGACATATGACAGTATATAATATTGCAATAGTGAGTAGACAGTCAAAGAAAACCTACAAACTATATTTTGGGGGAGAGCGAGAGAAATGTATTAACTTTGGATTTCAAAGCTGGGATCTAACTTACGTTAACTCACCTCAATAGCTGGCAGGTTAGTACGTGACTAGTAAGTCACTAACCTAGTACAAAGCTTCCCGTCTCCCCACTCTAATCTGAATATAATTTAAAAAATAAAGAAGGAAAGAAGCAAAGGGGCATCTTGGCCACACACTCACTTTTAGATTGTAAACTTTTAGACTGTAAGCATTCAAACAAATATTAGATAAAACCTATAAAAAATACTTCCTTTAAAAAGGTTCTGACTGCAATCTTTCCTTCCAAATTATTACAACTCCCCCGAGCAAACTTGCACTCAGAATAGATTGTTGAACCAGCAAGGGAAGCAACTGGTCTGGCACTTTAAAGAAATAACTACCCCTCTGGCCAGTTGGCTCAGTTGGTTGAAGCATTGTCCCCTACACCAAAAGGTTGTGGGTTCAATGCCCAGTCAGGCCACATGCCTAAGTTTGCAAGTTCAGTCCCTGGTTGGGGAGCATATGGGAGGCAACCAATTGATGTTTCTCTTTCACATGGATGTTTCTCTCTCTTTCTCTCTCTAAAATCAATAAATACATATCCTTGGGTAAGGATTTAAAATAAATAAATAATTACCTCTTGATGAGAATAGCATAACAGCTCTTTGATCACAGTTAGCTTTGGGATACCACCTTAAAAGTGACCTTTATTAAGTTAGCTGACTAGTCAGTAGATACTTTATGGAGTTCAATATTCTAAAGGCTGATCAGAAAAGGAAACTTTTAATGCCCTTAATAGGGCCATTAGTGATATTACCAAATGAAATTAAACTGAAGGACAATCTCAACCAACCTTTTTTTAGTTCTGATAGCGTACCTCTGGGAAACTTAATTGCTGGTGTAAATTGGTGCCTATTTCCTTTATCTCATTTTCCCCATCTAGCTTAAATAGATAACAGATGATTACACTGAATGTAAATTAGAAGCATTGCCTATTTTCTAAACTTGACTCTTGTAAAAATAAATGCACAGACCTTTATAAACTCAAGGAGAATTTTTATGGAGAGTCGACAGTACTTTTATAAAGTTGACACGTTTTTCATGGACAGTAATCTCACTAACATTTTTCAGTGCGGAGTGACACCTGTGATTTGTGATTCAGCCATTAATCCCAATTTCCATTTGTGGCAAATTATCCCAAATGACAAGTCATAGGAAAGAAAGCATCATCCAAAGAGAGGCCTCTGCATTGGTGGGACAGTGTGGACTTCTGTGTGCCCTGCCCCAGTGAGGACACCATGGCGTAAGCGCCAGAGGGGAGTCAAGGATGGCCGCCCATTAGTGATATTGGCGAGGACCAGGGGACATCATCTCCTGAGCCTCCGCCTGCCCTTGTCCTCATTTACATGCCTTGCCTCCTCTCTAGGGTCATGTAAGCATCAAATCAGACAACATGTGGAAAGCATGATGAGACTATACAACAACGCATAAACAAAGGATATGTAGAGGTTTCACTACGTCATATTCACACTGGGCTTCAGATCGCTCTTGTAAGCAGCAGGACGAATTCTTTGGTCCCGGCAGTCTGTTGCTTCTTCTAAAGTAAATGAAACGAACCTAGGACGTGCACATCTGCCTCACAGGTGAGACCTGTGAAGTGGAAAATCCGCTTAAGTAGTGGTTTATTATAAGAATGCAGGAAAAATGGTGATGAGCATGTCCATAATATATTCAACAGAAAATTTTTATAACATATACTATAAAGAAAAAGAAACATAAATGCCAAAAGAGGCCTCGCTGGTTTGACACAATGGATAGAAAGTCGGCCTGCAGAGTGAAAGGTTCCGGGTTCGATTCTGGTCAAGGGCACATGCCAGGGTTGCAGGCTTGATGCCCAGTAGGGGGCGTGCAGGAGATAGCCAATCAATGATTCTAATTCATCATTGATGTTTCTATCTCTCCCTCTCCCTTCCTCTCTGAAATCAATAAAAATATATTTTAAAAAAAGAAAAAACAATGCCAAAATACCTATAAGAACAAATAAACAAGTGTCCAAGGTAACAAGGTTATAAGATCAACATACAAAAACTAAACCCATTCACAATTGCATCACAGAGAATAAGGTACCATATTTTCCGACGTATAAGACGACCCCCTAATTTTACAGTTAAAACATAGGTTTAGGCCTATATTCGCTGTATAAGACTACCCCCCACTTCAAAGAAAAGACTTACTTTGCCGTCAAGATCTGCAGGTAATTTTTGTGCAATTTTGGTCTTTTGCCCCCAATTTTCGGTTGACTTTTTTTCGTTTCAAAAGTCATCTTATACGCCGGAAAATACGTAGATAAGAATGAACTTAACAGAAGTGCTGTAACATTTTTATACTAAAAAGCAAGGCATCCCCGAGAGTAATTAAAATTCTAAATAAATCAAGAGGTATTCTACATTCAAGGCTGAAGACTCAGTATTGTTAAGAGACCATTTTCTACCTGAGTTGATCCATAATTTTGAAGAATCCCAGTGGGCTTATTTTATTTTTTGGTAGAAATTGGAAGCTGACCCAAAAAAATATTACATAAAAATGAAAATTCAAGAAGCAAAACAGTTGCAGTAATCCACACATTTCGGTATTGATGAAAGAATACACTAGGCCAATAAAACAGATCTGAGAGTTCAGAAATGTATTTACAAATTCTTGGTCAATTGCTCTTTTACAAAAATGCCAATAAAATTCAATTAGGGAAAGGAACAGACTTTTCAACAAACGGTGCCAGGAGCAGTGGATGTCCATATGAAAAAAGAAGAAGGAAAGGAAGAGGAGGAGAGAGGAGGAGCAGAAGTAGGATTTCAACCCTTATTCATATCACACACAAGTAATAACTCAATGTAACATTTACCTAAATATCACACCTGACAATGTAGAACTTCTAGATGAAAATATGAGAAATATCTCTATGACCATAGGTTAGACAAAACTTTGTTAAGTATGGCACGGAAACACACAGCAATTTAAACCTTTGTCTGAATTGTAATTAGCCTAGGGAGCATGGGGTCTATGCAGAGGTGGCATTAATCAAGAGACATGAGAAAACTGTGTATACATTACAATCATCGCAACATGAGGTGAAGACTCCACACGCGGAGAGCTTCCTGACACTGGGAGTGTGCAATTATAATCCACCGATGCTGCAGCCATTGTACTGCGCTAGAGGGAAAGAGGAAGAAGTCCCCCCCTGGTCCAAGGGGACTCCCTGTCTCGTGCTGCAGCAGGCAAGTAGAACAATGAAAATAAGTCAGGCGCAGGTTGAGAACAAAGGGTGCCCATGGTGGTCCCCAAGGTTGGTGCATAGCAGAAACGGAGGTTGGAAAGGCTTGCTGAAACAGGCTACAACTGAACTGAGTTTTTAAAGGACTGGTGCACGTTATCCAGACAAGGAAAGCAGAACGGGATGATACAGACAAAGGAAGGTGCAAAAGCATAGACCAGTGGTCAGCAAACTGGCTTCTGAGCCACACGTGGCTCTTTGGCCCCTTGAGTTTTTAGCAAAGGCCAGCTTAGGAGGGCCCTAATTAAATTAATAACAAATATACCTACCTATACAGTTTAAGTTTAAAAAATGTGGCTCTCAGAAGAAATGTCAGTCGTTGTACTGTTGATACTTGGCTCTGTTGACTAATGAGTTTCCCGACCATTGACATAGACCATCTCTGTCCTGGTGGAGAGGCCTCCTGAAGTTTGGTAAGTGCAGTGACCTCAGTCTGTGGGTTGAGGGGACTGGAGCCGCAGCAAAGTTGTTTACTGGAATCAGATGATGTCATGATGCTTTTTAGCCTCCTTTCCTCCAGAGCCTTGGGAAGTTCATTGCTTTCACATGCTGGTGAGTCTTTAATGGGCAGTGACCTTTGGTACATTCACACCAGGGAAAACTATGCAGCTTTAAAAAAACAAGGCTCTCTTACCCTTTGAAACATCATGGAGGGACCTGGAGAGTATCATCTGAGCAAAATAAGTCAGTCAGAGAAAGACAAGTATCACATGACCTCACTCATAGGTGGAATCTAGTGAACAAAATAAAATAGATACAGAGACATGGAAGCATGCAACAGATTGACGATTCTCAGAGGGAAGGGGGCAGAGATTAACAAAATAATTTATCTGCATAAATGCATAACCCATAGACACAGTAATAATGTGGGGAAAGCCTTGGGCAGTGGGGAAGAGGGTCAATGAGAGAAAAAAGGGGACACCTGCGATATTTTCAACAACAAAGATAATTTTCTTAAAAAGGGAACCGGCTGTCCTCTGAGCCAGGCTGTGAGGGTGCCTCTGTGTCCTCCTTCATAATCTGTGAAGCGTGACAGAAATTAGTAGATGGTTGATGCAATGTGTTGGAATGCTGCACAGATACAAAGCGTCCTATCAAAGTGCTTGAGTTGGCTGAAATGCCCTGTAATGGGGCATAATTCACTATTAACGTCACAGTTTTAGGCCATGACCTCTATTATGTAACTTTCATCTCATGAAAAACTCGCAAGCAATAACATACTCTAATCCTAAGGAACTTCAGCAGACAGCCAAGTCACCTAAAGAGCCAACGTGTCTGCTTCGGAAGCAATTTTAAAATCAAATAAATCTTAATTTTGATTTTTAATAAACTTTACCTTTCAGGAGATTATTAATCACCATCAGGATGAGGGAAGGAATTAGCATTCATTAAGCTAATAAATATGTCAGACAGCATTTGAATGCCATCTAGTTTCATCATCCCAACTACCTCAGAATGCCAGTTTTTACGAATTAGCAGGCTCACCATGGTCAAGAGACTTCACCGAGGAGACTCAGTTAAGTGGCCCAAACTGAGTACAAAGCAGTTCTGCTAGACTCCAAAGCCCCCACTCACCTCCCAAAACCTGTTATTCTCTCTAACGTTTGCAGTAAGCATCCCAACTGAATAGTCAATGGATAAAAAACTAAAATTACAAAATAATAACAAAATATAGTTCACTACAGGTGCTGGTATCTCCTAATGTGCTAAAGAGAACCATTGCTTCAGCTGGAAGTAATTCTGTGGATTTGGTCAAGTTGGGTTATGTAGCTAAGTCTCTTCTGTGTCTCCAGTGGGCTAGATGACAGTAGTTCTTTCGTGGGGTAGTTATGTGGATTAGAGAGGGCGAATGCAAATGTCAAAAATACTACTTGGCCCATCACATACATGCAAATCATTCTCACTAGTCATGTCTTCCAGGTGAGCGTATCCATTTAGCCAGGTCCCACGCAGGAAACACCGCGCTCAGTGTAACAAGTACTGCTAATTAATTTTGCATGTAGACTTGCATGTAAATGATTAGTATAAACATTCCACCGCAAATGGAATGTGCAGAAGGCAGCTTTGAGTGCACATGCAGGGATAAATAACAGTGCCACCTGAAGGACGAAGTGTTTCAAAGCAAAGTAGTCATTGATTTGGGCAGTGTTTTACTTAGTGAAATGCAGAAGGAAGAAGAATTCACAATACACGCCAATAAGTTGCAAAATATTGCATCTGCCTGAAACTCTGAGTTGAAACTATTATTTTTAGCAAATGCCTAAGGTGCTTCTCACGGGAAGGAACCATGTGGTCTCATTTCCCAAGTGATGCTTCCACTAACAATGGTTTCAGTTCCAGGGAACTTAAAACTAACCTAAGAAACAAGATAGTTCACGTCTGCAAATTAGAAACCTTGTCTTGGTCTATACTGTGATCTGAAAATTGGTTGAAAGCAAACATAAATGACCTGAGATGTGAAACCTGGAAATTTCTCTTTCTGCTCTAGATGAGATAGCACTACAGGTATTCAAGAGATATAGAAGATAAATAGATATAGATCCATTGTTTTAAAATGTTTTTCTATATGGCACAATTTTTAGCAACACACTGAAGATAATATTGAATTTTCATTTGAAACCCAATATATTTATGTGTAATTTCTATGGTATTAGAGGTATTATTAGTCTTGTCTTCTATTGGTTTACATAATTGATTGTATTCAAAGAGCTTTATGGATTCCATGGAAATAAAGTCAATAAGAACAAAACATTAAGCAAATTGTTTTATTTTCGTTGTTACTATATTGGAAAAATTGTCTTCTTAAATCTCATTGATTTTTTAGATAGAAATGTATGATTTATTGCATATGAAAATTTATGAGTATGGATTTTTTTCAGTGCTGGTTCTCAAATGCAAATAACACCTCATTTAAAATGAAAGATTGTATGCATAGCAAATATTACACAAAAGTCTTATACATTTAAATATTACTGATCTGAAAATGCTAATAAACAATATTCTGCACCATTATCTATGAGATAAATAGAGCAATGGTGGAAGAACTTGTGACGAACTGTCTATGTAGCTTAGTAGAAAGAGTAAATTTTTCATTTGGAACCCATTTAACCCTTAAAACGGGATATGCTTTGTTACTCACATTATAATTTTTTGTTACTATTTCTATCATATTACAAATTCTACTCTCAAATCTCTTTACAATAAAAACATATTTAATACGGTCCCATTTAAACTACAATTTTTTAATCATAAAACATAAATAAAATATGGCCTTGTGATTTTAACAATTTGTTCTGATGACCATTTTAAACTATATGTGGAAAAATATTTAATACTAGAGACCTAGTGCACGAAAGTCATGCAGGGGGAAGGGAAGTGGTCTCCCTCAGCCCAGTCTGCACCGTCTCCAATACGGGACCCCTCAGGTCCAACTGCCAGTTTAGGCCCGATCCAACCTGCAGTCGGACATCCCTCTCACAATCCAGGACCCCTGAGTCCTAATGGCTTACCTGCCTGCCTGCCTGATCACCCCTAACTGCTCCCCCTTCCCCCATGGCCTGGTTGACCCATGCAGCCTGATGCTCAGTCATTTGATCATCCCTCACTAACTTCCTGCCAGTGTGGTCACCCCACACAGCCTGTGGTCTCAATCTGGCATCTAAAAGGGTTCAGGAATCTGAAGATGGAGCTGTGTGTAAATTAAATAAGAGTACAGAAATGAAACAAATTTTGGAAGGCATCATAGGGAGTCAGAGAGGACTTAGCTAAAGGAACTAAGTTCTCCTTGTCTCAGGACCCCTTGCTTTTTATTAACACAATTTGTCCTAAGGCAGAGATATACACATCAAAGGGTAGGGTTTTTGTATACACCATCCATTGTCTGATTGGAGAATTACCTCCAGCTGTTCAGGTGTTTGGCCAGGAGGAGGCAATAGCATGTAGAGTAAGATGCCCTTAGCTGTCTGGCAGCAAGCAATCATTTAATGCATCCCTTTCAGGTTTGGGGAAATGCCTTCAGCCATCTCCAGATGATTCATCTCTGCTGACTGTGCTGGAATTGGCTTCTGGCAGGCTGGTGCAGCAGGCAAACAAGAGCACTGACAGGTGCACATGCTGGGCCATAAAATAGGATGACATGTGGAGTAGTTGGAAATCCTCAGGTGTTGACAACAAAAGACCCAATTCTGTTGCTAAGGCCTCCTGTTTGTATTGTATTGCCTCATTTTTCATAATCTAGTTCACCCATTAAACCGGAAGCTTAATGAGAGTGCAACTCCATTTTATTTACTTGCCATATCTTCATTGGCTATCCCCTTTTCTGCCACAGGGGATGAGGTCAAAAATTAATTTCTGGTGTAACAGATATTTTAGAGCATTTGTATCCTATTTCTGCCCAATAAAACATGACTTTTAAATATGCATTGACCTTTTATTTTTTTTTATTTTTTAAAATATATTTTATTGATTTTTTACAAAAAAGGAAGAGAGAGGAATAGAGAGTTAGAAACATCGATGAGAGAGAATCATCGATCAGCTGCCTCTTGCACACCCACTACTGGGGATGTGCCCGCAACCAAAGTACATGCCCCTGACCGAATCGAAGCCTGGAACTTTCAGTCCGCAGACCGACGCTCTATCCACTGAGCCAAACCGGTCTCGGCTGCAGTCGACCTTTTAAAAGCACAGGTGTGAAGGGCGCAGGTCCACTTCCCTGCAGGCCTTTCTCGCTGAGTGCCTTGCTGTGTTCACCCACAGCTGGGAGCGCGTAGATGCAGGCGCCATTGGTGCATTGGTCTCCGCCTTTCACCCAGTAACAGTTTTTGTTAGTACAAAATGTTTTTAAGTTTAAATTTTTTTTTAATTTATTTTACATCTCCAGCTACTAGCTTCACCCTACTAGCAGTGTAATTTAGCCAAGTTACTTAACCTCCGTTTCCTCAGTGCCCTGATTTGTAAGCTTCCAGGCAACTTCCAACAAGAACAGAGTTTTCCCCAACATGGAGTGCCTTCTGTATTGTTAATTTTAGCAACTTGGTGAAAGTCATCCCATTTTCTATATTCCCTATCTCTACTCTGTCCTCACACTTAAATTTGAATTCCACATAATTTTCACGCGTCAAAATATATACTCCTTTTTGTTCTGTTTTGTGTCTAACCACTTAAAAGGCAATTACTATTTTCAACTGGTGGTACAGGAATAAGTGGCGTTGCACGCCTGGACCTGCCCAGACATCAATGACCATTTTGGGAGTTTAATTGGTGGGGCTCTTTCACAGATGTCTCCTTTCCTTTACTCAGCGCACTGAATATCAACACATTTCCCATAACCAATCACAGTCCAGCATTTACATGAACACAGATGTTCCATGCATTTCTCAGAATGTCCCCATGGGTGGGGAAGACAAGACAGATTTATTTGTCTTATGAACTCTCTGGAGCCAGGCTCAAGGGCCGGGGTCCCCACCACCTGGAAGAAGGGTGCTTTCCCCAGAGGAGATTGGCCGTGTGATGTCCAGAAGCCAGAGTGCTGCCTGGAGAGATTTCCACGCATCTTTTCTGGGGCTTCGCCCCTGGCTCCCGGTTCCTGGGGCCCTGAGAAGTCTCAGGGTTCCCACTGGAGAGGCAGCGCTGTGTTCATCGGATTCTTTCAATGACGTTTGTAGCCAGCTCTCTCGCGCTGGAATGTAATCTGTTTTTATAGCTTCCACAGCTACTAGCAAACTCCGTCCTGACATTTTCAATGTGGGAAGTTCACTCAAGACATGACTTCTCTCATCTGCTCATATTTTTATGGCAGAAATGACAATGTATTAGACTCTCATCTCGGGAGGGCACACATTTGCTACAAAGGAGATTCTGCCAACTCATCATCTACAGAGTTGGCAGAACTCCCCCACCCCCCAGGGCTTGGCAGGGTCCTAGATCTGGGCCAGACGGGATGTTTTCTGTTACTACAGGAAAGTATTCAGTACCCTTCTTTCATTTTTCTAGACACTTAGACATTTGTAGATTATTAAAATAATTGTATGTCACTGTTTATAAACTTCGAATCTTATTTTATTTTCATACAAAACATTTTGTACTTTTCAATTTATTCATGGTGGTTTAAGGACAACATTTATGGAAGTTGATAGAAATGTTCTTTGGGAGTTCTTATAATGTCTGTGCACCTGTAAAAGCTTTCACTGTGTAAGTACTAATGGAGTATTACCCTAAGTACTTCCGCTCTATTTTATGATTTCAGTTTTTAAACTAGAATGTTTTCCTGATAATAAACTCATGGAATGCTTATTGAAAATTATGGAAAACACCCAAAAAAACCCAATGGATAAAGTAAAGAGAACTTACCCCAAACCACAGAATCCCCGTGTCACATTTTGAGGAGGTGCATTCTTCAAATCCGTGGTGTTATTTTATATATATATATATATATATATATATATATATATATATATATATATATATATAGAGAGAGAGAGAGAGAGAGAGAGAGAGAGAGAGATTATGTTAAGTGACCCATCATCAGACCAGCCGCTATGACGTGCACTGACCACCAGGGGGCAGACGCTCAATGCAGGAGCTGCTGAGCTGCAGGGACTTGGCAGCAGTGGTTCTCAGGTGACGCAGCCCGAAACCAGAGAGAAGTTGGAGCCCAATTCCTCCAGGGGCTGCCCAATTCCACTGTTGGCTCTGACTCTGGCTTACTGCACACTTGCTTTTTGCGTTCCACACCTTGTATGACAGCAACTTTGCAGAGTGCCCTCTAGCATCCGGGACCCCATGGGGGATGTCAGAGAACTGGTTTCGGCCTGATCCCGCAGGCCAGGCTGAGGGACCCCACCTGCCAGAGGGACCCAGCTCACTCCACAGACACCCTTTGGGCCTCCAGCAGGGGGGGACCACGGGAGGTTGGCTCCAGGGCGTGTCCGGCCCATCTCGCCCAGTCCCACCCCCTGGCCACCTTCTAATTCATTGCCTTTCCATGTGCACTGGGTCACTGGTTTTGAATAACAGCCAACTTTGAAGAAAAGAAGTTAATTGTTTAAAACTTCATCTGCAGTACTAATGAAGAACAAATGTCTATTCATAGAATTTGGAGTTATTTGTGTTTCATATTCATCATATTTTGACACTTTTGCCTATTAAGGAGTTAATCGTTTTCTAATTGATTTGTATGAACTTTTCATGCGGTTATTTTAGCCTCCTTCTGTCTTATTTTGCAATTAGTTTTCCGGTTTATCATTTTAATTATCTATTTTTTATTGTATCAGTCAGACTATCTGTTCTTTGTAACAAGTTACTCTCTAAATCTTGGTGACCTAACACTGAAGGTTCACTTATCAAAAATGCCGTTTCTAATTCGGGTGGTGGAGCCCTCCATGAACACTATGATTGGGAGGAATGGGTATTTGGATTATAAACATGACCATTGTGACACAGGTCTTATATGTTGCCCAGCAGGGCAGAGAGAACCACAATGCAGCCTTTTAAATTTGGGCTGGAAACGCCACACTGAATTCTCTCAGCTGGTTGGATAGACCAGGCACAGTTGGGTAGAACTGGGCACAGCTGGGTGGAACCAATCACAGTGGGTAGAACCAGGCACAACTGGATAGGACCAGACCCAGTTGGATAGAATCAGGTACAGTTGGGTAAAACCAGACACAGTTGGATAGACAAGGCACAATTGGATAGAACCAGGCACAGATGGATAGAACCAGACACAGCTGGGTAGAACCAATCACAGTGAATATAACAAGACAAGTTGCAGGGAGAAAGCCAATGTCCCAGCCATGGCCTCAGCCTAGGAATGCTATTTTATTTTGAAATACCTAAATTTACTGTTGAAACTGCTTGTCAGGTCACAATGCCACACCATTCTCTTCCACCCATTTACTTCTCTCTCTGCTCAGACTGACCCCAATCTTCTCTTCAGTCTGAAGCCTCCCGTCTACCCTCCCCTTGTGTGCCCATCTAATCAGACCGTGTTCCTGAAACAGCTGCTTCTCACTGTGCCCATCTCGGCTGTGGGTGCCCTTGGGAAGACCATCATGGCGTTTATGTCTCCTGTCCCATTCCGCCTGAAGCAGCATAGCATCCAGTCAGAAAGCCTAAGAATGGAAGCGTGTTTCAGACGATTCACTATTAATGTAACTTTGATTAAGTTAGCAGCCACTTTGGGCTTTATTTTTCTCACCTTAAAACTAGAGTTGCACAAATAAATATCAGATTTTCATAGGAATGAAATGAAATAGCCTATAGCCAAATGCCAATGACAGCACCCAACATAGGTTAGGAAATTGGTAATTTCCCTTTTTATAAAAAAAAAAAAAAAGGAAAGTTTTTCTTTCTTCTATTTCTTGCATAGTTTTTGATATAACAAGTGCTAGAATATTTAAGAGTTATTATATGGCAAAATGCTTCCTAAGCTTCATTTATTTATTTACCAATTATACAATTTTGTAATAAGTGTTGACAACATACATTATAATATACCTAGTAATTTATACAGTGACAAAATATACTTAAAATGAAAGTTTTTTATTACTAGCATTAATGGAAAATCAGCAACACTTGCCATAAATAAAAGGAAACAAAGCAACTTTATTAAACGATAAACTAGAGGCTCCGTGCACGGAATGTGTGCCAGGGCTTGGCCCTCACAGCCCAGCTTCCTCTGGAAGGTTGTCTGGTCAGTCGTTCTGCTGTTGGATCTAATTAGCATATTAGCTCTTTATTATACAGGATTATAAACTAAAAGCAAACAAAAATTTTAAAGTACATTTAAACATTGAAAAATGCTCATTAGAAAAGTTTTTTTAATGAGAAGTTCTGAAATATTTATGATTATTCAGTAATGAGAGGGTAATTAATATTGCTTGGTGAAGCATGCCACAGTGGTTCCATGCCTAAAAGAATATTGTGGTGTGTGTGTGTGTGTGTGTGTGTGTGTATGTGTTTTAATTTTTGATGTTAGTCTGTACTAAGTGACTTTGAACTCAGATGTGTATATTAGCAAAAAGAACAAAACGATTTAATGGAATCCCTAAGAGGTCTGAACACTGAGACCAAACACTCTCACGTAGAATCAGGTCCATGATCCTTGATGTACAAATTTCCATTTCAAGAGGTTGTTTTCTTAGAACCATCTTTCATCTTGTGACTAGCATAGATCTCTCAGAGTGAAAGGATCAGTTAAAAAGTTCATTGAAGTTCCCACCATATCAGTAAAATAAGGAGCTTTCTCTTAGTGAAATTCGGTGGACTTCAAAATAAAACAGTGATGAACTTCATCTTCACTCACATATGGTAACGCTAAAGAACAATGAAGCTACTCAATCACCCATGCCTCGGATGGCCGGCCCTCCCCTGGTCTTCGCACACGTCTCCCAAAGGTCCACCCCGGCCAGACACCCTCCCCACGGCGCTGATGACATTGGACACAGGCCTCCTGTAGGTGCCTCCCCACGGCGCTGATGACATTGGACACAGGCCTCCTGTGGGTGCCTCCCCACGGCGCTGTTGACATTGGACACAGGCCTCCTGTGGGTGCCTCCCCACGGCGCTGATGACATTGGACACAGGCCCCCTGTGGGTGCCTCTCCAGGGCGCTGATGACACGTGGGCACGGACCTCCTGTGGGTGCGTCTGCATTTGCCTGCTCCTTTCTATTCGGCGCCCAGCTGCCCCTGCGTGTTCCCGCTCAAACATCTCTACCTTCCCACAAATCCACAGATATTTGCAGAATCCTGTGACTCCAGGGCTCTTCTGCACCGTCGGGCCGGTCAACAATGAAAGACGCTCTGTGTTCACAGCAATGGTTGTTTTATCCACGGATACTATTTTTTTGCATCTAGACAAACATTTACAATGGAAATAAATTTAAATGCTGGTTGTATCACTAACTAAATATTTTCCTTTTCATCATGGAGTTATTAATCTCCCCTTGTACTTAGTGTAGATGTTTCTACACATTTTATGTCCATGTATATGTGCATGACTTTATTCTCGCGTGTATCATTCTGGGAATCATTCTGTGGTGGCCATGCTGCTCTATGAAGATCCGGCCTTCAGTCAATGTTTGCTATGAAAGCACCAGCTCTGGGCGTGTTGTTAATGTGTGTGGAATTGCATGTATGTTTACATCGGCCTGCGCACTGGGAAATGTTTAGCAGTTGCCAAGGCGGAACCTGGCTGTGTGAAGCACTTGCTGAACTAGACGGTGTAATAGCCCGAGGTGGGGGCCCGCCTGGGCTCTCCCTGGCCAGTGCCACCAGGACCCAGAGCCACGGCTCTGTACACAGTGAGAGAGAGGCTGTGCCACCCTCCACGCAGGCCCCAGGGCCTCACTAAGTGGTGAATTGGGGGAAGGAGGTATGCCTCCTGCGGTCCACCTCCCCACGTACATAGTTCTCCTCTCTGCTCATTGCAGGATCCACAGTCTCATTCCTCACTGCCCGCTTCTGAGCCTGCCATCCTCCACGTCTGAGGCCACAATCCCTATCCGTCCCTTTGCGTCTAAAACAGTATTTTAAGAAATATGATCATAGCTATTTCAGTCCCTGTTTTACCTGAGTTTTAGCTGACATATTCCAAAGTGAGGTGTCAGACAGCATAATCTTCCTTTCAGGAAAATAAAGTGCCTGAAAAGCAGCGTTTTAGCAGGTAACTGATCTCAGCTTAAGAAACGGTTTGGAGAGACTGAGAGAGTAACTAACGGTGGGGAACGTGTGTGCACATGTGGATACAGAGAACGTCAGCATGTGCTGCAGAGGAAACTAGGACAGAACCAGAATTTATTTAAAATAACAGCTTCCTGCCCAGCCGGCGTGGCTCAGTGGTTGAGTGTCAACCTAAGAATCAGGAGGTCACGGTTCGAATCCCAGTCAGGGCGCATGCTTGGGCTGCAGGCTCAATCCCTAGTGTGGAGTGTGCAGGAGGCAGCTGACCTATTGTTCTGTCTCATTATTAATGTTCTCTCTCTCTCTCCCTCTCCCTTCCTCTCTAAAATCAATAAAAATATAGTTTAAAAAATAATTAAAAAAAAAATAACAGCTTCCTTCCCGGCTTACACAGCTCAGTGGTTGAGCATCAACCTATGAACCAGGAGGTCAGGGTTCAATTAGGAGGGCACATGTCCAGTAGGGGGCGTGCAGGAGGCAGCCGATCCATGATTCTCTCTCGTCATTTATGTTTCTCTCTCTCTTCCTTCCTGTCTAAAATCAATAAAAAAAGATTTAAAGAAACAAAAATAACAGCTCCTATACTATTGATCTATAAAATGTGTGTTAGCTTTCTGTGTGATGGTGTCTAGGACAATGGTGTTATTTTTCCCAGGGAAACATCCACACAGAATTATGGGATTGTCAGGGGCCTCGATCTCTCGGCAGAGCCAGGAGATGGCACAGCTGGAGAAGGCTGCCCATCCCAAGCCAGTGGCAGCTTCTGCAGAACTGCACGATCCTCTGGGGACAAATTAATGTGACTATGGAGAGTGATTAGAAGTCATTCGACTCAATTCCATTATTTATTTTTTAATATATTTTATTGATTTTTTACAGAGAGGAAGGGAGAGGGATAGAGAGTTAGAAACATCGATGAGAGAGAAAATCCATCAGCTGCCTCCTCACATTTCCCATTGGGGATGTGCCCGCAACCAAGGTACATGCCCTTGACCGGAATCGAACCTGGGACCCTTCAGTCTGCAGGCCGACGCTCTATCTACTGAGCCAAACCAGTCAGAGCATCAATTTCATTATTTTGAATATTCACCTTTCATTTTATTTTCAGGAGTTCACTTGCTAAATAAAAGGGTCTAAACTATAACGGTCCTTATGCTGACAATAAAGACAAAAGCCCTGAGCCCTAGAGAAAATTCTGCAGATCCGTTAGTGAGTGGGCACCTCACAGTCCGTCCACGGGAGAGTGGACTGAGCCGCCTCCAGGCCTTCCGGCAGCCACGCGGGCTCTGCTTGGACGAGTGGCTGCAGCCGGGACCGGGAGGACGCCTGTGACGGAGGGCCAGGGAGCTGACATCCCACTTCCAAGCGGAGGCCAGGGGCTCCCACTCAGCATCCCCACGAGGGAGCCAGGAACCCAGGCTCAATGCCCCCCATGTCTGAGTCGGTGACCAGGAACATGTGACAGGAAGCTGTGAGCTGGCCATCCTGCAAGCTCCACAGTGGCCACAGCTGGTCACTGTCCCTGTCTGTGCTCCGCAGCCTCCGGTACTGCGGCCTTCCTGCGTCCTGTCCTGTGCGCGGGAGGGCCGCACAGAGTGTTCTCGCCACAAAGCACGGAGGAACAGATGGCCGTCTGTTCCAGGTAATGGGCCTCCCTAAACGCGCACGTGGTAAAGGGAAGAGACGAAGTTTTTAAACTATGAGGAAAACGACTCCGAGTGTGTTTCAATATTTATCCATTAAACAGCAAATGGTGTGTTCGGCTTTACTTCTGCAGAACGTTAACCGCCTAGCTCCCTCGCTCTCCAGACCAAACTCCCGGGTGGAACACGCCGGCTTGCTGTGGATCCAGCCTGTTCGTTTGCAGATCAATAAGCGGGGCCGAGACCAGATCCTGCCCTGCCCGCGGTCACAGCTGAGAAGTGGGAGAGGGCACTCACAGCTGAAGCCTTTACCCCTCCCCCCCCAGCCGGCTGCACCACACTGCCTGCCTCTCCTCTGCACCTGAACGATGCGGCAATCCTGTGAGCTGCAGGTGCTGGCCGCACAGATAATCCACCTTTAGAGGACGCTCTGTTCCTTATACAAATCCGCCTTCTTCCCCTCGCAGGCCTTTCCACTAGCCGGAGCTGTTGCAAAGAGCAATGGCCCTGCCCTCAGGCACTGAAGCATCTGTGAACACTGTCTGCCTGGGTCCCCTTGCTCCTGTCACCGCCTCCTTCTTTTTTCTTAAAAAATATGTATATTTTATTGATTTTTTACAGAGAGGAAGGGAGAGGGATAGAGAGCTAGAAACATCGATGAGGGAAGAAACATCCACCAGCTGCCTCCTGCACACTCCCTACTGGGGATGTGCCAGCAAACAAGGCACACACCCTTGATTGGAATCGAACCCGGGACCTTTCAGTCTGCAGGCCAACGCTCTATCCACTGAGCCAAACCAGTTTTGGCCGCCTCCTGCTTCTTATATCACACAGGCTCTGCACCTGCTGCGGGCGGAGGGGGCTGGCCTGTTAGGGAAGGCCCTGATCCCTGTCCTCCGCCCCTACCCCCAAGCACGTCCATGGCGCCAAACCATCTGAGTCTCAGTGACCGCACAGAGCAAACCTAGGCCCTTCGGGAGGGGGGCGGGGGACTCACCATACAAACCCAGGGGCGGGTGGCGCTGGAGGTGGTTAGAGGGGATGCAGGAGAGCGGAGAGCTGGAAGCAGACAGGAGGGGCTGGAGAGGAAGGCCAGGAGGGCTTCCTGAGGGAGATGAACCCCCTTCCGGGCAGCCCGGCTCTGTCAGTGGGGGTCTGCAGCGGCGGGACTCTGCCCACAGCGGGTGGGCACATGGCCCCTCATCGGGAAGGCCTTCCCACACCTGGAAGGAGGCTGGGGAAGGCCACACACTCTCCATCCACTGCGTTCTCTCCCCACAGGGAGCCTGGGAGTAGCGCAGGGAGGGGCGCGGGGCTTTGTGGATGGGACTGTGACGGAGCACAGCACATCTCCCCCCCCCACCCCCGGCCCCTCCCCAGCAGCCTGACAGCTTCTCCTTCGGGGGGGGGGTGGTGAAGGGGGGAGGGGTGAGAGCGTCCCCAGAGGCAGGGGAACCAAGCTGCTCTCTCTCCTTCTCCTGGAGCCTCATCTCAGAGTAAGGAACACCCGCCATTCAAAGTTCTCCCAGGACACTGTTCCCATCAGCGTGTGTTACTCACAGAATGCGTGTTTCCTAAAGAAGAAAAAAAAATCACTTATTTTAGGTCAGAAGTCTCAACCTGAGACTTCAAAGAACGTTCTGGAGGCAGAGAGAGGTGGGAGGAGTCACCCTCCTGACACTCACAGGCCTTTAGGAGAGAAGGTGTGGGGTTCTCTGGTTTCCCACCAGAGTAAAGGGGACCCTGGCCAATCACAGAAGGGTCTGTATCCATTCTAATTCACGGGGACATTTTTATTGAGGGCAAAGGAAGGAACATATAAAATAATATTGAAATAAACAATAAAAATGCATGGAAAATAGGTCTTCCCTGGTTTCATAAAGTTATCTCTTCGGTTCCCCCCAGCTGGAAACAAGAAGTGTTCTGTATGTAAAGGTTTTTATTCAAATGGTCCGGGTTGTGTCTTTGCGGCCTCTCTGCCGGCTTCCTGGGAGTTCTCCCGGCCACGCAGAAGGAGGAAGGACGAGAGAAGATTTAGTTGCTGGGAGAAAATCCACCTGTTCTCTGTGGAAAAGGAAATCAGTGAGGATTCTGTTTCTGAGAACGGGCAGTGTGCAGAGCAGCCTTGGGAAAAGGCAGCCTTGCTCAGAGAAGGCCTTCAAGCACACAGGACAGCAATATCTGGGGCCCGGGTACAGGGGAAAGGGAGTGAAATGCAAGAGGAAGAGAACATCCTCAGAAGTGCTGGCGATCCTGCTGTCCATGGCCAAGGGCGGGGCCTCTGCCAGGACTCGGAGAAGAGGAGGAGGAGTTGGAGCGTGGGAAGTCTGTTCCAGGTGCCCTGGCTCAGCAGCTTTGGAAGAGCGGCCCAGTGGTTGACAGCCAGCCAGAGAGCGGCAGGAAAGCCGCAGGCAAAGCTCTGGTTCGGGGCATCTGCAGAGCCCACACGTGACAACAGAGCCGTCCTCACCAACCGCATCTCCTCTCTATGTTATGGCTTGTTCACTATTGGGGGGGAAATGAAGTAAGAGTTTATATAATTGGAAGAGTACCCAACTAGAACAAATATGAAAACCAAAAACAATAACAAATAGTACTGGCAATGTGTCAGTTATAGCTACATACGTATTTAAGGTGAGCCAGATTAGAGACTGTCCTAAAATACACACACACACACACACACACACACGCACAGGCACATGCACACATGCACACACACACACTTCAATCCTCGTTATACCTCATGCTTATACTTCCTGGTTCATCCCTAATTTGCAGATGAGGAAACTGAGCGGGAGTTCACGTTTCCCCAAGTTCCACTGCTAACCCCCGGGCAGCCAGGAATTGAGGGGTGGGGTTCTCACACATTCTGCACTACTGCCTGGAGTTCACCACGTTTCTATTAGCAACCTATTGTATCCTTGTGAAGAAGGCAAGAAGAGAAAAAATGAAAACAGCACATGGCGTCTGGCAGGAGGCAATAATTTAGTGGGAGAGAAAATTGTCTACAGGAGCTCAGAACTGACTGGTGGGATGACATGCGCCCGCAGGGAGGAATATAGGGATAAATGGCACTGTGGTTAGCAGGGGGCCAGGGGCAGAATGCCCAGGCATTAGGATCTGTGTTTTCTCACCTACCAGGCATGTGATGATGACTCCCAATTTCCTTATTTGTCAAATAGGATCAGTAACAGAAACCTCACAGAGCATGTGGTGAATGTCCTCTGAACACTGTATAGCAGGTTGTAGTTTTTTAAATATATATTTTTTTCTGATTTCAGAGAAGAAGGGAGAGAGAGAGAGAGAGAGAGAGAGAGAGAGAGAGAGAGAGAGAGAGAAACATCCATGATGAGAGACAATCATGGATTGGCTGCCTCCTGCATGCTCCACACTGGGGATGTGCTCTGATCGGGAATCAAACCATGAGCTCCTGGTTCATAGGTCAATGCTCAACCACTGAGCCATGACAGTCAGGCAAGTAGTTTTAACTAGTTAATTACTACACTGTATTTTCCCAGCCAGTCTTCTCTATTTCCACTCAACAACCATGACGACACGTTGAGAACATTAGTCAAGACTGAAAAATAATGTATTTATTTCCTTTCAAATGAACGAATGAGTGATAACTCAATGACTTGGTCTTTTAACTGCATGTCTGGTTATATCATTTATCATTTTACTTTGTTTTCTAACCATGTTAGAGGAATAAGTGAAAAGGAAAAGCAAATTGATGCTGATATGAAATAAACTTACAAAACTCAACGTTAAACCACGTTGTTTACCTCACAGGAGAGTCTCCCTGGTAACTACATGTCTCCGGCTTTCCAACAGGCCTCTGCTGGAATTTGCTCCAAGATGCTGGGGTGTGCTCCTCATCAGGAGCGGTGCTCATTGCAATCACATGTGTTTGGGTGGAGAGCGGCGTTCTGTTCCGGGGTAACAGCTATGGAGAGGAGCACATTCCGCTGATTAGCTGCGTGGTGTTGCTGATTCTAAGTAACTGTTATGAGTATTGAAATGTGGTTCAAATGATACGCTTGGCAATATCAATTTCTGTAGCATCCTATTCCTATTCATCACATTTGTAATTCTTGTGTTTATCCAGTTCATGGGAATTTTCCTTTTATGACTGTTTAGATTTCATTAGTCATCTCTTCTGATAACAGGCCAAGCCGTGGGTATGTTTGTTAGCAAATGATCACGAAGGAGAAATATGGAAGGAAACGGGCTTCTCAGACCCAGAAGCCAGAAAGAGATCTGATGCCTTATGTCTACTGTATATGGGATATAGAAATGACGCAGAATTGCAGGCTGAGCCAGTTAAATTCATGAGTAATCAGTTGTTAACCACTATCAGTATTGGGATCCATTAAATTAGTCGGAGGTTGCTTCAGTGAGAACAGGTATTAGGTTAAATCCCTATTGAGCCAGAAAATATGGATTGTAAAATCCATTGTGGTCTGTTGTCCGATCAGAACAATGCGTCCTCTGTGTGTGACTAACAGCATCGCGTTTTTAACCCTAATCCAAGGGACAGGGACAGTCCACTGCCTTTGGAAAATATTGGTCTGTTATATGAATGCATGTGATAGGAATTCACTTTCAGACCATTGCAACACCAAGAGAGGAGGCTGTGGGAATATATGAACTTGACCTAGTTCCTCAGAAATATATTTAATAATATATTTTAAAATATATTTAAAAAACCACCACTCACATATAAATGTGTCCTCCATGTATTTAAAAACCAACAGCTATTGCAGACGTCTTAGGTCAGGGTAAAGGTAACATAAAGAGACCTGATGGGCTTTGGATTTTAGAAATTGATAACGGCTGGACTGAGTGAAGCTAAATGGATAAAGGTTGAATTTACTAGTCTAGGGTCATAATTGTATTTCTGTTTTTGTATGTCTGTGCCCCCGTCTTTTGCTTCCTATGATGTGCATTTTCTGTTTCTGGTTTATAGAATTTTAGAATCTGTGGTTCTCAATATTCATGAGAATTACCAAATATGATCAATGATCAATTGTCAATATTAATGAGAATATTAACAAGAATTATCTCCATGTAAGGGCTATTTAGAAGTTCTTTGAGGGGATAAAATTAACCTATCTTGTACTTAGTGTAAGTTCATGTATAAAATATTTTCAAAATATATATAACTGAGCAACATTGACCTGTTGCCTCTTGCATCCACCCTGACCAGGAATGGAACCCACAACCTGGCCATGTGCCCTGACCAGGATTCTAATCTGTGACCTTTAGATGCACTGGGGATGATGCTCAACCATTGAGCCACACCAGCCATAGCAGGGGCACTCTTTATAAAGAGTTGTATCATCACAACTGTCTTTTATTGTATATCAACTATCTGTGCACACTTTGAGTTAAACTCTCACAGAACAATCTATAAGAGAGAGAGAGAGAGAGAGAGAGAGAGAGAGAGAGAGAGAGAGAGAGAGAATCCTAAATTTAGAACATCTAAACAAGTGACCAGTATATCACATCATACATACCTGAACAGTACATGTCTGTAAAAGGCAATCATTCTTAGAAAGGAAATAATACACCTAACTTAGGGATAATTATAAATACTTTGCTGTCTTGCTGTGAAAGGATTTATGGACACCAGGGTTCCATTCAGACTGAATAACGTTTTTCTTCCCTACGAGAATGACAGTGGAAACAGTATCAGTGCTCTCCACAGCGGTCATCACTGCGAAGTGATTAACCTTGGCCTTCATTAAGGCCCCCGCTCTGCTGGCAAGATTTTCATGACTGGAGCGAGGCTGTTCGGGGTGATATAATTTCATGGGCAGTAGTAATAATCCAAATGGGAGGACATTAAGACCGACTTCCGCAGGCTTTGTTTTTCTTCAAGCGAATGCATTATTGAGAAAATGTAATCCCCCGCATGCTGGAATCGCAAGGCAGAGGGCTTATGTGATAGAATTACACCAGACAACTAATTATCTGTTGTCCATTTGAAATTTAAACAATTTCGCTTTCCATAATTACTTCTTCCTCGTTGTAGATTCAATAACTAAATCCACTTGTTAAAATGGCATTACAGAGAAATCCTTGAGGGGGAAAACATGATTCTAAAGATTTAGAATTAGATTTAAGTAAATGATCACTATACAGTATTAGTGCTCTGATTGTCTCATTTGATGTGCTCATTACCAAGAGGCAATTCCTTATCTGTGCTGTGAAGGAATCCATTCATTTGCAAAGTGGCTATGTCAGGGTGGTGAAGGACGGCCACGTTTTTTCAGGGTTATTATTTATTGCTGTCTAGCTGAATACGGGTTTTAGAAACTTATACTAATGTGTTTCCTGCCATCGTTTATTGTATTAATATGCAACTATGCTTTGAATTTATTCAAAACTAAGGAGAATTGTGGCTTTCACACTTCTGAAGGGATTAAGAATTCATTTTTAGACGGAAAGCTGTTTCTAATCTTGCCTGTACGTGCATGCGTGCATACGTCCTCATGGGAATTGTGTTAGCATTGATCTCATTGGCAGCAACTACTGAATGCCAGAATCTCACACCCATCGTCCATGCAGACTGGGTTAAGACCACCCACAGATACCCAGTGTGCGTTTATGATTTATGGAAGGGGGTTAGATCGCCGTGGTAGAATCTATTCTGTCACTAAATCAAAGGTTTAAGTTTTCTGCTTCTTCCTTGAAGCAGTCTTTCCTCCAGCTGTGTTATGGCTTCATGGGATTTCCCATGTTCTGCTGAATCACATCCATACAGCTATAGAAAACTGTGGTTAACGCATGCATCCAGGTTCCTTTTAGCCTTACGTGTGCTCTAGTCAAATACGCTACCATTATTTTAATGATGTCTATGGCACCAGTGGGCATGATTCAGAGTTTTTTAAATTAAATACATATTCAAAGCTCATAAAAGGTAAATAGTACTTTAATACAAGAAGAATGTAATTATTTTTAATAATTATTAATGTAATTATTCCAGAGTAAAATAAAATGGAAACAAGCTCCACATACTTAAGCTTTAGGTTGTTCTTTGTGGGATTTTTAATAAACTCACTTTTCATTTTAATCAACCAACTTAACCATTTTTCTCACAGTTTATTGACATTGCGAAGAATGGGATTTTCATTTTGCTCAGTGGTGTATATTTTGAAAATATTTTGTGCATGAACTTACACTGAGTGTGAGATAGGTGAATTTTATCTCCTCACTGAGCTTCTAAACCACACTACAACAGCCTTCCGCGGAGATGATTCTCATTACTGTTATGTAAAACCCGTGGCATGTGATTGCGAAAGTGGGGCTGGAGGAGCATGAATGTCTGGGCGCTCGCCATGGTGATGGCTCCGTCTGATGATCAGGCTTTTAGGTGGGAAACTGCTCTGTGACACGGGGAGAAAGGCGGCATCAGAAGCCTCTGGATCTGGTGCTGAGAGAGGTGACGCTTCGCTCTGAGTTTTCCCGGGACCCACTCCCTCCCTCGCCTCCGCCGGCTCCTGTAGGAAGCTGATCTCCTCCCAGGACTGAGCGGGTTGTTGCTGATTCCATTGGGAAGCCAGAATCGGGGAGATGCCTTTTTAGGTCAAGATTTACTTTCCTGTCCCATACAGTGCTTCCCAAATAGTATTCAGAGTCTATTTCTGTGTCATGTGATCATTACAAAAAAAAAAAAAAAAAAAAGTAAGAAAAGCATGCAACTGTGGCTCCCTGTTTTGAATCTTAACTTCCAAACTTCTTTAATTTCCTGGCCCCTGTGCATGGCCCACCCCTGTGCCCCGGACCTGTGAAGGGCTGGTTCTCCGGGCCTGGTTCTCCGGGGACTGGGGAGCAGTAGGTTGGGGAGGGAAGCGCCTGGCCCTTGTCTTTGGGCTGGTTCTCCGTGTCCTAAGGGAGGAGGGCTTGGGAAAAGCTCTGTGTCCTTGCTTCCTGTCGTTGGGGATCCAGAAGCCAGTGGCTCTTCTGCTGTCTGGGCCCCTCTCAGTGCGGCCCCAGCTCCTCAGACTCCAGGCAGCTGGCATGAGCCTCCTGCTCGGCAGAACTCCCTCCCACCACCAGGTTGCACGCCAGCCAGGCCCTGCTGTGCTGACCTCACTTGGGGTCCGCTGCTCAGAGCAGCCAAGGGGCTGCCAACGCCCTCTCGCCTTCTGCTTTCCTGGATCCATTTTTCTAACGTGTGAGGCGCTTGGTAACGCGATTTGTCTTCCGAGTCATCAGAGTGACTGTATTAGTAAACATTTGCTGCAGCCTGGCAAGGGACAGATGTGTTCCAGGTGGAGCTATCTGTTTCCTTGCCGCCTGCTACCTAATCTCTGAGAGATGGGAGCTGGTCCCACCCACCCTTTCCTCGGCAGGCCTCCGCACACAGCTGCTTGTGTTGTGACTGAGAAGGGAACAAGCTTGGGTTGACCAGAAGGACAGAATCTGATGGGAACTGCTAGCCTTCTCCTCCTCGTCTGTTTAGAAATAGCACACCCCCACGGACCCACCTCTCCACCGTGAGCTGGACGCCTGGCAGCTAAATGGGACACTCACCTTCACAGCATGCCTGGTAGCTAATGGTGAGCGTGTGAGTTGGGAAAATGGTGAGCGTGTGAGTTGGGAAAATGGTGAGCATGTGAGTTGGGAAAATGGGATGTTAGTTGAAACATCTGGTCCCCTCTTTAGAAGAGAATCAAGATGTGCCCCACACAAACGTCACTTCAGCAAAAGAAATCATTTGAACTGAAGGCAATTAAGAATCAAAAGATACAAGTCCCCTCTCCTCCTCTTCTCTGCCCCAAAACAAGAATAAACTCCCCCCTGTGAAGATGACATGCATTTCCCGCCCTCCAGAACCACGAGAGGAAGCCCAGCCCGGGAGGGCATGGGACACAGCTGACTAAACCCTCTCACCTCCCATCCGCTGCCCTTTCTTGAAGCCCAAACCCTCTCTCCTTTAGCAAGAGAATATAAGCTCCTTATTTCCAACTCTTTTTTGTGGTTCTTGTTTATAAAATGTATGTGCTTTACTTTCTCAAGAAAACTGCTTTAATTTTTTTTTTATTTAAAAGAAATTGCTGGGAAGCGATTTTATAAGGTTTTTTTTTTTTTTGTTTTTTTTTTTTTTTTTTTTTTTTTTTTACATTTTGCACTGTTTATCAGAAGAGAAGATGCAGCTGGAGACGATAAAGCTGTCAGCTGAAGTGTCAGAATTTTCCTGCATAATATCGTTATGACTTCCTCCTCTTGGAAGAAGAAATACAAATGTCGTAGCGAGTGTAGATTAGATATTGATTATTTTTGAATCACCAAGCCAGGCCAGAGGGAAAGCTTACTTTTTAATATGAGCAAAAACAATCTGTTTTCCTAAATCAATGATGGAGGTGCAGGAATGGGGAGCAATCACCTGCTCCCCGCGGCTCCACCTAGCGCTTAGGGGGAAGGACAGAGGTGGGGAAGCCATGCTTCGGAGGTGATCTTTCCTGAAGGAGATCAAAGAGTAAGCCTGGCACAAGCTGGCTTAGGCATAGACAGAGGATGGGCACCGGGCGTGACTGGCAGTTACAGAGTGGCATATCTGCCTTGTTTTTCCATTGCATGAGATCCTATCCTGTTTTCACTGCTTTCTTCTGGGCAGAAGGATGAAGGAGACCTTCAGCATTCACCTGAGTCTGAACAGCACGGACACTCACCTCCACCAGACATATTCACAACAAGGTGGATCATCCAGATAAAAAGATAGTAACTAACGGGCAGTTGCTTCCAATCATCTTGATTCAAGTGAGTCCATTAAATTACTGTTCACTTTTACTCTAGATTGTAATGTGAAAACTATTTAGTTTGGTCAAAACTATTTAGTTTGGTCAAAAGGTAAAATGGTAAGAAGAACTAAAATAATTTTTTAAAAAAGTGGTGGAGTTTGACTTGAAATAAAGTAAAATAAATGAAAGAGATTTGACTTAGGTTGCGGGGGAAAAGGGGAACAAAAAACCTGCTATAAATTATTCAGGCTGGTTCAGATGCTATTCTGCAAACCTACTTTGTATGTCATAGTTGTATAGATTCAGTTATCAGAGAGAGAACAAGATTACCACACCCAGTGTCTGGACCACAGAGGCCTATGGCACAGATTTAATTTTCATGAATTAGATGTAATACAAACTATTCTTGCATAAGCAAAACAAATAGGTCCAAGAAATTAAATATGGATTAAAAGACTGTATTTTAAATAATTGGTTTACAGTGCTCAGTATATGCTTTTCATTGAAAAGACTAGAGGCCCAGTGCATGAAATTCATGCACGGGGGTCCCTCAGCCCAACCTGCACCCTCTACAATCCAGGAACTCTCAGGGGATGTCCTACTGATGGCTTAGGCCCACTCCCCGTGGTTCTCTGGTCTCTGCAGGGCCTGGGATTCCACTGCAGCCATGGAGATGAAGCCCCCATGCCCTGCTGTCCTCTGCCTGCTGCCGCCATGCGCCATGGGAAGGAAGCCCCAATGCCCTACAGTGTGCTCTTTCTTTCAGGCCTGGACGCTTCGCCAACACCAACACATTGAGGAAGCTTCCACGCCCTGCTGTCCAGGCTCTCTCTGCTGGGCCTGGGGATGCTCCCACCACCCTGTGCTGAGGAAGCTCCTGAGCACTGTTATCCAGGTTCTGTCTGCCATGTCTGGGGTGGATCCAGCCTCACTGCTTGGTCCCTGTGAACCCTGGTGGGTCTGACAGGCCCAGACACTGCAGCAGCAGTGGAGTGGGGAGGCTGGATCTTCCCACTCCGGTGGCAGATCCAGCCTCACTGCTCTGGCAGACAGGCCTGGACTCTCCAGCAGTGGGACTGAGGGGACTAGGCACTGCCATCTTGTGGCTATGGGGGCTGCCATTTTGTTGTGGTGTGTTGGTTAATTTGCATATTACTCTTTTATTAGATAGGATAACTATTAGGTTGATACTCAACCAAACCCTACTTTTTTAAATTATAAATGCACCAAGGCTTAATACAGGTTCTCACTGGCTGGCTAGTTACCTAGAAGTCAAATATCTAAAGAGTGTCAAGATGCTGAACAGGAACCCTTAGAGGTTTCGTTGACAATAGGACACTGGGTAACAGACTCACTTCTCATGGTAATTTTTTTGCCCAAATCTTAAGCTACAAGCAATTTCTGCTTAACACTCTGCTTCATTTTGCCTTTATTTCCATAGAAACCGGCTAGCATGGGAATGTCCCAACAGTTTTGCTGGCATCAAATCTCTTGCCAGAATGTTCTGCTGCACCAGGTGTTGGCGTTATAATGTACAGTGACTCAGATTTCTGTTAGGAATCTGATTGGTAATAAATGTCCTCCACTGAATTTCCTCCCTGTTTTTAATTTTAAAAGATGCTATATTAAAAATTTAGCACACTCATTTCTTATGTCACTTAATTATATATTTCAAATTAAAGGATGCTTCTGCATATATTTATTGTGTACCTTTTAATCAAGATAAATATGTTTCATTTAATCTTCAAGTATGTAATATATTTTAGAATGTTGATAGTTATAAACATCTATAAAGTAGGATACTTGTACTCTAGAAATCATATTGAGTGAAGGAGAAAAATCATGAAAATCATCATTTGAAGAAACAGTTTTTAAATGTAGGCTATCTACATCACTACTGATTTATGAGATTGGGTAATTTTCACTGAGGGAGAGAGAGAGGATTCTACATACATGAGCATTTGTCAGAAAGAACAGCTGAGGGAAAATATTGAAAAGGCATAATAGGACCACAGAAGACAGAAGATGGAAAAAGATCCGAATGTTTAGGGAAAATAAGTAGCATAATGTGCCTAAAGTAGAGAACACTCACAATGTTAGATTCTTCAAACAATCTAGCATGTCTGCTTACATGGAAACGGGATTTGCAAAGAGGATGTTGTGCTGAGAAGAAAGGGCTGCATGCGTTGTGGGAGGGCTCACGTTGTTGTCTTCATGTTTCCGGTTCCCACATCTCAGTCCTTCCACGAGGCTGTCCAAAAACTGCCAGGTCCCATGGAGTCTGCGCTCAGTGGCCAGTGGCTGAACTGGCCTGGCCACGAGGAGAGAGCTTTTCCATTCTGAAAGGGTCAGTATTTGTTGGGCACAGTTTTCCTTGAGTTAGAAGCAATTTAATGTCCTCCATCTCCTAATCTGTCATTAAACATAATAGACACTTGATACATTACTTTTTTGAGCTACCCACTGACATCTGAGTGCCCTCACACCAGCAAGTGTCCATCACAACGCTGACCTTGGGAATGTATGGGAGGCCACATTTTTCAATCCTTAAACAGTCGGAGGTCACATCACTCCAAGTGGCCTCCTTCCCCCATGGAGCGGCTGCCATGGCAAGTCACGCATCGGAGTGAACGTGTTCACAATAACTTGGGAGAAATTCAATTGAAAACTAGATTTTCTATTATGTTCTGAGACTTTCAAGCTTCAAAGATCTTATCAAGAATTTAATTAGACTAACGGCCTCCATGCCCCCCCTTAGGGAATATCCATTAGAGCAGTTCTCTCCTTCGGTGGTTGGGATAGAAATGAGTTAGCTCAGGTGTTTTGGTTCAGGATGATACAACGGAGCCTGCATGTCATGGGCCCAGCGGCTCCATGAATGCCGCAGCTGAACTGCACGAGAGAACCTTATGACAGTAGATGGAATGAATGAAAACAAAATTAAAAGGATGCATCTAATATGCTAATCGCAGTCACAAGGCACCTTTACTTACGGAGAGCCGGATCTTGTCTTCACCTCCCTCCCAGTGTATGTATTGATATGATGTAATCCGGGGAAATTGCCATGTGTGTAAGCACTGCAGGCTGGGCTGCTTCTTGTTGGCTCCTGCCTGAGCTCTGGTCACTCCGTCATGCCCTGGGCTTGGGAGGAGATGTTAGGAACTCCCAGCTTTCAGGAACAACCAAGTGTGACTGAAGAGCAACCCAGGAAGTTCTGCCCACGCTGCATTCATGTCCCTGATTCAGACAAATCGGGGTACATTTGTCTAGGAACACTGTCTCATATTTGCCTCTAGGTAAACACTTATAAGCACATACAGCTACACGCATGAGCGACTGCAATGTGGCCAGCCCTGTCAGTCAGTTTGTTCACACTCCCTCTTCACATGTCCAGGAGGAAGCAGCCCTAAGAGCATGCCCCGTGCAGAGGTGAGTGGGATGTGAACAAATAGGACAGGAGCACAGGCCACAGAGGCCTCACCCTGGGATGCATGCAACCACCTGCAGAGCTCAGAGAGATGCAGACCCTGTGCCCGCTACTGGGCCCTGGTCTCCCGGGGAGGGCTTCAGCATCATGTGTGTCACAGTGTACCATGTGGTGCCGTTGCTCTCCAACATCTGTGAACCTGCGACTCACACAGGCATGGGCGGTTCTGTGCTGGACTCATTTCTCAGCAGGCATCCTAAAAAGCTGGCAGGAGTTTTGATGACATATTTTGTTCTTAAAGGCCTGTCACATCCTGTGGTTCCTGTCCATCCCGCTGGTGGTTTGCAGCGGTTCTCAGCTCTCCTCTGTGCACAGCCATCAGCGTGTGAGGACTCACTGCTCAGCGCTCCGGGAGGCTGTGGTTACTGACAGGAGACTCCCCTGCTGAGCCCTTCTCTCTGGACCCTGTAAGTCTTTAATCGCACCCCTTTATGAGGGCCCCGCCCCCTCTGTGTGACATTCTGCAGGCACAGTGCATTCTCTGTATGTCCACGTTTCTTCCTTCTTCCAGCGAGGAGCAAAGACCATTTCCCAGTACCTCAGTCCCATATGGGAACCTGACCCCAGATAGGTGGGATCACCTGGTCACCCTGAGATCTCTGCTGCTCCCCCTACTGGTCTCTAATCAGCCTGCCTGCCTGACATGGTGGCCCTCAAGGGGACTCTCCATCTCCTGTTTTTTTCTGAAGAGATGTCATGCCCAGGTTTACCTTTCTAAAGCTATTATTCTTTCCTGACCTGCTGGATCGTTTTTGGAAATTGCATTTTGTTATGTACAGTTCCCAGTTCCCTTCTCCTGCTGGCCGGTGCCACGGCTGAGTTCTGACACTCCTCTGAACACCTCTGATCTGAGCCATGCTCTGTCCTGCGTGTCCCAAGGATCCCCGAGCTCTCTCTTCTCAGCGGGATGGGGAGACGCTCATCTGCCTTTTCTGATTTGAGAGAGAAAGGACAGCATCCCGGCTGGTTCACCCTGAGGACACGTGGACAGATATTTTCCCTGTGATCTTTCCCATTTCATTTTCAATTTTATTTTCGCAGGCAGCATCGGTATGGCCTCCTTGAACTAACTTTTAACTGTGAGTGGCACAAAGGAAGTCTTTATTACATTGCCATTGCCGCTAGAGATTTTTCAACGTAAAGACTATAAAATATCAAAGACCGGGTCCACAGCCAAGTCTCCGCCCTCCCCCCCCCCCCCATGCCATAATGTTAGTTGGAGCTGAATGCGCATGCATCTATTAGCTGGAAAGTGCGAATCTTGAGAAGTTACCTCAAGGTCACCAAAGGTCATTGCATCCATAAATGGAAGTCATGAATATGGTATTGGAGACAGCCCTAAATGGGCAGTGAGTTGGTTTATTTTAAAGCTTATCACACACAATGGCAGAACCGGGACAGACATTTAAGATAATCTATTCCAACACCTTTATTGTAAAGATGAGCAAATGGAAGTCCAGAGAAATTATATTACTTGCCCAAGGTTACAGAATGACTTAATTATCTTTTCCCATAATGTGATAAAGCTGTGTTTTGAACTAGCATTAATTTTACCACCGAGAGAATGTATAATCCACACAGCAGCCAATAAAAGGAGGGGTCATAGAAATAAAAATCATGGCTAGAGGAGGTTGGAAACATTTTGAAACTTGTCATTTAGTGCAATGTGCTTCTTTTAATGCTGGAAATGGGGATTTAAAGGCATTGACTGACACGCATTTACAAGAACGCTCAAGCAGACACAGTTTCCCCACAAAGGTTATAGCTGACTCTTTGTATTTCATTCTGCCGTGTTTTTGTTGAATGCTGGGAGACTCCAGGGGCGTGTGAGAGCTGGTGACAGGTAGAGCTTCTAGGAAGTGGGTATCTGCTCAGCAGGATATGGGAAGCTGGCCACAGAACCTCAGGACCGGATGTCCAATACTAATAACCCTCTGAGAAGGAAGCAACCCACCCACATTTAAGGTGTTTCTAGCAATCTTTCCTTCATGGAACAGAAACAGGCCCATAGCCTTATCATATGCTTGTTCAATTTCTTAAAAAAAAAAAAATAGCCTCCCGTAGGAAGTTATTTAACCCTAAGAGTGGACTCTGGAAGCAGGCTGCTGTGATTTGGATCCAACACCTGTCATACGCAGTGGAAACCTAAGCAAGGTACACATTCCCTTGGAGTCTCCGTTTCCTACTGTAAGAATTCATTAGGTGAACACATAGAAAGCACCCAGAGCAGGCCCTCACATACCTGCGTGACCTCCATCGGCTGCAGTCACCAGCGGTAGTTCCTGTGGTAGTGGTAGTAGGCCTGGGGGTGAAGTGGTCACATAGGATGCTCAAGAAAACAAAATGCTGCTGGAGAAAAACTGTTTTTGAAACCGGCTCATGTGGGTTGTGGAAGCTCTCAGCTGTGTCCTGGCTGGATCTCCCCCGGTGGGAGGGGGCCTGTCCAGGTTGTAACCATGGGTCCGTCTGCTTCCTCTCAAAATCCTCCCAGTTAAGCCTCACAAAGTCTGACGCTGGGCTGTCAGGCTCACACACTGTAAGGATTGTATGTCTTCCTAGAGAGCTCTCCCTTTTTCTCTGCATAGCGCCCTCTGCAGGCCCTTGCTTAAATGCCTCTTCTGCTGGCAATTAGTACAGCTGAAGCTCCTTTTTTTTTTTTAAATCCACACCTGAGGATATTTTTCCGTTGCTTTTAGATATAGTGGAAAGGAGGTTGGGGAAGAGAGAGGAGGAGAGAGAAACATGAATATGAGAGAGACACACTGATTGGTGCCATGACTGGGAATCAAACCAGCGACCCTGTGGTGTGCCGGTTGACGCTCTATCCCCTGAGCCAAACCAGCCAGGGCTCCTTTCTTTTGAATAGTAGCAGTATGATATTTTTTTCTTTATCCTATTTCAAATTATATGATTCTTACAATTCCATTTACAATGGCATAAAAAAGAATAAAATATGTATGAATAAATTTAACCCAGGAGGTGGAAAAATCTGCACATTAAAAACAATAAAACATTAATGAAAGTAATTAAAGGAGATGCAAATAAATGGGAAGTTTTATGTGTTTCTGTATTGGAAGAACTGACATTTTAAAATGTTCATGCTACCCAAAGGGATTTACAGATTTCATGTAATCCTAATCAAAACTGCCATGTCATTGTTCACAGAAATAGGAGGGGAAAACACAACCTAAAATTGCTACGAAACTACAAAAGCCCCTGAATAGCCAAATCAAAGTAAGAATAACAAAGTAAGAATAACAAAGCTGGAGGTCTCATACTTCTGATTTCGAACTATATAACAAAGCTACACTAAGCAAAACAAGTATGGTATTGACATAAACAGACACATAGACCAACAGAGCACAATAGAGATTCCAAAATTTCCAAATATATATACTAGAGGCCCGATGCATGAAATTTATGCAAGAGCAGGCCTTCCTTCCCCTGGCTGCCAGCACCAGCTTCCCTTTGGCACCAGGTTCCCGCGCAGTCCTGGCTTCCAGACATCTGGTCTAATAAGAATATTGTGCTTTTATTATACATATATATATATATATATATATATTCAATTTTGACAAAATTTCTAAAATTATACTCTAGGGAAAGAATGCCCTTTTGAATAAATGGTATTACAAAAACTGGATATTCACATGCAAGAGAATGACTCTGGGTTGCGGACTTACAAAATACATGCAAGTCAACTCAAAGTGAATTAAACACTTAACTGAAAGACTTGAAACCACAGGACTCCTAGAAGAAAGCATTGGTCTTGGCAATATATTCTTGGATTTGACACCAAAAGGAAAGGCAGCAAAAGCGAAAATCAATGAGTGGAACTACATCAAAGTACGAAGCTTCAGCAGAGCAGAGGGAGCAATCCACAACATTAAAAGGTGACCCAAAAAGTGGGAGAAAACATTTGCAAACCATGCATCTAGTGGTATAGGGGTTAATATCTATCTATAATAATAAAAGTGCAACATGCTAATTAGACAGGACAGCCGAACGACCCTCTGGACATCCTTCTGGACAAAGCCAGGGCAGCTGGGGCCGAGGCAGAGTGTTAGGGGCAATCAGGCAGGCAGGCAGAGTGGTTAGGGGCAATCAGGCAGGCAGGCAGAGTGGTTAGGGGCAATCAAGCAGGCAGGCAGAGTGGTTAGGGGGTGATGAGGCAGGCAGAGTGGTTAGGAGCAATCAGGCAGGCAGGCAGAGTGGTTAGGGGCAATCAGGCAGGCAGGCAGAGTGTTAGGGGCAATCAGGCAGGCAGGCAGAGTGTTAGGGGCAATCAGGCAGGCAGGCAGAGTGGTTAGGGGTGATGAGGCAGGCAGGCAGGCAGGCAAGTGAGCAGTTAGGAGCCAGCAGTCCTGGCTTGTGAGAGGGTGTAGGCTGGGCTGAGGGATTCCCCCTCCCACTCCTGTGCACAAATCTTGTGTACGGGCCTCCAGTGGTACGTAAAAAGAAATTAGACGACTCAATAGCAAAGAAACAAATAGCTCCTCTCTGTCTCTCCAATCCTGTAGTGGTTTTCCCTGTGGCCCCTTCCCTCTCTTTTGAATCCCAGAAGAGTGGTTGATGTTCAGTCTTCTCAACTTCTTCACTCGTTACTTTGGAGATTAGATATGACCAATGTAGGACAGAGCGGCAACTTCCAATCTTCCATGTGGAAATGAAAAGCAATTGCTGGCGTTCCCTCCCTGTATCTTATTATTCTGCCAGCTTCTCTTAAAACGCTTGTCTAATTTGAATTCTCATCTCTTCCCTGCATTCACATTAATAACGTCTCTAAGTTCTCAAGACAATTTATAATGGAGTATTCTGTGACATTGATAAAGCAGGAAGTGCCGGGAGAAAACAGACGTGGAGGTAGATAGTGGCAGTTAATAGATAAAAAGTACCTCATGAAGCTGAGAAGCTCATTGAAAATCACCTGGTATTTGTTGTTCTGCCAGTAATTTGGAATTTTGTGTCTCTGGACCAGGCAAGAAATCAACATGAGATAGCTTTGTATCAAGCTGCTATTATAGAGGCAATAATTTAATTTGTGTGATTGAATTAAATCATAACAGAAGAAGCACAAACAGAATATTTTTTAAAAGTACCAACACCAAAATAGTAGGAGTAGATTGGGCAACAACATAAAACACAACATTCATACCAATTCTCCTAGCCAGTTTGGCTCAGGGATAGAGCCTGTGACCAAAGGGTCCTGGGTTCAGTTCCAGTCAAGGGCATGTGCCCTTGGTTCATTCTCTTCCCTGGCGTGGGCCCCAGTCAGGGTGCATGCAGGAGGCAACCAATCAATGTGTTTCTCTCACATCCATATTTCTCTCTGTCTTTTCCACTCTTGCTAAAAAAAAAAAATCAATGGAAAAATATCCTCAGGTGAGGTTTAAAAAATAAGAGATAAAAGGAAAAAGAAAACAGTGTAACACTATTTAAGCGTGTAGGGTGTAGACAAGAGCAACTCACGTTAGAGAAACTGAAAACTCTCTTCTGGGTGATGTTTTCAGGGAGTCAAGGATGAAATCTTAACCAAATCTCAGTAAAGGGTGGGTCAAACGTGAGCCTGTGAAGTGTTGTGGGTGGGTCAGAAATGGGTAATGGGGGGCAGAGCTACTTAAATAGATGAGGGGGAAACAGGAAAAGTTGGATGTGAATTTTAATAGAAACAGAAATGCTTACTAGGTATTTATTGCCTTGAGTTCATTTTTATTTCCATCCTACTGCATCTTCCCATTCCCAATGACAAAGTCTTTGAATGTTGTGTGTTTTCGTATTATTTTCTGTACATGACACAAAACTTCTAGTATTCAGCAGTTAATTTTTTTTTTTTTGGTTGTTAGGTCTCTGGAGATTAGATATGACCAATGTAGCAAAATGAATGCAACTACAATAGCCCTCCTGTCGAAGATATCATTCTTTCTCATTGTTGCAATTAAACCAATATGCTCACATGCATTTTTCTTCCACAATTATTTTGTTATTCCATTTAAGAAGTATTTGTTGAATATCTTCTAAGCATTTGGGGGCTTTTGCTTCTCACAAGGGGGAAACACACAATTCAGATCAAGTCTCCATATATTGAAAACTAAAAATATATATTTTTAAAACACCTACTTGATTGCATTGGAGAGCTCACAAGTTACGGAGACTTCATTAGAAATGGCCGTGGGGAGGACTGAGGAAAAGGGCCGGGAGTCCAGCTGTTAGTGCTACTTTCTGGTAATGGGATCTTACTGATTCTAGAGTGGACATCTGGGAGAGTAGGAAGCTGAACAAGGCTTTTCACAACTTCTGGAGCCTAGAAAGAGATTGGAACCCGGGACGTGGCAGGTGTGAGTTTTAAGACTCTTCCCTTTCCACTGGAAACTCCAAGTAAAAAACCGCTGACTTAGGGCCCAAAGGCATACAAATGACTAATGTGCACGTGATAAATAAATGCATGCAGTGCAAATTAAAGATCACGGTGAGATATATAATATCCGCTGGAAAAGCCAATGTTAAAATGACAAGTCATACCAAGTAAGACAAGGATATGAATCAACCACAACTCTCAGAAACTGGTTAGCATTTAAAGGGACACAAATATTCTTCAGTTTCTTTTAAAAATTTCAAAATGCAATAAGTTGTATCATGATAAAAGTAGATAAAAATATGACATACCACCATGCTATTCCACTCCTAAGTATCTAACCAAGAGAAATGTCCACACAGGGACCAGTGCACACATGTGCATAGTGGCTACCCTGTGCAACAGCCCTAAGCTGGGAGAAACCAGATCATTGGTTCTTACATACCATGAAGAGGTATTGTATTATTAACTCACATTGTAACATAAACTAATCTCAAAATAATGATGCCATGCAAAAGAAGCCATACGAAAATAGCGCATGTTTTATTATCCCGTCTAACTGAAATCTTTGCAAGTGTTAACTACTCCATAGCGACAGGACCCCCAACCACGAGTTGCTGGCTTCCGGGCCCAGTGATTACTGAGAGTGGACATGAAGGGGACATGAGGCATTGTTGGCCTCTTCTTCCTCTCAATGGCTAGGATGGTTTCACGGGAGTATACATGTGTCAAAACTCACTGAATTTTACACTACATATGTTCATTTTATTGTGTGCCATTTTTACCCTTGTTTAAACAACCTTGTTCAAAATGGGGGCAGGGGGAGTTAATTGACTAATTGCTGCTATCCGACCTCAGAGGGAAGGTAGGGGAGGATGAGAATAAAGGGAAGAGATCAACCAAAGGACTTGTATGCAGGCATGTTAGCCTAACCAGTGGTCAAGGACAACAGTGGGGTGGGGGCATGCGTGTGAACGGGTTTGGGATGAAAATGGGAGGATGAGGACAAATATGTGATAGCTTAATCAATAAAGAAATTTAAACCAAAAAAAATAATAATAATAAAATAAAGGCAAAATAACCAGAGTGGATAAGAAAGGTAATCTAAACATATGCTATTTAAAGAACTATATCTAAAACATAGACATATAAATAATGAGAAAAAGTACAGAAAGGTTACTATATATGTGATCAAAATTTTTAGAAATAACTGCTGAACACACCCAAAGGGAGCAGAAGGGAGGCGATCACACAGCAAAGAACAGACATGTGTCACCACATACGCTGACCCAGAAGAGGACAGCTCCTGGGACTTTGAGAGGCCACAGGCGCCTGTCACCACGTTCACAGACTATGCGGTGGCCATTCCAGTAGATTTGACTCAGGAGTCACAGCTTTCTGGACAAAAAGCCTACTGTCTCTTTCTGATACTTCGTTAAACAAAATACCCTCGGCACCCTGTGAAAGCAAACAAAAAAAACCAGCAAGAGGGATCCCGCCAGGAACCAAGCCATGGGGCTGAACAGAGCCTGGGAAAAAGTCTTAAACTAGGAAAGTGAGGCCAAGGCGCCACAAGAATCAAGCCAAGGAGTCAAATAGATATAATTCAGTTAAATTTTTTTACTGTTAAACAGTCTACAATTGATATTGGTGAACTATTTTATAACTGCCCACTGCCAGCAACAAATACAGATGTGCCTACCGGAGGGTGAACAGCCATTGCTTCTCAGGTGCCTCACGCTTCCATCCTGGCCAGTCACCTTTCCCTGGCCGGCAGGGAAATGCATGCACTTGAAAGTGGGTTCATTTGTATTCCTGTCCCCAAATTTCAAATAAAGTCATCCATAAATTAATTTTATGCGCAATTAAGTTCTTCCAAGTCAATACTTTCTGAATTGATTTTCCTTTTACAATCAAGACAGGGTTTAGCACCTCTTACAACCCTAGGCACACCCTCTGGTAGTTGGCCTTCTCTTTTGGTTCCCTTTGTAATGTTTTTTTAGATTGGGGAGAGAGAATGGGCTTCGGAAGAGTCAGTGAGGGAGGAGGCTGATGTCATGAGCTGCTTAGGCGACGGGACTGTGGTCGCAGGGAAGGGGCCCTCGGGGTGAGGGGCTTCAAGTCAGCTAGCAGGACCGCATGTAGACCCGGGCCGGGCGTTAGTCATATGTTTTAGGAATGTGAGTACATGTGATTTTAGGGTATTCTGGCCTCTCCGTAAGTGTCCTTATGGTGATTCATGAGAAATTTTACAGAAGACAATTTTAATTAATATAAGAGCTTTCAAAACAATGCTAGGAGAGAATTCCAGAAAGTGGGTAGGTCCCATGGAATGACGATGCCTCGTCTGAGGAAAAATAAACAAGTTTGGCCAAAGGAGCAGCAGAAAGTCAAGTATTCGTTCACAGGGTTACTATGGAGATTGAATAAAAGAAGATGAAAGAGGGGCTAGCAAAGTGCCTGTCACAGAGCAAGCTCATTAAACATGGTGTGTGCAGCCTTGGCTGTCATTGCTCCCTGTATCTAGATTTTTACCTTAGGGATTTTTGTTTGTTTGTTTATAGTTTTACTTCATATTTATTTTATTTTATCCCTGCTTTTTATTCCTCCTTTTCAGAAAATCCAGGCCTCAAGATTACTAAATCCCATCGAAACCAGTTCGGCTGGGTGGATAGAGCATCAGCCTGCGGACTGAAAGGTCCCAGGTGCGATTCCGGTCTAGGGAATGTACCTTGGTTGCAGGCACATACCCAGTAGGGGATGTGCAAGAGGCAACTGATCGATAATTCTCTCTCATCGATGTTTCTAATTCTCTATCCCTCTCTTTTCCTCTCTGTAAAAAATCAATAAAATATAAATAAATAAATAAAATAAAACTGCCACATTAAAAAAAAAATCCTTTTGCCTGATCTCCACAGGGGGAGGTGGTGAACACCAAGCAAGAGCCCAGCTGCTGGAATTCCTCTTCAACTGCAGGATGGCGTTTCCCATGTTGTCGACGAAAATCAAGGCCAAGGCCGGAGTGTGTCAAGAACTTTAAATCCATTTGCTGAAGAAGGAAAGGCTGAGTTCATTGCCAACACCAAGTCTCAGTGGCACGGAATGATGCTGAGAACAGAACCGATCAGTCAGGGAGGAGAGAACAGAAGCAAAACCAGTGCAGAGCACAGAGCCCGCAGGTGTCCTTGACGAGAAGCTTCCACAGCACAAGAAGATGCTGGCGCCAGTTCGCACGGGGCTGGCAGTGAGGAGCTGGGAAACCCAGGGTGTCCTCAGACCCACAAGGATGTACACACGACGACAGGACGGTGGGCACGGAGCCGAAAGCACCCCGTTTGTCTCACGCCCTTTATCCTGGGTTCAGCCTCTGGCACTGCACTCTCTGCTCGGCAGGCACTGGCCACGGTGTTTCCTGAGCGTTTGCAAGGCCAGGACCTGAGTCAGGGTGTGCTGCAGTGCAGACCTCACGCCAGTTTCTGAGCACTGAGCACACCAGACAAATACTGATGTGCTTTACATGTTGAAAGGACAATATTTTATATGTCCTTATGTTTAAAATGAAATATATTATAAAATGAATTTCAACTGTTTCTCTTCACTGTGCCTACTGTAAACAAAATGTGTCTACTATAAACAAAAAATTATGGTGGCCCAGCCTGTGTGGCTCAGTGGTTGAGCATCAACCTATGAACCAGGAGGTCATGATTGGACTTCCGGGCAGGGCACATGCCCAGGTTTTGGGCTCGATCACCAGTGTGGGGCATGTCTGCCCTGAGGCAGACAGTCAGTGATTCTCTCTCATTATTGATGCTTCTATCTCTCTCTCCCACTCCCTTCTTCTCTGAAATCATTTAAAAATATATATTAAAAAGATAAGTAAAAATGCTACTTATTATTTCATTACAATGGCTAGCATTGCATTTGTGTTTCGGGGACTCAAATGGGCATCTTGTGCTCTTGTCCCTCCTCCGGAATCTGCTGTTAAATGGTCCGCGAGGAAACAGAGTTATGGAAGGCTACCCTTGGCCATGGGAAACGTGCAAAGTCAGAGGCCACGGGAGGGCAGAGTGCTCCCCGAATGAGAAACCACGGGCTGCAGTGCTAACCAGGACGGACTCCAGGAGCACCCGAGCGTCCGTGACCCTAACGGGAGCTTTGACCTCCTTTATGAACCCTGCCTTCTGTCCTTGGCATTTTCCAATGCCTCTTAGCATCGACTCCAAATAGAGCGCCCAGTTTGGCCAGGAGAACAGGTAAAACCAGGAGTAGAGCAGGACGGTGCATGTCACAGTAACAAGCAGAAGTAAACATGTCCTTGGCGTGATGGAGGCAGGGAGCTGACCACAGCCCAGTGTGCCGGAAGCCAGTCCCAGCATGTCAGCAGGGCTGAACCATCTGGGATGGCTGAGGGCCTTTCCCCAAGCCTGACGGGGATGCACAGGTGATGGCTTGCTGCCAGACAGCTGAGGGCATTTCAGTCTACATGTGCTGGGATTGGCTTCCGGCGCCAGTGGATGCTGGGAACACACCGGCGGAGGGCTGAGTCTTTGGAAGGCAGTCACCCACACAAAGCCGAGCACTGACTGCAATGCTGTGCTCAGTGTCTGTGCTTAAGAGATTTAAATGTATTTTTTTACTGAACATTTCAAGTTGCTACTCCTACAAAATATTTCTTTCAGAATAGCTGATTTTCCCCTGTACCTGATAAGACACAATATTCCAAAATCAAAATATGTACAACTCAATCCATCTGTCTGAGTATTTCTGAGTATGAAGATGAGCACTGGAGCTTCAATAGGTCCCGGGAAATACACATGAAGAAGATGGCTAAGTCACAGACTGGCACGCTTTGCTTGTGGATGGAGTGATAAGGCGTGCTTTCCACCAGGGGGAAAGTTGGGTTTGGAGATCCATGTTCATGGGGCAGGAAGCAAAGTTCTTCCAGGAACCATTTACCTTGTAAGTATAATGGACTGTGCAGAGCAAAGCCCCGTTATTATCACTGTCCCTAAAATAAAGTCTCTTCAATTCATAACAGCATTAAATTTTATAGAACATGATAAGACAGACTTTGTTACAGGATGCATTTTGACAAATCAGTCGATAATTTCAACTGAAGTCATTCTACAGTTATATTAATAGCCACCCATGGTTAAGCACTTTCTGTGATGCCAGCGATAGTTTTTGGTGTCTTGAATGCACTTTATCACTTCTCACACAGGTTATATAACAGAGGTATGATTAGCCCAATCACAGGGATGAAGATGGAGTTCTGAGCTTCTACATAGCTCACCTGACGGCCCTCTCGGGGCTGTCAGAGTGGAATCCCAGCCAAGCCCTCCCGCCTCCAAAGCCTTTGCTCGGCGCTTCCACCTCCTTCTTCCTGCTTAAGGCAACAGGAGGGAGCTCTGGGGTAAACGCATCTGGACCCAAAGAAGTAAGGGACATATTTCTGCACTGATGTCCCTTGGTTAAGGGTCTGTGACAAAGACGTGGCCCATGAAATGGTGTAGACACTAAAGACTCAGCACTCACTCACCCATGTGTGCACACAGGGCCTCCCACACCCGGCGCCTTCCCACGCTCAGCCGGAGCGACCCCAGCGCCCTGAGGGTTCCCTTTGCCTGATGGGGTGAGCAGCCGTCGGTGAGTGACAACTACAAGGCCTCTCAGTACGTCCCTGCCTGTGTCTGCGCCATGCCCTCCAGGGTTAGCACAGAGTGCCTGCTCTGGTCTGGGACTTCTCACATCGGATCTGTCTTCTTGTCGGTTTTGAAAGACTGTCGTCCATGTTGCTGTCCAATTATCCATGCATCTTAGGAACTGTTCTCCTCAGGGATCAGGATTTGGAACAACCTCTCTCTCTCTCTCTCTCTCTCTCTCTCTCTCTCTCTCTCTCTCTCTCTCTCTCTCTCCCTCCCTCCTCCCTCCCTCCCTCCCTCCCTCCCTCCCTCCCCCTTCTGCCCTCCTTTCCTTTCTGACTTTCTGCAGTGAATCATGCTTGAATAATCAGTTCTCTGGAAATCTTATTTTTGTTGTTGTTGTTGTTCATCCTCACCTGAGGATATGTTTCCATTGATTTTTAGAGCGAGTGGAGGGAGGGAGAGAGACAGACAGAAGCATCCATGTGAGAGAGGCACACGGATCAGTTGCCTCCTGCATGCACCCCTTCTAGGGCCAGGGATCAACATGCCCTCGACTGGAATCGAACCCGGACCCTTCAGTCTGCAGGCCGATGGTCTATCCACTGAGCCACACCAGCCAGAGCCATCTTATTCTTTTAGATTTCCTTCTCGCAAGGGTGGAAATGTACACTCCCTTTTCGCATGGTCTTTCCAAATCTGTTTTCCTTTTATGGAGAATAACACGGAATAATGCTCCCCTCGAGTCTCCTGCTTTTTCGGAGGCACCGAATGCTCCCTCTGGCCAATGGTGACACCAGGAGGTGGTGGCCGGGCTGCGGCCCTCACTGCCATCGGCATTCACTAGCCAGGCAGTGCTGTCACCATAAAGCAGAGACTTCTCTCTGTTGGCAAACATTTAGCCAATTCTGAGGAGCCAACATCACAGTACAGGGGAGGATGCTAAGCAAGTGTTTTATTCAATTAACAGTTATGAAAAACTGAAAAGCAGAATCCGTAAGAAAATGTTCTCTTCCTAATGCAATAAAATGTTCCATGTTTCACTGTTTATTTGGATAATTCAACCTTGTGTTTTTTCACAACTTGCATTAATGTGAAGGCATTTAAAAGGCTATTTTTGTTGCCTAGCATTTTAAACGAGTTTTACTGACTTTATTTAAAATGTGACATTTTACCAACTCTCAGAGCTCCATGGATTCTGTATTTGTGTGTTTGGGCCGCTGGGAGAAAGTACCACAGACCGTGTGACTTAACAGCAAAGGTTCCTTTTTCAAAGTTCTGGCATCTATACATCTGAGGTGAAGGTGTGTCCTAAAACCTACTTAAGTTTCAGGCAAAAATATTCAAATGTGTCAACCCAGAAAATACTTATTATCTTAGAAAATATTGTAATCCTTTTGGCTTTGAATGAGATTAGTCAAAATATTGAATCTCTCCTGAAAAAACTTTCAGTGCATGGCTTTGTTTTTACATGTCACCTTAACGCACTGAGAGAGGCTAGGGAAACATATGTCAGAAGAAGAGAAACAACACAAGGAATTATCATGAAAGAAAGACAGAATCCTGGACTTCTGGGCAGTAAGGGCCAACAATGTACAAGTGCTCTCAAAGATCAGGCTGAAAGTATAAATGACCAGGAATTCTTCTGTAAGGAACCAGTTATGGTCTTTTCCTGCTTCCCCTGAGGGACTCCGCCTTTTCTGCAGGTGCCTCAGCCCTCACTTCACGCCACCCCTTTGCCCCAGGGGCATTGAGGTCAGTGCTCTGTACCATGCAGTCCGTTCTTTCCTCTCACTTCATCCCTGCCCCTTGGCAGTCATAACCAGTAAGAAATCATTTCTTATTTCCTTTCCGGTTCCAACGTATTCTCTGTTCTGCATCTGGAAGGCCCACATGTGTATTCCATTGTTCCGATCAGGAAGTTGCTGGGTCATCTTCAGACAGTCCATGTTTTCCTGGAGATTCAAGATAACTATCATCCGCTCAAGGCCCCTCTTGGGCTCGGGGCCACATTGATCAGCGCTGCTCAGTCACTCTTCGTAGTGTTCACGTCACTCTTTGTGACACGGAACTTTGTTTCTTACGTTCACTGAAGTCAGTTTTTTATTTCAGTACTTGGATGCCTTGAGTTGAGTTCAGGAAAGAGAGAAGCGGGCTCCTTCATTGTCAGCCTTATGTAGAGGACATGAGAGAATTCTCATCACTATTGAACTATTCTCTCCACTATTCTCACCACTATTGAGGTCATAAAGGAGGATTTTCTACCTTGGGACGGGCAGTGTACCCCCTGGTTGATCTGAGGCTTAGCCAAAGATGTCTAACCACGCTGGTGGTAATGGCGGCACGTCCCACCGACTGCTGAAAAACAGTGTAGAAATCTCTTCAGTTCAATATTTTAAAGCGTCTTATTTCCTCCAGAAATCCTGAGCAGAGCAAACCCATTGGGAGTCTCTAGGCTCACCCATGAAGGCTATTAATAACTATAGATCCCAGGACACAGCTGCCTTGTGGCTACAATGAGAGTGATTGTTGGAGCACAGACATTCAGTTGACCCAATTTTCCTCGTTTTACAGAAAGAGATTACTGAAGGGAATTTTCAAGAACTGATGTGCCTCATAACCATTTCTGTGGACATCCCGGTAATCATCTGCGATGGGTGGGAATCTCTGCTGAGAGGACATTGCATGACAATGACAGCTGCGCTTCTGCCCAAAGTGTGCCCTTCGTTCTGCTAAATGATTCTTTGTAATCAACTTGTTAGATTTGTTTCTCTCTTAAGATACGGAATACTTCAATATCCTTAGAATCAACAATTGAAGAGATTTTTATAAAATGTTACATAAAGTTTATGAATTTCACTTTTTCATTTCCAGGTAAAGCAAATGCTTAATCCATAACTACCCAACATTCTGGCAGGAGAAATGTGGAACTTTGACAACAGTGAGAAGTCTGTGAGAGGAGAGGCCTGGCCTGAGAAAGAGCATCTGCCGACACACTGGGTCCTGGGATGGAGTGAATGTCTTTCTCTATAGGAGCATGAAGGGTAGAGCTTACAGATTCCCCTGACAAGGTCAAGAATAATAGTACCACCCAGCTGTAATGGCGCAGTGGTTGAGCATCAACCTGTGAACCAGGAGGTCATGGTTCAATTCCCGGTCAGGGCACATGCCCGGGGGTTATGGGCTCGATCCCCAGTGTGGGGCATGCAGGAGGCAGCCTATCAATGTTTCTCTCTAATCATTGATGCCTTTCTCTCTCTCTCTCTCTCTCTCTCTCTCTCTCTCTCTCTCTCTCTCTCTCTCTCTCCCTCCCATCTCCCTTCCTCTCTGAAATGAATAAAAATATAGTTTTTAAAAAGAATAATGATAATATCATTGTGCCAGCAAGCTGTATATATTGAGGTGGTAAAATAGTCAAGGATTGAGACAGGCTATACCAGGGTCAGCAAACCGTGGCTCGAGAGCCACATTTGGCTCTTTGGCCCCTTGAGTGTGGCTCTTCCACAAAATACCACGGCCTGGGCAAGTCTATTTTGAAGAAGTGGCGTTAGAAGTTTAAGTTTTAAAAAATTTGGCTCTCAGAAGAAATTTCAATCGTTGTACTATTGATATTTGGCTCTGTGGACTACTGAGTTTGCCGACCACTGGATACCATGCTGTTGATTTGTGAAAAGCCTGCAGCTGAGGGATTCAGGAGACCAGGCCTCAAATCAGCTTCTTGTTTCACCTGTTTAAGGTCCTTTCCCACAGCATCCCTTACCTGGCTCGTTCTGTACAACTCAGCATGCCTTCAGCTGCAGGTGTTAGAAACCCATATTGAACTCACTCAAGTTTCTGAGGAAGAAGAGCCCAATAACCAAATGAAGGCGCAGAATGAGTTAGCTTCCAGAACACTCCAAAGCAGGAAACAGGAATACAAAGGCACAGTCCGATGGCCTCAAATCCAAATGGAGAAACTTTCAGAAGGGTAATTTCCAAAAGAAAGGGAAGTATGTATGTTTTCATAAGACATGCTGCTGATGACCACATACAACAGGGGCATGCACATCCCCATTGCCATTACTGACCTCTCACCAAAAGTCTATCAACATTGATGATGCTAAACTTTATATAACAGAACATCGCTGCATTTCTTGGACTTTTTCTTGCTCCTTGGGAAATTATAATACACTTAATAATTGGTGTGTTTCAAGCATGTGCTGACATTGAGAGGAATGGAACCCAATGACTGGTCACCTGACAGCAGGTTTCTTCCAGAAGACATGAAAACTGGGTCTTTAGGAGTTGAAAATGGATCAGATGTCAGGATAAAATGATTTCTTATTATATTTATTGTGGAGAGCAGCTACAGTGTTTGGACAGATTCAAGCCTTGGACTTTGGAGGGCACAGTCCTCTCATGGCCACGTGCAAGTCCCAGCTTGGCGGGCAGAGCCTCCCCGCACAATGATAGCCAACAGCTGTGGTTGTGAGCTTGAACCTATGGTCCGAACACATGGCCCCACGTGCCTGAGTGATATGGGCTGCAGGTGAACAAAGCTTGATCAGGTGCATGTAGTTGAGTAGGATTGAAACCCACAAGAATGTTGTAAACATCTTGACCACGCCCTTCCTTTGCTCGTGGCATCGGCTATAAAATAAAGACTCAGCTTGTGGGTGTCGGTGCTGTCTCTCTCCATCAGAGAGGGCAACGTCCCACCGAGACCCAGCTTTCCTTCTCTTGTCTTTCTTTTCTGTGCCTTTCAGCCACCCCCACTCAGGTTCACCCTTGGCCGAGCCGGCGTGGCAGTTTATGAATTACCCAACAATGATAAGTATGTTTAGTATGTGTATAAGGCCATGTTGACAGGCCTGAAAGATGACAGACATATTACTGGCAAATCCACAGCCGATACACATTCATCATCAATACTTAACGCCAGCTTCTGAGTTGATTGTAAGTGACTGTAGGGTGGCAATACACAATACAAGATTCCCTGTTGGGAGAGGACTCAGTCAAGGTTAAACATTTTCCGGAAGTTGAGAATATACAGAGAGAGGAAATAATGTGGGAATACAAATAAAATCTCAAAGATAAGATTTATTGTGGCTTCTCAGCCTTTCGTTTTTTTAATATTGATTCTACCTAACCAAAACCTTTCTTTTTTTCCTAGAGACAGTGGAGGACAAAAATTAAGAAAACCCTGAATTTAGTTCTTACCAGACTACTTGGCTTTGTAGTCATAAGCAAACTACTTAATCTGTCTGTTTATTGTGGGGATCTCCTTTAACACCTCAAACCTTTGCCCTCAAAGCTGAGGAGCAAAGCATGCTGCCACTCAGAGGATGGGGCACTGTCTCGCCTGCTGGACTTGAAAGGCACCACGGGGACACACACAAGGTCCGCGCGGGCCCTGAGATCTCTGCCTGTTCTGATTAACGCTCCAGCAGGCGAGACCTAATCACCTGGGTCTGGGCCACCTCTCAGGATTGTGTGTCCAGGGAGCAAACGCGAGGGATGCAGACAAAGGGCAGGCTTTTCACTCGCTGTGAAGGAGTGTGTCCGCAGCTCCGTGTTCCTCTCCTGGAGCACCATCCTGTGTGTGCGGGACCCAGGGGTCTTCGTGTTGCTTTCAGGGAAAGAGGACAGAGCATGAGAATCGGGCAGACACTCCAGTGGCTGCTCTTACCCCGTGATGGGGGGTTGTCCTCTGATTCCGGGGTCTCGTGTCTCCGTGAAACTGGATGGCAGGCTAGATTGCTGGCTCACATGTAGGGTAGCATTTCACTTTCTCACATCCCCCCTCCACAAGGATTGATAGCCACATCTCCTTGTGGTGGTAAAAAATATTATTGTTATTATGTTTTAATAGGGGAGAAAGTACCTTTGAACTGGTAGAGGATGAGCAGTTTACAAGAGGGATTTCTTGTGAGGCCGGCATGACTCGGTGGCTGAGTGTGGACCTAGGAACCAGAAGGTCATGGTTTGATTCCTGGTCAGGGCACAGGCCCGGGTTGTGGGCTCAGTCTCCAGTGTAGGACTTGTAGGAGGCAGCCAATCAATGATTTTCTCTCATCATTAATGTTTCTATCTCTCTCTCCCTCTCTCTTCCTCTCCGAAATCGATTAACTGAAAAAAAGGGGATTTCTTAAGAGTACAAGTTGTGACCTGGGAAAAGGCAGTAGGACAAATCAGAGACTTTGGGAAGAGATGATGTGTTTACAAAGATCTAGAGAAGAAGTTAACATTTGAAAAGAAAATGTTATAATGTGGGAAAATCTATGGTTGTGGGTAGTTAGGTAGCTACATGATTCAGGTGGGCAAACTGTTAAATTGCATAAACAATAAAGTTTCCATCTTCATATGTCCAAAGACAGATTGCAGGCCTCACACGAAGAGCCTATAGCATGCTATCACCTTTGGTTAACACCAATCCCTTTGGTGTGAAATGGTGAGAACATAATAAGTGTTCATCAAGCAGCCGTGTGCACCAACTTCTGTAATGAAAATAGATAAAATCTACACTAATAAAAGGGAAAGATGCAAATTGACTGTGCCTTCCTGACACCCACCAGCCAATCAGGATTAAGTATGAAAATTAACCCAAAAAGATGGCTAGTTAATTTGCATATGCAGGCACTGAGCAGCCTGGGGGGATTGGAGGGCGGGGGGGGCGGTAAGGGGGAAAGGGTGGAATCCTATAGGTAGAAGAGTTAAGTGCTCCTTGTAATACATGGATGTTGTCAACATATCCCTTGATATAAATTTAAATACAAGCAATAAGACAACATACTTATATGCAACTAGAGGAAACTAGGTTCAGGAGAGTTCAATGCCTAGCTTTTCCTCAATGGTGAGTGAAAATTGAACACTTATCTCTAATGTACTGGTCCCGAAAGGTGTGTACCAAATTAAAACCATATTAAGGCATGAACATGTTAAAAATGTCCTACCTAAAGAAGCAGTTGTATGTATGGTGCCAGTGGGTCCTGGAAATAACAGGGGACACTTTGTAGAACATGTGATTGTCCAACCATTATGCTATACACCTGAAACCAAAACAAAACAAAAAAAAAATATATTGGATGTAAACTGTAATTTAAAAGTAAAATTAGAAAAACAAAACACGTAGTTGAGTTTTTGGGGTTTTTAACCTAACTTTCTCTTTAAACCAGAATCTTACTCCTTCTCTGGCACTAAATTTATGAATTAACCTTACCTGTGAATGAGTGTATCACTCTGCCTAAGGGCAGGTTTCTTAATTAAGGATGTGTATTTCAGACCTATAATACAAATTGCGTGAACTCCACATACCTTGTCTTTGTGATAATAAATTAAATGTCATTAGGAAGAATATCTTTCCTACTATATTCTTCTGATAATATATCTTTGAATACCATATTCCTCATAAGACTTGTCTGTCAAATATTTAAATTGGATTATTAATTTATTCTTATAGCTCAGGGGCAGAGTTTAAATTTATATGCAAATGTCACAACTTCTAAAGGTCTGAATTCATCTAGTTTGGTGAAGTTTGACTTTGTATCGAAGATAGTATGCATATAATCCTCCGGAATAGGAATGACATTCTACAGTTATCTTTAGTATAAAAACTGAACAGAAACATTTGAATACTCATAAATGTGTAAGAGCTATTTCAGAATTCCATAAATATTTTATACAAGAGAGTCTTACAATATATGTTATCATTCACTTTCAAGTAGATATCATTAAATTTCAAGATGAATCCAAATAAATATCCTTGAGAGCTGATTGTCAAACACTCATAAAATGACAATTATTAAATATCCACAAAATAATGTGCAAAAAAAGAGGCATTTCCACACTATTCCTGGTCAGGAAAATGACAATATACACTTTGGTCCATTTTTGTTTTGAAATAGCACTAGGAATAATCATGATCCCTGAGTTAACCTATTTTTTATAGCAACTATTTATAGAAACAATCTTCATTTAGTACTTAATGGTCTTTCTGGGTTTTCAGAAAGATAGAGAGCTCTATAATGTGTCTCTTTCCCCACCCTTAACACAATCACACTCTGTTATTAAATCATCCCTAATGGTTCTGTTCTTCAGGGTAAGTGCATTCTGATCCCTCTTTTTCTATAATAAATTTTTCTGTGGGTCAAACTGTGTCCACCACTGGTCTCCAAAACCACGTGGGGCAGGCCCTTGGTCTTATTTATATCCCTGTCTCTCATATCTCACACTACCCACTGCTTTTATAGTAGGCATTCAATAAATGTTTGTAGAAGGAATGATTTCCACATCAAAATTGGAAATAACACATTCCTTGCGACTGAGGGACTTTCAGAGGTGAACAGAGCATGTCTATAAACAATGAAATAATAGGAAAATATGCAAGTCCCCGTAGAAGTCCAGCAAGGAAAAAAATCATCCTGAGGGAGTTGGAAACGACTTCTAAAATTAATAGTAAGGCAGAGTGTGCAATAAAAGCATGCGAGGCAATTCGGGGTGGAGGAATTATAATATCCAGGGGCTGGAGATATAACCCTGGCAGTAACTTCCTGAGAACTCGGTATTTGCAGAGATCTAAATGAAGGAGAGCGTATCTGAGTGCAGACATGGCTGTGGCATGAAAACATTGGCTGCGCCCGTGTTCTCCCAGCACACGCTGAATAATCTATCACGGCCCCACAATGGGAAAGGCCACCTTTAGTTTGCAGCCCATTTTGTATGTATTTTGTTCTATATTTTGGACTTTATATTAGACTGAGTTGATTGATGTGTCTCTCCTTATACTCTTATGTGCATATTCATTCCCGGGGCTCTATAATTGACTAGAGTGTAAGACGAGGCTTCCTTATTTTTCTCAGTGTTCAGTGATTTGCTGAGTGGAAGGTGGAGGGGATGGATTTGGATTTGGACAGAACGCCAGTTTCTAGAGAAGCTTACATAGCACAATTGCTGGGTAGGATTGAAACTCCACTCTAATGGCAACAACCTGAAGACACCCATCTCTTGCATCATGTGTTTATTTTCTTTTAGCCCTGCGTACATCGTACCATGCTGACTACTGCTTTGACTCAGAAGTCCAGCTGAATTCTTTCAAAAGGCAGGTGGGCCGAAACCAGTTTAGCTCAGTGGACAGAGCGCAGGTCTGCGGATTAAAAGGTTCCAGATTCAATTCCAGTCAAGGGCATGTACATTCGTTGCGGGCACATCCCGGTAGGGGGATGTGCAGGAGGCAGCTGGTCGATGTTTCTCTTTCATCGATGTTTCTAGCTCTATCCCTCTCCCTTCCTCTCTGTAAAGAATCAATAAAATATATATTTTTTAAAAAGACGGGTGATCTCATGCATCCCACTTGAGGCTGCAGAAGTGTTGAATGTCCATGGGATCATGGCGCCATTGGCTCAAAGCCTCATCGGAGTGAAAAGAAGTCGCGGTTGGGATACTGTGCTTGGTGAACAAAAGGAAACACCTGTATCTGCCACAGAGAAAATGTAGGCGTGAGAGAGGTGAGAGGAGGAATGATGATGCTAAGAGAACTGGATATCCCAGAATTCGTTTCATGGTCATTCTTCAATCAGAGTTGTGGTCACGAAGGTGGAGTGATAAAGTAGATGAGATTTTGTGGATACTGGATTAAACAGGTCTAAGCAATCAGAGGTGAGAATGTAACCCGTCTTGTCGTAAAAGACTGTAAAGAGCGCCACCACGGTGAGACATGTTTTGTTCTGACAGGTGAGATGATCTTTGTCCCCAGGAGATGCGGGGCATGTCCAGGAAATCCTAGGTGTGAGGAAGAGGGGAGGCGGGAATGGAGGGAGGGCTGCATGAGAAGCACACTGAGTGCCATTATTTCTGAAATTACCGCAGCTATGCATGCTGGTTGTTATGAAGTCACAGAAAAGGCTGATTTGGATGGCTGCACATGCAATCAGATCTGGTATATTTCTGAATCATGCATGATTCCTTTCTCGGGATATTCTAAACTTGAGCAATATCATCATATATCTGGACCCTGTTTTCAAACGCTGCTTATGTACTTAATCAAACTTCCCTTTAGACACAAAGAGTTGACCGATTATATTCCAAAGAGTCTCTCATTTCCTTTATGTCTCATGCGACATTCTGACCCCCGGCAACTCAGAATGAAACGCAGGTGCTCTGCCCAGCCCTGCAGCTGGCACACTTGTCTACAAGAGTGCTCACTGGAGGACAGCGAACGCCCTGCCTCTCACACCGGCTGTGCCAAGTGAGGGACGTCATACTGAGGTCCTGTAAGTGCACAGGCATGGGGCCTGGGCCCTCCTAGCACAGCACATAACCACCACCCCCCCGGGTCTGGGTGCCCACATGGCTGTTCCACCCCAACATCACCCGGGCTGACTGGGGACACGCCTGGCACTGACAGTTTTCTGAATTGTAAGACGTCATTACAATGTTCCCCTTTTCTCTCCATGATGTTGCTGTCGTGGGCCGGAGAGTATTAGCGGGAGGGGAGGAAGCGAGACCACCGGCTTCTGCTGGGGTGTGCCCATGGAGGCTGGCAGGATTTCTACGAAGAGAAACAAACTTTTGTTTTCTCTTTTTTTTCTGATTACCCCAGCTTAAAAAACGGACACATTTTAATCAAATTTTTCTCATAAAATGCTTAGTCACTGCTTGTCTGGCAGCTCGGTTGGTTGGGTGATTTTCCTGTACACGGGGGCGGGGGGTTTGGTCCCAGGGAGGGTCGGATACAGGAGGCAACCCATTGATGCTTCTCTAACATCAATGTTTCTCTCTCTCTCTCTCTCTCTCTCTCTCTCTCTCTCTCTAAAAATCAATGAGATCATGTCCTCAGGTGAAGGCTTTAAAAGTGCTTAGTCATGTGATAAGCAAATACGAGGCCTGTTCTGTAGGCCACCTTTCCTGAGTTTCCCGGCTGTCGGCTGAGCTGTGTCCAAGAGTTTTCCTTAGATGTGGGCTCTGGAGTTGCCTCGGGCGCTTGCTTTCTGCCTTTCAGGGGTTGTGACATGTAGTTAATGAGCACATAAACGCACCCAGCGAGCAGGCTCGGCTTTATGTAGACAGACAGGCCTATTTCGGGGGGGAAATGGGACAGAATTTTCTCTCTCAGTAATGAGAAAATTGGAAATGGTATCTCTTTATTTAATTCAATTTGCCCTGGAGTTTATTGGACATTTATATTATCTCCTCGTAAATTTCCTCCTTTTTATTCTAATTTATAAGCATTCTTTTAGAATTACAACTATTAATTCTCCTTGGCAAGAATTCTCCTCTCTTCCACTTTGCAGGGCACAGTGACCCACAAGCCAGGAGCACAGGCCTCTGCAAATCACAGCGCCCGGATCCCTGCTTCCATCCAGGAGCCCAGGATGCTGACCACACCCACTGGGCCCCTCCCATCTCAGCATTCAATTACCTCGACTGCATTTGAAGATCCCACTTTAATGACAGCAATTCCGCTGCTGTTTCTGACCTGCTGTGAGCATCCTCAGAGCTCCCCCCCCTCCCAATGGACCCCTCGCATCATGGTGCATGTGTGTCCTCCCAGGGAGAGTGTGTCCCCGCCCCCAGTGGGTGGCCCGCTCCACATGATACATCACTCCACTCTCTCCGAGCCTTTGGTCCTTCCAGGACGGCAGCGAGCATTTTTGAAACATGCAATACCTGGCTATTTAGTCAGGGCAGCGACCTCTTTTCCCTTAGATTGTCCAACAATGAAAACAATGACAGCAGCCACCTCAATGGCCGTTGGATGTGAATGAATCAAAATGATACCTATTCATCTTCTCAGATTGGCAAAAAATACAACCTGCTTTTGGTGTGCTGCAGAATGTTAGTGGTGAGTTTATGTGAGCCCTGAGATGAGAAGTTGGAAAATCGCTGCTCTACAGAACACCAAGACAATGCCAGTATTTCAAGGTCATATGGTATGCGCCACCTTTTGGCTTACATTTCTTTTCATTTTCAATCTTTATTGTTGAAAGTAGTGCATGTGTTCCCCCCCACCCTACTTCACTATTGACCCCTTCTAGCCTGCCCCTGCCCCCTCCCCAGGCCTTCACCGCACTATTGTCTGTATCCCTGGGTTATGCATATATGCATACAAGGTCTTTAGTTGATCTCTTCCCACCCACCCACCCTGTTTACCTTTCCTCTTCGATTTGACAGTCTATTCCATGCTCCAATGTCTGTGGATCTATTTTGATCATTAGTTTATTATGTTCATTAGATCCCACATATGAATGAGATCACATGACACTTGTCTTTCTCTAACTGGCTTATTTGGTTTAGCATAATATTCCTCAGGTCCCTCTACGCTGCCTCAAAGGATAAGAGATCCTTCTTTTTCACAGCTGCACAGTATTCTGTGGCGTAAATGAACCACAGCTCTTTGATTCACTCTTCTGCTGATGGGCACTTGGGTGCATTACAGTCAACCAAGCAAAAGACGTATGGAGCCTTCGCTAACCTCTTCAGCTACAACATCAGCTGCAGAATCTCTGCTTTGGATGCCAATATAAATCTCTTGATCCCATCCAACTTACGTTCCTTTTACCACTTTCCAGCACCCTTCATATCCACTCCCACATCCAGCCCCAGACTCCTGCGGGCATGAATGGAAAACACCATGCAATCCCTTTAGTTACCAGCTCCTCTTGGCTCCTGCATTATGAACCATCTTTGGGGGCTGCTGGGACCTCAGTCTGATTATAAGCTCATGGCAGAGGAGGCCATTGGAGCCTTCTCAGGCACAAGGAGTAACAGCCTCCAAGGTGGAAGTGCTGCTTCTCCTTGTAAGAAGTTGCAACCGAATTTAGAGGATTAAGGTCCTCAGTGTCACTGGGCTCTGCTTCTATGTCTCCATCTTAAGGCTGAGAATCTCATTTCTCCCCACTCAACGCCTGGAGATGCCATCACTGATCTCTGGGTCAATTTCCCTGTTAAATCAATATGTTAGTTTTCTGGAATTTGTGTTCATGTCTCACCAGCTATGCTATTGGGAAATAATAAATAGTTAAGCTTTTTAAAAAAATATGACTTGTGGAAAATTAAATAAATGTGTGTGGTATTTATCTCTGCGTAGAATAAAGCTAAATAAACTATTTTGCAAACATGAGCTCGTTAAGAGACATAACATTATTTTTCCCCACAGTCATTTAGCTTATGATTTCCAGCTGTTTAATTCTCTATGGCTCCCATAATAACTCAACTCCTTATTCCAAGCTAGGCTGCACAGCTTGCTATACATTAATAAAAAGATAATAATAATGATAGCATTTAAGGATGGACAACCTTGTAATTAACTTTGAATTGTTTGCACAAGTGATAAAGATGTTATATTCATTGGGGAAGTAGGAATCATGGCTGTTAATTATTTTTTAATGCTTGTAAGTGTCTTTTAAAATTAATAGAGTAATATATAAAATATTTTCAAGTTTTTATTGTATTAAAACAAAGTACTAAAAATAACCGACATTTCAAGGGTTATTCTATATGTTGACATTTGGTGGTTTTGGACAAAAACATCAGCACAAATTATTTAAGATGCAATCTAAGTCTTTGGTTTATTATTTCACAGTTTTCTACAAAAACAAGTCTTTAAAATTTGAGAGGACAGATGAAAAACCATGGCAGCAAAACAAAGTAGCAACTAATTCATATTCTCTGAGCAAATTTCCCATAAAGCATGGCACATTTAGCTGAAAATAAATCACGAGGGGAGAGATACTGACAAAAAATCTTTAGCAGTGACCATAATAAGCACTTCTTTATCTTTTTATACTTCTTCCTTGCACCAGCATTTCCTACTTCTAAGTTCAGAAATCAGGGTGTGTCCCATCCAGAACCAGAAAGGAAACATTGGTCTCTACTGGATGAATACTTGCTTGAGCAACCACCCGCTCTGAAAATTCTTTTCTGCTCCCCTCACACGCAAAATTAAAACCCTCCTAAAGCAGTGGTCAGCAAGCTCATCAGTCAACAGAGCCAAATATCAACAGTACAATGATTGACATTTGAGAGCCGAAAACTGACTTCTGCGCATGCGCCACGAAGTTTCAATCACACTCTACGTGTGCGCCCACAAGTGGTATTTTGTGGAAGAGCCACACTCAATGGGCCAAAGAGCTGCATGTGGCTCTCGAGCCGCAGTTTGTCAACCACTGTCCTACAGCAACCAGCATGAGAAACAGGTTTCCAAAAAGCACCACTTAGTCGGCAGATCATGGAGGAAAAGGACTGGCGATGGGGTGATTGGAAATGCTTAGCAGAGCCATTCGTCCCTAAAAATGGGGCCAGATGCCTATAATGAGCCCTCCCTTTGATCATTAAATTCATTGTCTTCTATAAGAGGAACACATATTCGGAACACCGAAGCAGAGTTCCCTTCCTCTCTATTAACATTCTCACGTGAAGATGATAATCGGACTCTAGGGTAATTACAAAGACCAGCCAGGTGGCTCAGTTGGTGGGAGTGTCATACCGTAAACCACAAGGTTGTGGGTTTCATTCCCAGTCAGGGCACCTACCCGGGTTGTGAGTTTGAACCCCATACAGGTGGCAACCAGTTAATTGTTTTTCTTCCTTCCTCTCTCTAAAAATCGATGAAAATATACTCTTGGGTAAGGATTAAAAATAATAATAATTGCAAATATATATATAAACCATAAAAGAGTAAACAAACCCTAAATCACATAACATGTCTCATCAAGCTTTGTCATTAAGTTCTATAACCAAGAATTCTCAGGGTATTCTTGTGCCTCTGTCTTCCTTCACTCAACAAACATCTCAAGTTTCAGTGTATTCTGCAGGCAGTGATATTTTATTCATTTTAATTGCTTTATGGTGTTTTGTTGTATGAATATACCATAACCTCATTATGCATCATACGTTGACAAGAATGTTGGTCATGTCTTGGTTTTCTGTTTTTAAAAGCAATGCCATTTTTGAAAACGTTATCGACCTTTGCTGTTGCACACATGTGCACACTTGTTGAATGTATGCCAAAGGGAAGCAGTTGGCATGTGAAGCACATGGCTCCAACTTCAACAGAAACCACCGAGTTCATTTCCCCAATGGCCGCATCCATGGGATGCCAACCGAGTCTTGGCATTTTTAGACTCTTTTTTTTTGAAATCTAAAGTATTCATTTAGCGATCTTAGTAAAGACCCAGGAGTGAAACAAGAACTTGGAATTATCCTACAAATAATCATACTGTCATGTGCCATCTCATTACTTTTCACTAATTCTACATTTAAGTGTTACCACAGTATTTTTATCTGTATTTCAAAACATTGTATTGAACAGTATATGTACAAAATGTCTAATCGTTTCTGCTATTGCCAAAGCTGGATAGGAGTTAGAGAAACATACTTCTAGTAATCAAATATAGCTGAAGAGGGGGCACATGTACAACTTAGATCTTTGGAATCGCCAGAAAGATACTTGACAACTTAGTCCCTGAAGAACCTCTGAGAAGATGCGTTTGCCTGACTAATTCTTATTTCCCACTGCGCCTGTGCACTATTAACTGTTTTCCCAGAATAAAAACAATCACCCGGGTTATTGGTTATGCTAGAATGGAGGAAATAAGGCCATTAAAGATAACCAACTGTCTCTTTGTATTTCTGTGAGGAGGGAGGCTGTGAGGAGGAGGGAGGCTTCAGCTTTCGGGTGGATTAAATGCTCTAAGCCTCATTTCCTAAATAGGGCAGATTATTCTCATAAAGACCGAAATTAAATTCATAAACATAAATGAGCAGCAGGTTTATAAATTTTCACAGGCGGATCACTCTTCTGTTTTTCTGCATGAACAAAGAACCGCAGGCTCAGACTGCCTGCCAACTTCAGACGGTGAAACCTAGCTCGGGGGCTGTGAGGGGGGCTTGTGGGATGGGGAAACCGAGGCACAGGTCCTCTCTGGAACTGGAGGCTGCGCTTGCTGCTGAGAAAGTGCTTTCTGTCATTTCCACCCGCAACTAGTAGTTCACCCGAGGAAGGTGACCGTGCACCTAAGGAAGCTCTAGGCTTGCATCCAATCAGAAACCCGCCCATTCCATTTCCCTCGGAGTCATTATCTACCCGGAGAGTCCATCTGAGAGAGTTCCCTCCAGATAGAAAAGAATAGCGAGGCCATTTGCCAAAGTTCGTTAGACAGAGGGAAGGGGGCATTGGCGTGTTGACTTCCTGGTGGTCATCATGCGATAGACAGCACTCTGACAACATTCAGAGGTGGGCGGGGAAGGTATGTGTGAACTCTCTGAAATGTATTTGCAACACTTCTTTAATGATTTCAAAATAAAAGGTTTTAAAAATGTGGTGCTATCGCGTCAAACGATGAACATTTCATCTTCCCGGTGCCCAGCTGTGGGATAGTCTCAGAGATCGCTGGATGCTCTCCTGGGCTGTGCATAGCTCCGTTATCTCAGCCCAGCTCATGTCCTGTGTGGTTGATACTCTCTCCTCAATAACAGAGAAGGGCCGTGCGATTGGTCCATGTGGGTTGATATCTCTGAAATTCTTCTTTGAAAGAAAAAAAAAATCTCTATTTTGCCAGCTCCATCTGGAGCCTGCTAGTAGGCATCTGTTCGCTGCGGATACGTGTATGGCTATTAGATACGGACGATTTGTTTTTATCACGCCTACGATGTCTGAGTAAATGGGAGCACTTACAACAGGTGTGTGCAGAGTGTGCCCCCAGGGGGCGGAAGGGAGTCAGCCTCCCTCCCTCTTCCACCCCCCTCTAGCGCTGTACCTGAGAAGTCGGTCACGTGTTTCTTGTATTAAAACTCATGGAATCGCACATATACCTCACACATGCCCATGGCAATGACCCAGACTGGGAGTTCCTTTAATATAAGGCATTTTCAGTCCCTGAATGTTGCCATCTACTTCTCTCTTTTTTTCTTTTCTTTTTTTTTGGGGGGGGAGGGGGGCGGGGGTAGGGGGTACTGGCTTAAAGGGGAAGGTAAATTTACTTTTCTGTTTATAAAAGTATTACATGTTAACTAGAGAATTTTTTGAAAAAATTATGATGAAAATAAAATTCACCAATAATTCTATCACCTACCGCATTTGACAGTTGGTGTTGTTCCTAATAGTCTTTCTATGACGATGTTTTATAAAATGTGGGGAGTTCTTTACACACAGGACTTACCTTCAACCATTGCCGATGTTGAGTACACTGCTTCACACATTAGGTAACTGGATCCAAGATATTTTACTCATATAACTTTCCTTTTAAAGAATACCTTACAGCTCTAACCAATTTGGCTCAGCGGATAGAGCATCGGCCCGGGAACTGGAGGGTCCCGGGTTTGATTCCTGTCAAGGGCATGTACCTCAGTTTCAGGCTCATCCCCGCTCCTGGTCTGGGAGAGGTGCAGAAGGCCACCAATCGATGTCTCTCTCACATAGATGTTTCTCTCTCTACCTCTCTCCCTCCCTTTCACTTTCTCTAAAAAAAATCCATGGAAAAATACCCTCGGGTGAGGATTAACAACACCAGAAAACTTTAGTGCACACAGCAATGCCTTTGCTGCTAAAACCCTTCAGCCTCACGTTCAACCCTCCTTGTAGTTAGCCTCCGTCTCAGGTGAGGCACGTGTCCCTGGAAGGGAGCAGCTGGCCTGTCCACGTCACAGTCACAGAGAGGACAGCAGGGCACTGTGACAGAGTGACGCCAGGGCCAGCAATGCTGGGCAGTGGTCACAGGTGGTCTGTAGACTGTGCACTCTTACCTGCACTGTTACGTGCCTTCCATGCGTGATGATCAGGATCTCATCCACATGGCTGTTTCCTTAGACAGCAGGGCTCCTATTTGTTCAGCTGCCGCCCCCGCTGAGACCATCTTCCTTCTGCAAGACAAGGGGACTCTCCAGGCGTCTCACTCAGAAATGTAACGCGAGACAGAGAGGCGCATGGCTTAGCCAAACACTCCACTGGCTTAATCCACGGTAATTGAAGATAATCTCTCACTAAAGGAGGAGCAATGCAGAAATCAAATTAATTAGTCTGATATCTAAGTCCACAAGATTAAGATGCACAGTATTTCAGGAAACATGGGCATCGTGTGTTAAATAAATGCTGTGTGCGACCCAGACAAATGAATTGGAGCCAGAGGAAGATATTTCGGAAATTAGCAAATTCAGAATTTAACACATATTTACAAAGAAAGTGCATCCATGACTTTAAATAAAGAGCCCCGTTGAAAAATAATAATAGCCGAAACCGGTTTGGCTGAGCGGTAGAGCGTCAATCTGCGGACTGAAAGGTCCCAGGTTCGATTCCAGTCAAGGGCATGTACATTGGTTGGGGGCACATCCCCGGTAGGGGGTGTGCAAGAGACAGCTGGTCGATGTTTCTCTCTCATCGACGTTGCTAGCTCTCTATGTCTCTCCCTTCCTCTCTGTAAAAAATCAATAAAATATATTTTTTTAAAAGAAAAATAATAATGAAGGAAACCATCCACAGCAATGAGCATTCCCACACATGCTTCACCATGAAGACAAAAGGCTGGAGAAGCTGATATACATCTTCACTCATAAGACGCATTCTTCCTAGTGTGTCCATTACTGCCAGGAAGAAGTGAGAGATGAACAGTACACCGATGCTAGTGCTACTACCAACACGGCTTCCACGTCAGTCCACACTCAGTGCGGCCTCACAAAATGTCCCTCCTGTGCCCTCCCACTGTGTTCAATGACTGTAGAGTGAACTCACGCCACTGCCTGCTGCTCTTTCTTCAGAAGACAGTCTTGACGTGCTTTATAGAAAACCAGAAAACATGTCAGGATCTCCCTCATCTCCTGGCCACTGTGTCTGCAAAACACATGTGGCTCTCGCTCCTCCACTCACTTAGAGCCTCTGGACGCTGTGAAAGAGAAGAGCCTCGCCCAGTCAAGGACCACTGCCTCCCTGTGAAGCATCCTTCTTACCCGCCTTCTCCCAGACTAGTCCAGGAAACACTATCCGCCCTGACAACTTCAACATCTTTCTCTCTCCTGGCTCATTTCCATCAGCATCCAAGCACGTTTCATAATTCCCTCTCCATAAACCAAACTAAATACAAAAATAACAAATCGCTCCCTTACTCCACACCCGCTCAACCATAAAAGTATACTAGTATTTCTTCTCCACCCAGCTAAGGCCTCAGACATTTTCTAACCCAACGGTCTGCCAGTTCTTACTCTTTTTCTTTGTTTTGAATTTTGAAATGTTTCACTCATTTAGAAAAGCATTGTTGAGGGTATAATTACCAACAACATTGCCTTACAGAGATTTCATAATTGTTATTTTATAATAATGGGTTCAGACTTTTTAAAATATTTTATTGAATTCATTGGGGTGACATTGGTTAATAAAATTATATAGGTTCCAAGTGTATAACTCTATAAGACATCACCTGCATATTGTATGGTGTGTTCACCGCCCTAAGTCAGTCTCCTTCCATCACTATTTATCCCCACTCTACCCTCTGCTTCCTCCCCAGCCCCCTCCCCCTGGTGATCACCATACTCTTGTCTGTGTTCATGATTGTTTGTTTGTTTTCGCTTAATCTCTTCACCAGCCCCCTAATCTCCTTCCCCCCGACAGCTCTCAGTCTGTTCTCTGTAAATATGAACCTGTTCCTATTTTGACTTTCATTTTTTAATAAAATAAATCTTTATCATGTGAGTTGTCAATGCCTCTTCCCCAACCCACTGCCTTCTCATGTCCCTCTCAAGTTAATGACTATTTTAAAATTTCAGTCTAGTTTTATGTTTTTATATTTTTACCACATTTGCTTAGATGCATACACCAGTAGAGTATATCACATAACTCTTCAGTTCTTAGTTTGTAAGCTTTGGAGATTTATCGGCATTGTTTTATGTAGCATTAGGACGTTTATTCAAGATGCTCTGTAATGTTACCTTGTACAAAGCGGTCATATTTTGGATGAGAAGGCTGTTTCCATTTCTTCTGAGTCTGAACCCTGCGGGGCGTAATGAAAATCCGCTTCTTGCCTCTGTAGGTCTGCGTGTGACTGGGTCCGGCAAATAGGACGTGAATTACTTGCCCGATTGAATAGGCTCCTCTTCAGCTGAAATAGATGCTGTCAAGTTGCTCTCTACTTTGGTTTTGTCAATTTCCATTACCGCCAGCGCCGCGAGGATCCACTCTCCTCCACCACCAGCAGCATATGTTACCACCAGACCTCTGAAATGTTTGCCAGCTCGCTGTGTGCGCGATGCATTTGCATTTACCTGGTTATAATTGTGATTGACATGTTTTCATCTACTGCAGCTTTGGGTTTCCTCTCCTGTGAATTGTGCTGCTGCTGTTTTTACCTGCTGTGCCTCTTGCTAAGTTGCATGCTTTTGTCTGAATCTAGACTTCATTTATATATTCTGGAAACTACCTGTATTAAAATTTTGTATAGGCCGTGTTCTTGCTGTAAAATTAATATGCATGTCTTTTTAATAGAAATGCTCTGTATTTTTTAACTAATCACATTTACTTATATTACCTTTAAATTTTCAAAAGCTTTCTGTGATTTTTGTTTTTCAGACTTAAATTACCAATTTATTTAAGGTTATTTTATACTAGAGGATCGATGCACAAAATTCGTGCAAGAGCGGCCTTCCTTCTCCCGGCTGCTGACACCGGCTTCCCTCTGGCACCCGGGGCCCTGGCTTCCCTCAAATCCCGGGCTTCGTCCAGAAGATCGTCCAGAAGGACGTCTGGAAGGATATTTGGTCTAATTAGCATATTATGATTTTATTATTATAGATGAGGTAAGTTAGGATAAAAATACATTAGGGGAGTCATATTAATACTTTATTGACAAGCATTATTACACTGTCCTTGAACTCATAACTGCCTAAAATTATTTTTATCCAGATGTTTACATAGCTTGCTCTTTACCTCGCCACCCTCATTTTAAATGTCACTTCAATCAAGAAAATATTCTCGTGAAATATATTCCTCTTCGTTGTCCACAACAAACAGTTTCTGGCACTTTGTGAGCTCATTATTATTTATTAGATGGGTAACAATACAAACCACTTGTATTATTATGTGAATCTGAGTCAGTGTCTAGAGCACAGGGCTGTCAAGGCTGTCTCAGAATCCAACCAAATATTTTTTGTGTAGGTGGATCCCTTGTCTACATAAATATTTTTATTACAAAATAGAAGATTTTACAAAATTTATGTTCAGCATAGTGATTTTTTATGAAGACTAGAGGTGTAAAAAAAAGGTACTTTTTTACATATTTGTCACATCCAGTGAAGATGAAGTCTTTTTTTTAAATATATATTTTTTATTGATTTCATGAACATAAACAGTAGTGTGGGGTTGCCAGAGGGAAGGGGTAGGAGGAGAAGGGGTCCTAATGTATGGTTACAGGATCTTTGACTTTGAGTGGTGGGCATATAGTGCAATATACAGACCTTGTAACAAAGAAACCCACACCTGAAACTTATATGTCCATGTTGACCAATGTCACCCAAATAAATTAAATTTAAGATAAATAAATAGCCCAGCCAGCATGGCTCAGTGGTTGAGCATCAACCTATGAACCAAGAGGGCATAGATCAATTCCCTGTCAGATCACATGCCCAGGTTGTGGCTCAATCCCCTGGTGGAGGTTGGGGGGTGGTAGGAGGTATCCAATCAATGATTCTTTCTCTCAATTTATGTTTCTATCTCTCTCTTCCTCTCTGAAATCAATAAAAGTATTTTAATAATAAATTTTTAAATTTAAATAAAATAGAATGCTGATCAAACAAAGCCAAATAAAGAATTCTCCAATGATATAGGCAAGCTATGTGCCTCACGGTATAGTGCAGGCAAAAAAAAAAAAATGCAGGCTACATTCCCTGGTTAATTTCCCATTTTAAATGAGCTGGAAATTGAGAGAGGAGCAAAGCCAGCCATACAAATAATTGAAAGACTGGGCGATATGAGTAGGATTCGAGTTAGTGGACTTTAAAAAATACCCCGTGGGTGTGCAGGATGTCTCTGTTACTCTTCTCAAGCAAATAAGGGAAATGCTCATTAGAGTGCATGTGTACACAGAAATGATTTCTTTGGCAAGAGCATTTTTGTATGAGGCATGCCTTTATTTCTACATGCATTGCAGACCAGTGTTGACCCAAAAGTATAAATCAGAGAAGGAGAACACACACGCACACACACACACACACACACACACACGTCACTAGGCTTAGGACCCAAAGATTAAAGCATGACTCATGACCAACCTCATCTTGATGAGTTGACTCATGATAGATTTATTATATATTCATTTATTGTAATAGTCTATAGACTCTTCAATTTGCTCTGTTCGGGGCTATTTTGTAACCTGAAAATTATTCAGCTTTTATATCATTCTAGGTTTAAAGTTTTTGTGTTCCTTACACACACTTGATTCAATCTTAGTCTAAGAAACAATGACCGTCCGGAATGCACCATTACACATTTATCTATCGGAGTTAGCAGACGGCAGCCTCCTGGCCATCCAAGCCATGCCTACTTTTGCAAATAAAGTATGAGAACACAGTTACTCCCATTTGCTTACATGTTGTCTATGGCCATTTTCTCACTGTAATGGCAAATAAAAATAATTCTGACAAATCTTATGGTTGGTAAAGTCAACAATGTTCACTAACTATCCTTTAGGTAAAAAAATTTTCAACCTCTTAACCCCTTATCTAAACACAACCACAAATATAATATATATATTTGCCTCTTAGACTGGCAAAGCAAATATTAACCAACAAAATAAAGTATTTACAATTTACCATTTATCCTACTGGTCTAGCACTTAAGGTTATTCTTTGAAAATGTAAGAATAAATGTAATCTGAGAAGTCTAAACATTTATAAATTTTTTAGAGAAAAGAATATGCTTTCACAAATCAATAGAACAATATACTTAATTACATAGAATTGAATTTTCTAATACAGAGAATACAGATAATAGAAAATAATTTGTAAGTGATCAAAATTGTGATCTTTCTTAGAGGTATATTTGACATCTGACTGTTGTCATTGCGGTTCTTTTTGAAAGAGAGATTCCAAATTATAGACACACTAGCCTTAGCAACTATGGAAATGCAACCACATATGCATCATAGAAAACACTCTCTCCTCTACTTTATGCATAAGCCCACTTTAATAGTGTCTCACCCCTCACAAGGCAGAACTAACTCCACTTGAATATAGGCACTTCATTTCACATCAGTGGACTCCCAGGGGTGACATAAAAGCTGGCAGTGATGTAAGTGGCATACCAATATCTATTTCTCGCATGTCTGTTCTAGGGTATTAATCGTGCTGTTGGTATTTAAAGGGTTGCAATGAACAGTCCCACTGGCATTCTGCAACAATTTAATCACAATCCTATTCATCATTAAGTGTTACCCCGTGGATAGTATCACTCACGGCAGGCTGATATTACGATACGCCAGAGGCACTAGACAGCTTTGTCTTCATTAGCTGAGTGATGTGGTGACAGGCAAGATGAAATGCCACCAGTGACCTCCTAATTGACAGATCCACGGGCTAATCGTCCTTTCTCAGGACGTGGCCCGGCTAACTGCCACTTCCTCACCCTCTTCTCTCTGCGTGTCCCATGAGTACATTCTCCTGGTGCAGTCCTTTCTCAGACTCTTCATTCAGACTCCGTTCTGATGACTATTTTCCTCTGCCTTGTTCTTAAAGAAGGCAATCCCAAGATTTCTTCAATAAACGGCTTTTTTGCTCTGTATCCCTCTCCCAGGGGTCATCTCCACTTCCATAAATTAGCTAGCACTGCTAAGAAGAGAAACTTTGTGGCATCCAGACATATTATGGGTTCAACTGGTGGGGGGGGCGGTAAGGTTCACGTGGAAAATACAGGAAATGAAAAAGGAGTTAAATAAAGAAAGGTCTTTTGTGCATTTTTATTTTTATGTTATTATGCTATACACACTAGCTATGTCATATATCTTTTAGCTATGTCATATATCTTTTGACAAAATTAGTGAGAATCTAGCTACAAAATTAGAGAATTTATTTTTGAAGCGGACACAGTGAAATTTTATCAGAATGAGAGGGGGATATATTTTACTCCTTTTCTTCACTACTGCTATTGTAGTAGTGCTACCAATAAACTTTATTTTTCTACTTCAGGTATGTCAATTTAATTCTCACCATGAAGTCATTCAAATTGAAGACACTTTATTTCAATAAATTTCAAGGATGAAAATTGCAACTCAAGTAGTTCCATTTCTAGATTTGAAGATGAAAATGGCATTTCACTATTTAATAGAAACTCTTAAACAGTTGTTTGATGGGGAATACATACAGAGTTATTCTACAAGCCATAATTAAAGACAACTCTTTCTAAAATTTTTACACAACACTGTGTTTCATTTTGTTGATGGTTTACTTCACTGAGCAAACATGTTTTTAGTTTAATGTAGATTCATTTGTTTATTTTTGCTTTTGTTGCCCTTGCCAGAGGATTTATATCCAAGAAAACATTTCTAAGACCAAGGTCAACATGTTTATTACCTATATTTTCTCCCAGGAGTTTTTTGGTTTCAGACCTTAATTGAAGTCTTTTTTTTTTTTTTTTTTTTTTTTGAGTTAGGGGAGAGAGAGAGAGAGAGAGAGAGAGAGAGAGAGAGAGAGCGATCACTTTGTTGTTCCACTTACTTATGCATTCGCTGATTGTTGTATGTGCCTGACTGGATCTAACTCACAATATTGGCATATCAGAAAGACACACCAACCAACTAAGCCAGCTGGCCAGGGCCTTTACACTTAAGTTTTTAATCCAATTTTAGTTTATTTTTGTATCTGTTCAGTTTTCCCAACACCATTTATTGAAGACACTATCTAGGACATTTTTTAGACTAGATCCCCAGTGCATATATTTATGCACAGATAGGGTCCAGCCAGCCGACCCCCAATGAGGGGGGCAATTAGGGGCAGGGCCAGCTGGGGGAGTTATTAGTGTCGAAGATCTTTGCAGGGTGTATACATGTTTGCTGTTGGCTTTTGGGTGAGTTAAGCTTCAAAAGCAACACTTATAACTTCCATTTCTAAGCCTCTCCCTAGACAGATAATGTGGTTTAGTTCCCTGCTGACAAACCCTCTTGAGAGAGACCATGGTCTGATGTGGCTGCCCTCTTTGGTAGGAAGCAGTGGAGAGAAAACACAGGAAGATGGTGGTTGGGCGCCTATCTGGACACCTGACTATATCAAGGTGGGGAGAAGGGGAGGGCTGATCAGGGGTGGGGAAGATGGTGGCTCTCCTGGACCCTGACTGACGGTGCAGACTGTAAGCAGTTTTCCTCCTGATCACTCATCATTCAGGTTCCTGGTCTGTGAAGGCTGGGGAGCTTTTACTTACTTAGAATCACTAAAGGTCACACTTCAGTGATGGGGGGCGGGGGTCAATCAGGGGTGGGGCCAGTTGGCCACCAGTTGTTCTGGTCATTCTGGTCCTTCTGCCATTTAATCACTTGGCTTTTATATATATAGTTAATTAATTTTCCATGTTTTACATCTTAGGTCTAATATAAGAACTGACTGTAAACATTTTGGCCATATATATTTTAACTAATGTCACCAAAACTAACTTTGGGCTATCTACCTAATACTAAATTAAATTAATGTAAAAAATTTCTCCATGCTAAAGATTGATTCTTTGATAACAATTGTAATGTATATACTAGTATTCAGTTAAAAAAATTTTTGACAGGCCCTAACTGGTTTGGCTCAGTGGATAGAGTGCCAGCCTGCAGACTGAAGGGTCCCAGGTTTGATTCCAGTCAAGGGCATGTACCTTGGTTGCAGGCACATCTCCAGTAGGGGATGTGCAGGAAGCAGCTGATAGATGTTTCTAACTCTCTATCCCTCTCTCTTCCTCTCTGTAAAAAAAGTCAATAAAATATATATATTTTAAATTTTTTAACAGTCTCATTAACTAATTATATTTCCTTTTAATATGTGCCCTACTTGCTTGGATCCTTTGCCCATTAGTCCATATGGCCTTTTTCACTGTAAAACTCTAATTTTAAGGAAATCAATTCTCTGTATATTTTATGTGTTTAAAATAACTTCCCAGTGGTTTCTTCTCAACACAACTTATAAAATAATCCATCAGTTGAGAATTACTTAAATTCTCCATAATCACATCTTAAATAATTAGACACCCATAAATTTATTCTTATTTATTTCATTCTATTCTTTCAAAAGGCCATACCCTTGATTATCAGAGCATTAGGGTATATGTTGAGACATTATAAAGCTAGTTTCCTGTATTTCAATTGCTTCTTTAAATATGTTTTCAAATTATTTTCATTTGTATGTACTTCAATGTTTTTAAAAGCACATTTTGTGTAATTACTCATAAAAAATGTTGATATTTAATTGGTATTTCATTTTACAGAGATTATAATTTATGTAAAACAGTAAGTCTTCTTCAAAGTGAACTCTATAAAACAAAGCATCTCTAGTGTCATATGTTTGACTTTTCTTGCGTATAAGCATCAACTCTCAGTGGATCTGAATAATGACAAAGGACATATTGACTCTCCTGGTGTGGGTAGAGGCATATACTTTCTTGCAGGGTGCACCAATGTAAGCGTTGTTAGCCAGTTGGCTAACTCACAACTTGCTTCTTATCTAAGCCTAGAGCTCAGAATACTAGCCACCTCATCCTCTGAGGTAATACATGTCGTTAAGCAAATGGCTTCAGCTGGATCTTTAAAAATTATGTTCTCCCAGTGGTCTCTCTATTTTCCAAAAAGTTTTTTCCACTGGCCCATTTCTCTGGTCCTTCAAAATTTTGCCAGAATATTCCAGAATACTTTTCTCTTACAGGGAAGACATACTCAATTCCATTTGCAAGTTCAGATTGCATGATACATTCTGAGTATTATAGTTCAGTTATTTTTAGCACGGTTTATTGCCCATACTGGGCAAGTGGAGGTCAGAGATTTATACCATGTTAGCTTCTACTGCGTCCCCAGCTGAAGACCTTTAGCAGGCCTGCGGAATGATTGCTAAGAGACTAATCTATTAGCAATTTTCTCAAAACTGTAATTGGCCTTTTGTTGAGTCATCAATTTAATGGTCACATAGAGGTCAAATGTGGAATCTTAGAGAGGGTAGTAAGCATTCAGACTTCGCTCCTTCCACCAATTCAGTGCCAACACATCTCAAAAAAGGATAGTCTTACATAATAATTCATCTCAAACCCAGCTCATGTCTCTTTTAAATGACTTTGGCCCAAATACAGGACTTTGTAAAGAACCTTGTACATGTCAATAACAGAATTTTTATTCTCTGTAAATGTATAATAATCATAGGTTAGTCTGTAGCTTCAAAACAGCAGTGTAAAGGTCCAGATCTTCAATATCCATGTGTGTATGGTGAAGGTCATTAAAGGAGAAATCTCAGGTGAACAAGAAAGGATCCATGTTCTTTGGGAAACATGGAAGTCATAAACATCACACGCTGGTTATTCATGAATCCCAAATCATACTGACTTAGGTGCTTAGAGAGTTGAATTGGGAGGAAAAGATAGCAGGATTTGGGAGTAATGTTTATTCTGAAACTTACAGAAATTTTGAGAAAGCCACTTAAATAATTGGATTCAGTTTGGAATATAGCTGTGGAGCCATGTGTATGTTTGCTAGAGATGGACAACACATGTTCAAAAACAGCTCTTAAGATTCTACCAAGTCCAATAATTGTGTTAACTTATAGCACCCCATTTTCCTAGTGGACTTGACATGAATAATGTGTTGTCAAGTCCTTGATCTTTATCATTAGATTTTTTTTTGTGGGGGGTGGGGTGTAATTCATCACACAAGAATATTTTCCCATTGATTTTTAGGGAGAGTGGAGAAGAGAGGGAAAGATAGAGAGAAACATCAATGTGAGAGAAACACATCAATTGGTTACCTCCTGCATGAGCTCCATCCATGGCCTGGGCTGACGAGGAGCCTGCCACGGAGGTACATGCCCTTGACCAGAATCAAACCCAGGACCCTTTGTTCTGCAAACTGGCACTCTATCCACTGAGCCAAACTGGCTAAGACTAAATAATATTCCTAATAAAAATACTAAATATGATGATAATTCTGCCAAGTATTTCTTTTCCTCAATTATTTATTACTCCTGTGCTGCCAAATCTTGAAAACATGCTGTATTAATGAATAGCTATCTCTGTCCTTGAGAGAAGATATTTTATTAGACAAAGTAATGACTCACAATGAGTTTTAGTACACAGGTTATGTTTAGCTTGCATAAGTTAGCGCAGTGTATCCATTATTGCTGAACAAAAGCTTGATATATCAATAGTATATTTACAATAATGCACCACGTGTTTCTAAAATTTGATGTTAAGGTTTTCAAGATATAACCAAAGTGTTACATAAGCTTACAGAATGCCATTTTAACTCTTAAATGGCAAAATTTAAACACAAATCTAGACACTGGCATTTGCAATGCATTTTGGTTCTTAATAGAGATTCTATCAGACTTAGTAGGACCTATCCAGCGATGATCAATTGTCATCTATTTAGCAAAAACATTTAACTACTGCTAAGACAATTGGCAAATAACATAAAACTGTTAACACATGTTGTTCCCACGCACATAATTTTCTAATAATGAAAGATAAATGGTCATTTCAGAAGTATTAACTGACTATATAGGATTGCTCTATAAGCTGTGATTCAGTTTTTTTGAAATTCTTATTCCATAAGGACTGTCATTTTGTTTGTTTGGTATCTCAAAAACCTGGTGCATTACAATACATCCTCAAAGTATACCCTTGAAGAGAGAAATGTAGAATGCACATCAATGCACTTGGTACTAATTAAATTAGAAGATCAGTGTGGCACACTTTTCTTAGTAGAAGAAAAATGTCACATAGTTATTACCTGAAAAATGTAAAGGGTTGCATCTTTTAGTGAATTTAGTAATTATTAACATACTAGAGGCCCAGCGTGCAAAATCGCTCGAGACCCAGACCTGCTATGTCGTGAGACCCATCAATACACCTCCTGGCAACCAGTCGTTATGACATTATGGCATTATGGCCACTGGCCTTTTATAATATAGATGGATTTAGAACCCACAACATTCAACTCTGCAGCTGAAACCAAAACTATCTCTCAGAGTAAGCTGGATAGGACAACTCCTTAAAATAATTTATTGCAGAAGATAGGATACAAGTTTCTTGATTTATATTTTTAAGTTACTGCTATGTCTCCTAGGAAATGTTTGTAAATCAAGATGGAATAAATATATAGCAAGTATTCTGAGAAGTGAAAAATTATGGACATCCTCTATTCATGGAAAATTTCAGTCAATTTATTACTTTATGAAGTTTTTCCACATGGAAGACTCTGAATTTATCTGTAGTTGCAGTTCACCAATTATCCAAAATGCTTGAAAATTAGCTAAAATGTCTAAGGGGGTATTTTGGCAGGAAAATAATTTTACAGAATACTTTGGCATTAATTCGTGGGTATTTATTGTATATCTTCAGTGTGTGGAAAATAATTATACATAAAATGGACAATTACTAGGAATGAATTCTTGGTGTTTTTCACCTGAAAAAAAAAAATGGTATTCTAATTTTTTCTATTTATAACGCAGTAATGGCATGTTGAGAGAGGAATAATTCTGTCCTCCAGCACTTATATTCCCCACACAGTAAACATTTGGAGTTTACTCTTGTTAATCAAGTCAAACCTGGTAAATAGGACAATACCTCATACAGATAGATGGTGGAGAAGATGTGGAGTCAATGAAGACCGAGGCTTAGAAGTGAGAGGCCCAGAAAGAGTCCTTGAGTAAATGACTTTCAATCTGCGCACGGGCATACAGAGTGGTGCTGGTGGGGGTCATAGCAGGGGTGCAAACTGAGGGTTTGGGGTAAATACTTCCCAAAGCTCTTGAAGCATAATGTCTCAGGTTTACCTTTTAGAAGAAAAGCAAAGTGGGTATTATTACCCCCATTTGACCAAGGAGGAAACCATGCCCGAGATGCAGAGCCACCTGGACAAGATGCTAATCCAGGTGTGAGAGCACACCCAGAGCGTCTGCTAGGATTCTCAGTCACTCATTCCATTTTAAAAGAGCAATGGATCATTGCGGTCCAGGTGAAAGGGCAGCCAGCAAGAAAAGACATGAGCGAAAATATGTAGCTTAAGGTACTCACCATGGTAGTGGAAAGGAAGAATGTATTTGCTGTAGAAACAATAAGACCCGCTTAAAAATTGAGCCTGGTGGCTGAGTGACTCAGAGACAAATCCTAGGTTTGAGGCTTGCTGTCTTTAGTGAATGGTGCCATTAAAGGAGAGGTGCGTTTTGGGTACTTCATTTTTTTAATGCACAGTAGAGCAATCCAGCAATTTATTGTATATACGAGGAGATTTCTTGAAAGAGATATAAATGCCAGGGGCATGACTTTCGGTACTATCACCAAACATATTGGAGTTTACCTGGAGAGGGAACATCGTCAGAGAAGACAAGGCCCTCCAAGGCTGAAAGACCCACTTCCCTGGCTGAGGTCCATGCCGGTCAGGAGAGCTGCTCAGAATCCACGCAGCCCAGAGGACCGCTGCGCCTGTTTGCTCCGTGGCCACATGTGAGCAAGTACAAGGAAGAGGCTTCTTTAGGTGTCCAGTGATGTAACAGCCACCTTCCAAGGGTTCCTAGGCGTCGGTCGTAAGATGGTGCTCCTGGGAGAGATTGGGTCAAGAGAGATTGGTATTTGATAAACAAGTGAGAAAATAATATCTACTTGTGAAAAGCTGGAAATAATATCTACTTGTGAAAAGCTGACCCCCAAAGATGGCCATGCCCTAATCCATGGGACACGTGACCATACTACCTTGCACCACAAAAAGAGTTTTGCACACATGATTAATCTAAGGATTGGGAAATGGGAAGATTTCCTGGATTAGGTGAATGGGATAAGCACAGTCACAGAGTCCTTGTCTGAGAGGCAGAAGGTCACACTGGAGGAGGAGAGTGGATGATAGAAATAGAGGTTGGAGTGACACAAGGAAGGGACCACCTGACAAAGCACGTGAGCGGCCCCCAGGGCTGGCCAAGGCCCCGGGCTCCCCTGGAGTCTTCAGAAGCAACACAGCTCCGCCTATACCGCGATGTCCAGACTTCCGGCTTCCCAGCTGCAGGAGAACACCTTAGTGTTGAGTTACTTCGTGGAAATCTGTTTCAGAAGCAATCGGAAACTGATACACTATTTAATAAAATGCATATGCCCCTCTGCATGTTCATACCACTGCATTGAAATTATTATTACTCCTCTCTCTGATTCATTAAAGCCACGGGATACAGCTTTCAATCGTTACCCATGTAAGCCATCACTATGCTCTCCTCAGCCTCTGCTCATTTGAACCACACTTCCTTGTCGTCCTGGGTCTGCTGTCCATGAAGCATGCACTCCACTTACTTCTTAACACGATAGATTGTAAATGATTTCCATTATCTTAGCATAAAACCCAAGTGATCTTTGGAGAGAATATTTGACAGAATGAAATAAAATGTAGAGTTGGGACAACATATCAATTTATACAGCGAAAGCAAGACTCCTGAGGCTGGTAAGGGATTCTTCGTGTCAAACCCCAGAGAGCCCCAGGGGACTTGACAAAGATGAGAAAGAGCCCAGAGAGAGATGGAGACATTTGTGTAAAGCACACCCGACTTACACAAATAGGCTTGACCTGATCTTTCCACCAATATGATCGTGTGTTTTGATTATGATGAAATACCCTGAAACCTTAAGTTTACTCTATAAATGTTGCTATTTCCAATTCACCTCGGTCACTGTAAGGGATCATTTACTATAATACCCAACAGCAATTTCCCTTTTCTGCAAAGGCTAAAATTGATATCGAATGAAGTGTGCACCGCCTACGTTTCTTAATCCTCTTCCAGTTTGGCATTTAGATGCCACCAAATCTGAGAGGGACGATGCTTTATTTCAACATGCACGGTAAATAAAAAACCCCTCCTAAGTTATACAAAGCCTTTGATATCAGCTCAATGAAATCAGATCCCAGGTATGTCAGAGAAGTGTCAGGCACACTCCACTGATTGTTGGAGCTTCTTTAACCCATAGGCAGCCTTGGGACTACATCACAAGCCATCAGTGAGATGGGTCATCTCCGGAGAAAGCCAGACCTGAGCCAGGGCTCCAGTGACCTCCGGATCATGTCTCGCCAGGTAAATGTTGTCTCAAGTTCACACTAAAATATATCCAGGACAGCAAATCCCCTTACTGACCTCTTTAAAATATGAATTTGAGTTTATTCTGTGTATGGTGTAAGTTGTTGGTCCAGTTTCATTGTTTAGCATGCACCTGTCCAATTTTCCCAACACCATTTATCGAAGAGACTGTCTTTACTCCACAGTATTCTCTCGCCTCCTTTGTCAAATATTAATTGAGTGAAATGGCTGGGGTTCTATGGTCATAGCAGTGCCATTTACAATAGCTAAGATGTGGAAACAGCCTAGGTGCTCATCAGCAGATGAGGGGGTCAAAGAGCTGTGGTACATCTACACGATGGAATATTACACAACTGTAAAAAAAAAAAAAGGAGAAGAAATTCTTACCATTAGCAATAGCATGGAGAGCATTATGCTAAGTGAAATAAACCAATCAGAGAAAGGTAAGTATCATGTGATCTCACTCATATGTGGAATCTAAGGAACAAAATTAAACTGATGAACAAAACAAATCCAGAGGCATAGAAGCATGGGACAGGCTGAGGAATCTCAGAGGGAAGGCGGTGGAGAGGTAGGGAGGGAGGGATTAACAGGGGAACTTGGACACAGAATAGTGCGGTGAAGGCCTGGGAGGTGTGAGTGCTAGGTAGAGGGGATCAATGGGAAAAAAACAAAGGAGACATCTGTAATACTTTCAACAATAAAGATAAATTTAAAAATAAAATGTAACATAAATTTGATGACCCATGGCATAATACTGATAAACCACTTTGCTCCTTAGGCTATTTCAGTGGTTCTCCGTATTTTCCGCTCAGCCCGGCCCTTGTGATCCGGCTGTCACATTAGAACAGCAGCACAAGCTGTCATCTGTCCGATCAGACAGGAAGCACTGTGGATTGGCTTTCCTCATTTATATGAAGGCGATCACCAGGAGAGAGTATGGGTACGGCTGTTGTTAACAGGTGGCCTCCTTCCTGTTCACCTCCGGCATTGTGGGAAAGAGAGATGAGGTTGGGGATATTTGCGTCAAAAATGTTTGGTGCTATTGGTTAGAAGAATGTGTATTAACACAGAGAAATCTTAAGTAGGTAGGGATGCTGAATTTACATCGGGAGCCAGGAATTTGCAGTAGCCTGAAGCTACATGATGACTCCTGTTTCTCCCCAAACAATTTAGCTATTGGAAAATGTCAGCTTTCAAGACATCTGTCATAAAGTCATCAGAAGCGGTAGGGGTTTCTGGTCATGCAGTGTCAGTCGGTGGAGGACGAAGTGAGGAAATCATGAGAGTGATGGAGTGAGTGTCCAGAGTCCCCGCTGGCCGCTGAAATATGATGGCAGTGTGGAGGAGGAAGGCAGAAGAATGAGGGACTGAGTGCTCAGGAACTAAAGATCAGAAAAGTAGAACAGCCCTGGGATAATAAGCTCCAGAGTGGCCACAAGAAAGAGCTTTTAAAGTTCAGTTTTTAGAATTCTGGAAGCTGAGATGTTGGCTATTTCAGTCCGCATGGTTATGTAAGACGGGGTGGAGGAGAAAGCTGTGGGCATGGAAAAGCCCCAGGAGAGGATTAAGGGGACGGGGACCATGGCCAGGGCACCGGGGGCATTCTGCACGAGCTCTTCCAATCCCCATCGGAGTCCTAGACCGCCTCATAGAGGGCACAGCCCAGCCAGGCAGCCGGGGCAGAGAGAGAGGACAGCGCCTTTCGGGTGAAGCATCTGATCAAACAGGTTTCCGTTAAGGTGAGGCAGTTGTGCAGGGTCTGCGGGAGGTGAGAGGCGAGGGGACTCTGGGGATGGAGAAGGGCCATTCCAGCGGCCCGGGGAGCTGGGAGTTGTGTTTCCGGGGAGAAGGAGAACCACGTCACGCCTGCAGGCCAGTGTCAGGCTAACGGGTCATCCTGGTGGGGAATTCCCTGGAGCATGCCCAGAGGCATGGCCCTCCAGGCCCGTGTGAGGCCCTCTAACATGCCTTCTGGGCTCCATAGGCTCTTTCCCGCTTCCTGCCTGCCAACCCAGGCACCTGACCATGCTTTTCGGGGTGGCTGAGACCTCCAGTGTCTGAGAGTCCCCGAGCAGGAACAGGCAGAGTCCAGAGACCAGACAGAGCAGCCGAGAATGAGGGGGCGGGGGGGGTTGGGGTGGGAGACCCAAGGGTGCCCCCACGCCCAGGGAAATGTGGGGAAGGACACTGCCCCTGGCCTCACCCTTCCTCTCTCAGTCCTGTTTCCTGACAAAGCCACTCCAAGACCAACACCAGGCCCTATGCGGGTGCTAAGCGTGAGTGGTTAAATGCTCAGACTCCGGTCTCTTCAGCCTGCTGCCTCCCGCTTCCTCCCGGAGGCCTCTCTGATGTGCCCCGGCCGCATCCTCCAGGGGAGCCGGCTGCTTCTCTGGGGTGCTTCCTGACCCCGTGCAAGGCTTCCCAGGCTTCCCCACAGCCCTGTGCTTGTCCACACGCCTCTGACATGCGCGTCCTGTGGGCGGGCAGACAGCACACAGAGGGCACGGGGATGGGTGAGGCAGGCGCGTGTCCAGGAACAAAGGCACCTGTGCGAGCAAAGCCATCAGGTTTAATTGCTGTTGGTATTTTTGCCTTTTTTTTTTTTAAGAAGTGTGAAACAATGCACAGCCATATCACCTCTCTGTGGAGGACACGTCTCTCGGAGCCTCTAAAAGGAGTTTTATTTTTTCCTCCTGCTCGCATGCTGTAGATCATTACCCGTTTAATGATCATTGTTCTTTCATTATAACACGGGCCCATCTGCTCCATTCCTATGGAGATCACCAAAAATATCACAATGTAATAAAAGTCAAACACATTTTGGTAGATCCGAGCTACTGCAAATTCCACTGTGTGCATGCCTGTGTGTGTGTGTGTGTGTGTGTGTGTGTGTGTGAGAGAGAGAGAGAGAGAGAGAGAGTATGTGTGTATGCCTGTGTGAGAGTGTGTGTGTGTGTGTGAGTGTGTGTGTGTGTGAGTGTGTGTGTGTGTGAGTGTGTGTGTGTGTGAATGTGTGTGAGTGTGTGTGAGTGTGTGTGTGTGTGTGTGTGAGTGTGTGTGTGAGTGTGTGTGAGTGTGTGTGAGTGTGTGTGTGTGTGTGAGTGAGTGTGTGTGTGTGAGTGTGTGTGTGTGTGAGTGTGTGTGAGTGTGTGAGTGTGTGTGTGAGTGTGTGTGAATGTGTGTGAGTATGTGTGTGAGTGTTTGTGTGAGCGTGTGTGAGTGTGTGAGTGTGTGTGTGTGTGTGAGTGTGTGAGTGTGAGTGTGTGTGTGTGTGTGAGTGTGTGTGTGTGTGTGTGTGTGAGTGTGTGAGTGTGAGTGTGTGTGTGTGTGTGAGTGTGTGTGTGTGTGAGTGTGTGTGAGTGTGAGTGTGTGTGTGTGTGAGTGTGAGTGTGTGTGTGAGTGTTTGTGTGTGTGTGAGTGTGTGAGTGTGAGTGTGTGTGAGTGTGTGTGTGAGTGTGTGTGTGAGTGTGTGAGTGTGAGTGTGTGTGTGAGTGTGAGTGTGTGTGTGTGTGTGAGTGTGAGTGTGTGTGTGAGTGTGAGTGTGTGTGTGAGTGTTTGTGTGTGTGTGAGTGTGTGAGTGTGAGTGTGTGTGAGTGTGTGTGTGTGAGTGTGTGTGTGAGTGTGTGTGTGAGTGTGTGTGAGTGTGTGTGTGAGTGTGAGTGTGTGTGTGAGTGTGAGTGTGTGTGTGAGGCCTGTCCCTACAGGAAGGGAGGATGCTCTAACTCAGACAGGAGCGCCTCCATTCAGGCCCAGGAGCAGGCCACAGCTCTTCCCCACAGGAACGTCTTTCTGGAAACAAAGCCAGTGTCTGCTTACAAATCCTACAGGCCTGGGCTGCGACTCACCCACAGGGACCTGCCAAAGCCTCTTCACAGAACCGCGGTCGGCAAACTGCAACTCGCGAGTCACATGCAGCTCTTTGGCCCCTTGAGTGTGGCTCTTCCACAAAATACCACGGCGTGGGCGAGCCTATTTTGAAGAAGTGACGTTAGAAGCAGTTCAAGTTTAAAAAATTAGGCTCTCAAAAGACATTTCAATCGTTGTCCTGTTGGTATTTGGCTCTGTTGACGAATGAGTTTGCCGACCGCTGGCACAGAACATCTGTTCACCACTGACACACCCGGGGCCACGGACCATCTGGTTCAGATGGGCCAATGGCAGAGTGGCTGAAGGAAACCCACCAGAACCTGTGATCAGAGTTCTTATTGGCCTTCCACTCACAGGCATGAGTAACGGGTGGCTCACTGGTTGGCCTCGGGCAGCTGCCTGTACAGAGTGGCAGATCCCCTAACTGGGCACATGAATGAGCAGGTGGAGTGGTCTTCCCCGACTGGAATCACATTCTCACGGCCTGGCTCGTGCGGAATGGTGAGGTCTTGGAAGGTGGTTGGGAGAATGTTGTCTTAAACAGCGAGTGAGACCAGTAACATTAGGAGACGTGGCCCAGAGAGGCCATCTGGCTCCATGGAAAAGGATCGCTCTTAGGATGACCGGATCCTCATGTTCCTCAGACGAGGCTGATGTATTTGTGAGCCTTCCCTTTGCTGCACGAAGTGTGATATTACGTAAGTGGCTCTCTTTCGGGGACATTATTTCTGCCCATCCTCCTGTTCCTGGATGTGCTGTTTCCACTTATAACTGTTGTGGTTTTCGTACAGAAAGGGAGCATGGCCTGCTCAGTGAGACATTGGGTTCTGGGGCCAGGTACCGGCGATTGCTTCCCTGGTGAGTCCATTTCTAGGATGACTTCTCCATCCCTCAAACTCCTCACCTTCCTCAACGTTTTTGTATGAAGAATAAATGCATTAATGTGTGTTAACTACTTAACTAGTTCCTGACCCATAATGCACCCTTAAAAACTGGTGGAAGTTAATTTTCTTATTCTAGTATAAATTTTTCAGATTTTCTTATTGTTTTAAAAAAATAAACAATAAGAGAGGCAGAGTGAGATGCAAACATCAAAGATGAGGGAAAATCATTGATAGGCTGCCTCCTGCATGCCCTACACAGGGGATTGAGTCCGAAACCCAGGCATGTGTTCAGACCAGAAATCAAACCATGACCTCCTGGTTCATAGGGAGATTTTCAGCCACTGAGCCCCGCCAGATAGGCTTATTCTAGTACATTCAATTTCCTCAATTTATTTTAAGTGGATTTTAGCATTTTTCACATTTCTTCTGGTTAGCATTATCTTAGTATAAAATTTCAATACACGTTTAATTTTTTATTGCAATAACTTAGTTTTTAGAAATTTTCACTGTTAAATATTCAGGCAAGACGTAACCATTCAGACACAAGTCATAGTTCATTTTTTATAAACATTTTTCTGATTATAACATTTACTAGTTTTTATCATGTACTTTCCACATATTCCTCGGTAGGTTTTCCAACAAGTTTTATTTTATTGTTGTTTCTTTCATAATTATTTCTTCTGTGTGCCATTCTAAAAATTATGTGAAAAATTGCATTTGAACTTGCTTGTGTGGGCTGTATATATTTACACACATTTCCCAAGAAGGGCCCATTGCTTTTAATGGATTTATCAAAGCAAAACTCAAACCCATGAATATTTTATTCCAAATATTTTGTTATAGGTTCCCACACATAACCCACAGTGGGCTGTGCTTTACAATAGAAACAGTCCTGTATTTCCTCTGATGCTATTGCTTTGAATTCAATTTGGCCTGGAAAACAAATAAATCAATCCAGCAACAAAGCCAGGACGACGCAGATCTGATTTTGTGCCTGATAAAGTGCGCTGTATCCGAGTGCAGAAATCGCACGCTCATGTACAATCTAGGGGCTGCGCTCTTAAGAGAAAACCATTTATTTTCTTATCTCCTCCATAAAAGTGAAGGACAAGCCATAAACTTACCAATGGCAGCATTACTTAATGCATCTTTTCTCAGAGTGAGTATTGAATATTCCTGAAATTATGCTTACCTTGCTTTTTAGTCTTTGACTTCACTCTCCTGGGCCCCTTCTCTTTAGCACAGCCCATGCATCCTGGGATATATGTTTTTATGGCTGCGTTTCAGCCCCGGTGATGGGTGGCTCCTGATTGTGTCCCAGGGAGTGGGGCAGCCCCGCGGGGAGGCGCACTCGGGGTCAGGCCCTTCCCCGGCACTGTTACCTGGGCTCTGACTGACTGAAGGGAGCAGCCAGGGTCCGCCCAGGCTCAGCAATGAGTGACACACACACCCCGGAACACCTTCTCTCCAGAACAAAGCACTCGCCACCTCACTTTCGTGATTACCAAGCGAGGTTCTCATTATAGAGAAACACCCTGCCTGTCACACTCCAGATCCTCATCATCACGCTCCAGATATTTTCTTCCAGTGAGTGCAGGGCTCTCCCCGCTCCTGCACATGCGTATTTGATCGGGTGGAAATGTGTATCTGGTCCTTCTCTCCCAGGCCCGGTGAGCCCGGGTAAGCATCTTGCTATGCAGGTGCGAAAGGCTGTTTGGGGGGATGGTTCTTGCTGTTCCATATTCATATGCAATCGTCCCGGGGATCTGTCACTAACTCTGAGGGGTCTGGGTCCAGCACAGAGAAGCTGGAATCCAAGCCTCCGCTGAGGGACTCCCAGTTCCTCCCTCTGTCCGTCTGTCCGTCCGTCTGTCCGTCTGTCCGTCTGTTTTTACAGGGCACTGCTGCCATCTTCCAACAAGGGGGTGAGCTGGATAGAAAGGGACGGTGTCCTTCCCTCTCTGCCTTCGGGTCAGTGCCCCCGCAGCTCCCAGGTGTGGAGCCTGAGGAGGGGAGCAAGCCGGCCCGCCTTCACCCCCTGGCCTTTGCACTCTGACCTTTCCCACGAGGTACTTACTGATGCGCTAAGTACAGAGTAGGAGGTAAGACAGTGGTCGGCAAACTCATTCGTCAACAGAGCCAAATATCAACAGGACAACGATGGACTTTCTGTCCCCACCCGGCCTTGCTCTCTGAAAGGGTTCCCCTCGCCTGCTCGGTCAGGTCTGAACCCTCCACTTTTGGCGGGAAATGTCAGGGAACACACCTCTCTTCAGGCCTTTCAGAAATGGAAGGTGTTTTTTTCCTTCCTCTGGAATTTCAAAACTAAACTGCAAAAGCTGAGGATAAATAAACCCACTTTGTGTTACAAAGGAGAGCTCAGACCCAGGCAGAGCTGGCTGCCTTGGGTGTCCTGTCTGCTGCTGACGGAAGTGATGGGAGGGTCTGAGCCTAAAAGTGAGACAAATATGAGAACCAGGAGTTAGATGTGCGCCCCCAACGGGAGCCACACACTGTGGGCCCTGCGCTGCCCTCACAGCTCACACCTGTCATCAGCGACAGGCACCGGCTCCAGCTGGCATTGCGCGGTTACTATGGCGCAGTGAGCTCTCACGTTGGCCTCAGCAAATAATCAGAAACCATTTCAAAAGGGTCCTTAAAGAAAGTCACCCAGTTTGTACCCCACCCTGCTCCCTCCCTGAGCCCCAGGAAGCTTCCCCCATTTCATCATTTCCTTAAGTCAGATGGAAGCATTTTCCAATGAAACAGACAGGAAAGCTTCTTTGTAATGGTAAACAAGCTCTTAGATTTTTTCCAAATCCTAATTTTCTTCTGTTAAGGATGGCGTATAATATAAATACTTCCTTCAGATCTGTAATGTTCATTAGACAGGGTACCATTCTGTCCCACATTAGAAACAGTCAAACGGTCCTTCTATTATTTAAAAAAAGCATTTTTCAGCATACTTAAAAAACATAGATGTCTAATGGAGGAAATATTATTTGAAACATTAGCACAATAAGCATTAGCGTTATATTAGTGTATCTTAATTCCAAGCTATAAATTTTTAATTAATTCAATTGGAGTGAGTTTCCTATCTCATAGCCTGTGTTTCATAGTAAAATTGGCCGCTATTTATCTTCCTCCTCCAGCTTCAGTAAGGAAAGTAAGATGTGCCCATCATGTTTTTTTAAGGCAAGAGTTTTTTGATATAGTTAGATGCCTCCTTCCTTTAGAATTTCATCTGTCAAAAAAGTATTCCATTTCTTAAAGCAATGTTTTATATTAATTGTAAATACATTCACAACAGGAGAAAATTACATGAAGCAAGACACATGCTATTTTAATGGCATATTTCACACTAAATATTAGGTATGCTTTTCATATGGTGTGCTATTATTTTGAAAGTGTTGAGCCAGAGAATAGAAAATTAAGTGAACAAAAGGGGCAAAATCGTTAGAGGTGAAGACACATAATTGATAGGATGATCATATAATTGGAGAACTAAAAATAATTATAGTGAAGGCATCTCTTTCATATCTCAAGCTCTCATCATGAGATTTTTTTTCAAAAGAAATGTAAAAACTTTTGTTACAGGAATGATATTAGTATGAATATTCTTTTTCAATTGCAATTTACATTTAATACATTTTGAGAATTCCTATGTGCATTAGTAAAAATACAACATATCTTATACTTTAAAGATGTTCCCCCTGGTATTTTCAGTTCCTACCTGGCACCCCACATAGTTGTGTGCGAGCATTTTTAAAGTTAATCTGCACTATAATATATCTTTTCCACAAGTGCCCCCGGAATATTTATAATGTGTTTATAGCCTGAGCCACAAATCAAATGCCAATATGTATAAGAGATCATAAAATGTGACAGTATTTTGGGGAAATAACGAAAGTAATAATACTACAGATATAAACCACTGAAAGTGCCACCTGGATTATTTTTATCTAAATTATGGCCTAAGCTCATAGGGTTTGTTGGTTTGTTGCCCTTTTATTGATTAAGGTATTACATATGTGTTCTTATCGCCCCTTCCCCTGCCCCAACCCCATGCTCTGCCCTCACCCCCTGGTGTCTGTGTCCCTTGGTTAGGCTTATATGCATGCATACAAATCCTTTGGTTGATCTTTCCCCCTTACCCCCACCCTCCCCTACCTTCCCTCTGTGGTTTGACAGTCTGATTGATGCTTCCTGTCTCTGAGTCTATTTTTGTCCATCAGTTTATGTTGTTCATTATATTCCACAAATGAGTGAGATCATGTGATACTTGTCTTTCTCTGACTGGCTTATTTCACTCAGCATAATGCTCTCCAGGTCCATCCATGCTGTTGCAAATGGTAAACGCATAGGTTTTTATTTTCTCGTTTTTGCAAGAAACTCTGTACAGATATAATGCCTTTGCCCTAGAAGCCTTGATTTAGTTATAGGTCTTGAACATAAATTCCCTGTGATTATTTTTGAGAATCTCTATGTGCACCAGTAAAAATTTCACTTAAAGTTGACCACATGTTTCTGTTCAGAATCCAAACAAGGACCCATCGAAACCTCTACTCCGTGACTGGCTGTTCTTACAAGTTAACGGCCTTCAGTCTCATTAGATGGTCAGGACGCCTGACAACATGTGTACATGTCCTAAGACCGGTTCCGTCTCTCTCCCGCCGTCCCTGCCGCTCTGCTTCCATGGCGTGTCTGCTCCGAACGTCATCGTTTGAACACAAAGGGCAAGTGGCAGCCATGGATTACTGGCCACGGGACTGATACTCCCAGGCCGGCCTGGCAGGAATATGTTTTAATGACAGCGTGCCTGAAGTGGGCTCCCCTAACCACTCTGAACCCCGCTTACTTTCCCTAAAAATGCAACGTGACGGAGCTGACGCAAGCCCTGCACACTAACTACCGGCCAGGGCTGTTTGCTGCTTCAGGCCTGAAGTTGGGGCTACTCTGTAGCTTATTTTTTATACTTGGATGTCAGCGTGGCTTAGACATAAGTAGTTAAAATCAAACAAAACATTACTCTTGGTCAAAAGTTTACAAAGGGCCGAAACCGGTTTGGCTCAGTGGATAAGAGCGTCGGTCTGCGGACTGAAAGGTCCCAGGCTCGATTCCGGTCAAGGGCATGTACCTTGGTTGCAGGCACATCCCCGGTAGGGGGTGTGCAAGAGGCAGCTGGTTCGTGTTTCTCTCTCATCGACGTTTCTAGCTCTCTATCCCTCTCCCTTCTTCTCTGTAAGAAATCAATAAAATATATATATTTTTTTAAATTTACAAAGGGCATCAGACAGCTCCCAATCTCTGCAGATGCCTGTGAACTTTCCCACAATTCCTCACTAACTCGCACTCACCTGCCTTTCTAGAACATTGGTTACAGGGTCAGGCAACCTGGTTTTTTATGGCTGGTTTTCTTCTTTTAATTCTTACTTATATTATATACATAATACAGGGTTAGGCAAAAATAGATTTACAGTTGTGGGTACACAAAACAGTTTATTCTTATATTGTTATTTATTAGTTATTGTATTACTTTTCATACAAAATCTGTAAACCTAAGTTTACCCCACCCGGTATATAGAGATATTATACTTATTATAAATTGTCAGTTCCATGAACATGGAGTCACCATATATTAAAAGTAGCATTCTGGTCCATTAGAACTGACAGCTTTGTCTGTTTCCTATGGCGGCATAGAGAAGTTTATTTTCTTACAGTTCTGTAGACCAGAAGTTCAAAACCAAGGGCTGGCAGGCCACACTCCCTCCAGAGTCTCAAATAATGATTTCTTACTTCTTCCAGCTTCCAGTGGCTCCAGACCAAACAATCTATGACAACAGGCTTCACATCTCTGCCCCTACCTTCATGTGGCCTGTCTCTCTGCCTGTCTTCTTCTGTTACAATGGCATCTCTCAAGTTAACGGCCTTCAGTCTCATTAGATGGTCAGGACGCCTGACAACATGTGTACATGTCCTAAGACCGGTTCAGATGTAGAGCCCACCCAAGTGGCCAAGGAAGATCTTACCTCCAATGTCCTCTAATTATGTCAGCAAAAACCTTTTTTCCAAATAAGGTCAAATTCGTAGGTTCTGGGTGGACCTATCTTTGGGAACCACCAGTCAACCCACTACAATGATGAAGAAAAGGAACCATTCAAAAATGTGTTTGTGCACCGTTTTATGTACTCGTAGAGTCCCTCGGAGTCTTTCTCCTGTTATAAGCTCTAGCTGAGTTACAGAGGGAAGTTGAGTAGAGTAATGAGTGTCATTGTTCTAATTTTAAAACAAAACAAGTCTGTTTCCATATGAAATCAAATTTAGTTCAGATAAAATTGCACTACGTTTGGATATGAGATTTTTTTAACCTATCAGCCTAGTGGGGGGCGAGAGGGGGAAATGTGCTTCTAATGCTGTAAAATCTAAACCAACTTCTCTCCTTCCACCATATCTTATGTCAGGTCCTTAATAGTAAAAACTTTCAGAGAGGACAAAGAAAACAAAGGAAGAAATAACCACTATAAATCATTCTTGAATTTTTTTTAATGACTTTTCTGTCAAATACAAACACACTGTTTGTATATCTACGTACTCAGACAGCTTCGGATTCATAATTTAACAAGTTTCACGACTGATCCTGGGATGAAAGTATTAAAATCTGAAGATATGATATCTTAATACCTGGTTACAAGATCCATGGCTAAGCAAGTTTCCAGAAGACCTTCATTCTGAGTAAAAAGTATTTGCATCTCACGTAGCTGTATCAAGAAAAAGTCCCTTTGGAGGCCCAAGGAAATCCTATGACTGCAAAATGCAACTCATATAAATGCCCAACTTAACATGAATTTTGTAATTGTATCATGGTTGTAAGATCTTAAAGGTGATAAGTAATTTGCAATCCACTTACAAAATAATCACCCCTAAGCCCCTCCCCTCTCTACCCCTGAATCCTTCTGATTACTTTTGCAAAATTCCAATTACAAGCAAATCATTGTTCCTGGAGTTCCTTCAATAATGGATTAGATTTGGTTTGATTAATTCCTGAGGCCTAGTTTCTACAGAGGCTGTTCATTGATCAGACGCTACCCCTGGGGCCCAACAGAACCTGTTCTACATGATGGCCATTCTAATACCTATTCTTCTAATTTCCTGCCCACATTCCCCTTTAAACCAAGACAGTCTACCCAGGTCCTTCATTATCTGCTTTGTTTTTTTTTTATTGTTGTATTAAAACTAAATATCAATTAGATATTCCTCCAACAAAAAAGAATTTATTCCAGAAAAAAAAAAAAAAGAGAATCAAAACAAATTGGCAACCATAATGAACCAAGCCCCTTCAGGTTTGCTGAAGAGGAAATTTTTGAATAGGGGGAGAGAGAAAGTCAGGAGCTGTATAGACAAAGAGTTCTTCCGGTAGGGCTTTATGATCAACATAGGGTGTCAGAGCTCCGCCTGCAGCCCCCTGTGGTTTGATTATCTTCTCTGATAAGACTCATGGCACTAAAGAGGCAATAGGCTTTATACAAGGAAAAGCCTCGGTCCAGTTGGAAGATATGCAGGTAATAACTAATATATATATATATTTAAAAGCCTAATATGCTAAGTGTCTGACCGGTCGGGTCAACTGTTCACTCAGCCAGTCCCAATGATGCACACTGACCACCAAGGGGCAGAGACTCCCAGTGGCAGGTTAGCTTGCTGCTGGGGTCCGGCCGATTAGGACTGGACAAGATGGGCCGAACACACCCTGGAGCCCTCTCTTGGTCCCTCCCCAGCCTCTAAAATATTTCTTCTAATTTATTTCCTTTCAATGTGCACGAATGTGTGCACCAGGCCTCTAGTATATTTATGTCCACAAGGCTGAGAATACATCTCCAATGGCTCATCAGACTATTTAGAATGTCCAGGGGCAGTGTGCATGGGCTGTGCTTTGGAGAGTAAGACAAGAGAGGCAGGCAATTATTACAGCCTTATTAATAACTTTCCCTCCCACCAATACTGGTTCAGAGTGTTCTCGTTTTTTCTGTAGACCAGTGGTGTAAGAAGTTAGGAGAACACATTTTTGAGTCTCATGTATGACTGGGTTGTTATGGTGCCCAAACCAAAGATGTCTCTTTTTACAAAACCAACAATTGTTAGATTTCCAATTATGTGTTTCCTTTCCAGAGGCCAATTATTGGGCTTGTCTTGCCAGTTTTTCTAAGTGATCAATTGGAGAAATATCCCTTTGGAGCATGACAGAGGTTTGACTGGGTCTGGCCCCTTGAAGGACATAAACAAAAAAGGGGTGCTGAGGTTTACTTGAGATCCCCACTATTGGAGCTGTTTTAGTCTTCCCAGGCAGGGGTGCCTGTATAGCAGTGGGGTGAGCCCATGAGTGTCCATGGCTCCAGGGTCAATAAGTACATGCAGAGTTCCACCCCCCCCAGTTAATAAGAATGATTGGGGAGAGGCCCTGCATTTCCTTGAAGCCTCATCATCTGGATTAAGAGAACATGGGAAAGGCTGGTTAGAAGACCAAAGGAACCTGAAATCCTCAAATTTGTGACAATCCCTTGCCCTGGCTCTTTGCAATAATAGCAGTAATTAGGTTTTTAGTTTCATAGAGGGAATTTTATTTGCCAGAGTTTAAAATTAGGAATGGCAGCAATCTTACTTCTCAGTGGCTCACTTAGTGTATGAGCGAGTGGATTGACCACATTATCTAAATCTTGAGAAAACACAGTTTTCTGTTCCACGTTGATCAGCTTTTCATTCCACTTTGGCCCTTTTGACTAAAAGGGAAAGGGCACAGTTCAGCCCATTAAACAGGAGTTAAAGGCTACCTGATGGGAACCAGTGTCTGACGAAAGATGAAAAATCTCTTTGAAAACAACCTGAAGTTAATTATAATAATCATCAACAGGTTCATCCGACGTTTGTGCACAAGCCTAAATTTCATTCCAATCAACAGGCTTTGGAAAGGTTACTGTAATTGCTCAGTGGAAGTCTCCAGTGAGTGTTACAACACTTGGCCAAAAATTAGGAGTTTGTATTTCTAAATCCCTTTCAGGATATTTCTATCCAGCAAGCTTCACCCAATGTTTGGTTTGGCTCTTGTCTACAGGCATGTAGACTGAATGATATAAGTCAGAAAAGCCAGGCTGGTAGGTTTGAAGGACTGTGACATTTCTCTCACCAAAATCCTGAAGATCCCAAGTTACTTTGGGAAATTCTTTGACCACAGCTTGTAGTTCAGCTTTAATGTACAAAATTAGGAGTTTATCCTTTTGATCCTCAGAAGACTTCACTTTAAAGGGGCAGGTATTGACATTTCGGAGGAGGAGGGAGTGGGGAAAAGATTCAGAGCATGTGTAGGAGGAAGGCAAGGAGGCAGAGCCTGAGACAAAGGAGTCCAGGGATCTGGAGGGAAGGATAAGAAGATGTGGAACAGGAAGCTTCAGGAGCCATTTTCTCTTTGCTTCAACATTTCAGTTTATCTTAAAACTTTATATTGCAAAGAGGCTACTTCAGACTCTTGGCAACATTCGGAAGCCTCAAAATACCAATCAAAAAAGCATTCCATTCAGCTTTGCCAATTTCAGAGCTATGATTGTCTAATTCATTTTAAGAAAACTCCCCATACTGGTCATTGGTATTTAAGGTACTATCATGCTCTGCATAATGACATTTTGGTCAAGGACGGGCTACATATAGGACAGTGCTCCCATGAGATTACAATGGAGCCAAAAAGTTTTTCTTGGTGAGTGATGCATCAGCTGTCATGATGTCATAGCATAAAGCATGACTCGCATGTATATATCTTTTTATGACATATCGGAAAGTTTAGAAGAAGCCTACAAAAAAACCTCCCAAAACTGAACATAGCATATTTCATATTTGAAAGTTCATTGTCTACTCATCATTTTTGAAAAACAACTGCATATTTTGGTTCTTAAAGGTTATATCACAAAGGTTTTACTCACAATATGTGTTGAGCTATTGTGACTCAGCCCCTCAAGAATCTGGAGGAGAGCAGTTGTTGAATGACTTGTGCAGAGTCAGCAAATGTGTTGGTAGAGTGACTCTATCATTTTCTTTTATGCAAATAAGCCAATCAGAAATATGATAATGGAGGTACACCTGTCCAGTGGGAAGGCTTTGCTCAGTGGTTGCATATGAGTGCAATGTCAATGCTATTCTTAAGTATGCAAGGGTCATGTCTTGCTTTCACATTCATCCTTGACATGTCTGTGTTGAATCCTCAGATTCTAAAGAGCACAGTCTAAAAAACAACAAACTACCTTGAGAATTGCCTTGGGTTTTAAAGGCTAAAATGCCTCAGTGCTGCTGGGCTTTTCTGGAAGTCGGTGGAAAATGTTTTCTTACTGTTTATTCCCAGCAGCACAGAAACGTCAATGTATCTCTGGCTGGTTTGCCCTTACACCTGCCCTCTCACCCCCAATGGGGCCCACATTCAGCGAAAGCCAGCCCTCGCCCTCCTCATCTTATTCACAGCCTTCGGTTTTAAGAACTACTTCACAATGAACTTCACCGTGGGACACCTTCACAGCCAGCTACATCTTGGCTTCTTACCTTGTATCTTGTCTCTGGCTCTGTCCTTATCTCAGGCATCTGATCCCTGATCCCAACCTGCGTCCCTTCTTCTTCTGGGAAATCTGGGTGAAAACTCCCTGGAAGTAAATGCCAGGTTCACGGAGGATCCAGTGGCATTTATCCTCTTGCTGTCACTCACAGCAGTCTGCACTGAAATCCCATGACAACACATTCTCTTATTTCACTTACATTTTGTGTCACATACTAGAAAAGCAGCTCAGATGCATTATCTTGCTAAATATTCATGATTGCTCTTGGTATGCTATTTAAAGTCAAGAAAACTCATATGAGGTCACAAACAAAGGGTGACATAATGAAACCTCAAAACTTGGTTTTGAGTTATTCTGACTCTGAAGCTCTGGCCGTTAGATCCGGGTTTGCTGTGGGAATGCGTTGGTCTTCCTGACTCCAAGCACACTTCCCATACAGGAGGCAGGGTCCAAGAGAGGGGCTGGAATGTGGAAAGACAGAGGAAGTACAGAGTGCCTTCAGCAGATGAGAACCAGAGGAATCAGGCATTTGGTAGGAAGCTCCCTGCTTTTGTTGCTCCTGGAGTAGACCCAAGATAAGAGTGATGGAGCCACCCTCAGGGTTCAGGAGATTGGCCTGAAGGGGAATGCAGCTAGCAGACAATTCCTTTGGGGTTGCAAGTTCATCTGAAAAATAACTGCATTTCAGTCACCTTGATGATAGTCTAGAGAGAGTATATACATTCTTAAGTGACCAAGTGAATAGGCCATGTTTATAACTGCGGGTTTTTTACACCGTATCTGTGTGTATCTCAAAAACCCTGGCGAGTTAAGTCAGCATTAAGTTACAGCTCTTGACCTCTAGATTTACAAGTGTATAAACATCCCAAATTCTGAAATTCCTTTTATGCAAGGAAGGACCAGGACCAGAATTTTACAAAGGACATTTATCTCTCCATTCTGGATGAGCAATCATTCATTGCCAAACTAGTTTACCAATTAATAGTGATCAGTCATTAATTCCAGATGATTCTAAAATACCTGAAGTAAGTATCAGACCTGAGAGATTTGATGAAGACACTGAAAATGAAGCACAGCTGAAGACCAACTCTGGTCTCAGGTTTTTTAGCCTTTCCCACCAACTCGGTCATTCACCCGGGCCATCCAGCAAGCTTAGCTTTCTAATGCAAGAATGGCTATGTGATAGAACCAGAGCTGGGGCCAGAGAGAAGAGGCTGAGGCTTGAGGAAGAGAAGACGATGAAGATAAAATGGAGATAAACACGGGGAGAAAAGTGCAGGAAAAGATGGTGGTGGAGAAAGGAACACAAAGAAATGCAGCTCAAAGGAATACGGTTAAATTTTCATCACAAAGGTTCCCAGAGTTTAGCAGCTAAAACGGAATTGACAGCTCATTCAATTATTCTTTCATTCACTTTTTCCCCTAATTATTTATCCAGTGAGAGGTCCTGGGCACTCTGCCAGACACACATGTTAAGCGAAACAAAACTGGTTTCTGCTGTCAGCGGCGCTTATACTTCAGTGAGCGAGATGAATGTCGAGAACCAGAATGGGTCTGAGATTTTGCTCCAAACGCTGAAACAACCAGCCCTGGTTTCATGCCTGCTGCTTGCAGAGCCGTGGCCGGTGTTGCTGGACAAGAACCCCAGCTCAGGGAGATCCCCGTTTATAATGGGCAGCAAGTAAGGTTCCTAGGTAAAATACAGGACGCCCTGTACAATCTGAATTACAGATTAGCAAGAGATGTTTTCAGCTTAAGTATATCCCAACTAATGTGTGGGCTATCCTTATATTAATAAATGTTGTTCAGCTCAAATTCAAAGTTACCTGGGCTTCGATATTTTTATTTACAAATCTGGCGCCTCTAGGCCTGCCAGACTTCTGCCCCTGAGAGACACACGGCCTCTCTCTCCCAAGGCCTTCATTCTCTGCACACACCTTTTTGAAGGGAGGCGGGGACAAAGGCAGGAGGTGACTCTGCTCCGAGGTTGTGCAGAAATGTAAAGACTCAATACCGGGCATTAACCACATGAAAACCCAGTACACAGTTTTTGCTTGAGGTCAAAGGTGCAAAGGAATTTGAAGGGTACTGTTAGAAAGTGACCCCAGTATATGCTAATGCAGTGGTCGGCAAACTCATTAGTCAACAGAGCCAAATATCAACAGTGCAACGATTGACATTTCTTTTGAGTGCTAAATTTTTTTAAACTTAAACTTCTTCTAATGCCACTTCTTCAACATAGACTCGCCCAGGCCATGGTATTTTGTGGAAGAGCCACACTCGAGGGGCCAAAGAGCCGCACTTGGCTCGTGAGCCACAGTTTGCCGACCACAGTGCTAAAGGAATACTGTTAGGTAGCTCCACTAAATATAAGTTACACTCTGCAGTTACGTCCTTCCAATGAGTTCTTAGCTAATTATCAAAGCAAGTCTCAGCTGTAGCTGCCCCTGTCACTCCCACTTACCCAAGTCTTATTCCTATCTACACCTGCGGCAATTAGATTAACTCAGCCATATATTTGCTAGCAGATTAGGGTTAGCATCTTGGCTAAAGCATTCTCCCTCTTCCAAACGTGTGATGGATTTGTCCCTGTGATCACCTCATTATGCTGGTCTTTTCCTTGACTGATTGATTTCGCAGAGGAGAATCAGGTCCCATTATTGTCAGCGAGGACAGAGATTGGATCGCTGCTTCAGCTTTCCCCATCAAGCGTGGCCCTTGGAGCTCAGCCAGAACCTGTGTGCTGAAGCAGCCTGTTCTGCTTTTGATCCGTGGGCTTTAGAAGTCTTGGCGGTGGTATTTGAAGTTGGCTTCCAAACAAACTCCTCGTTCTTAAAAACCTGCTTGTCCCATAGGGTTGTATTTTGAATACCTGCCGAAACATTTTAAATTTTGCATTTATCACATCGTGTGCATAACAATGCTAGATTCTGCTTGATTAACTCATCAGATTAATTTATATTAGTTGTTAGGCAATGTAAGTGCCACGTACATGTTTAACAGATATGATTAAACGGCACTTGCTGGTGTCCACAGAGATTGTGTGCTAATTTCCTTTTCTTTATCACGAACCTGCTTATACTGTGTGCTCCCAAACTGTGCATAATTTGGATCCCTTCCTACTTTCTGCAGAAGAAAAAGACAGAAGTTAGAAACTTGTTTATTTCCTGTAATCCTATATAATAAAAGGCTTAATAGGCAAATTGGCTGAACAACAGAACGGCCGGTCGCTATGACATGCATTGACCACAGGGGGCAGATGCTCAATGCAGGAGCTGTTCCCTGGTGGTCAGTGTGCTCCAACAGGGGGAGTGCCACTCAGCCAGAAGCCAGGTTCATGGCTGGCTAGCACAGCAGCGGTGGTGGGAGCTTCTCCTACCTCCATGGCAGCGCTAAGGATGACCAACTGATGGGGAGCGAGCCTAAGCTATCAGTCAGACATCCCCTGAGGCTCCCAGACTGCAAGAGGGTGCAGTCCAGGCTGCAGGACCCCCTCTGAGTGCACAAATTCCGTGCACCAGTCCACTAATGTCATATAAAACACCGCCCTTCTAGATACCATGGAGGGTGTGACATCTTCCTTTCTGGTTAGAAGACATAGAGCTTGAATACTTTTTGAAACTGGATTTGTGAATAGACTTTCCATGTGTAAACGACTCATAACTTATAAGAAGACAAACAGATTTCAGCAGAACATGGCATAGCAAGGAGCAGGCACTGTCTCCTGTTCTCCTCACGCCTCCCTGGTTTTGTGGGATTGGACAAATCAGGCCTGCTTCTGGGGAGGACCCAGCCCCTCCACTGGGAGGAGCAGGCTTAGATTAGTAGCCCAGCGGCCTTCACGTCACTCTGCCAAGGACCAGTGCCAACTGCTGTCAATTGTTCTGGAAAAGAGAGTGTTGAGAGCAACCATCTTTCATCTCCACGAGTCCTCCTCCCCAGGATCTGGTCCATCTTTGGGAGGAGGGAGGATGGGAACAAAAAGAATGCAAAATAACTATCCCAGGGTCTTTATCTTCCAACGAGGGAGGGAGGGTGAGGAGGTTTGCTACATGTCCCCGTAGCACCAGGAACAGAACGCAATCAGCACATGGATGTAAAGGTTGGCCGAAGCTAAGGGATCCGTAGCCATCGCTATGTGTTTCATTCCTCCTCTCACACAGAAAGAATACTGGGTATTTAGTGTCATTCTATTCCTTCACTGGCAGTTCTGGAGCAAATGTTAGAAACTGACACAAATGGCTCAGGCTGAGAAAGGAGCTTTATTACCGACGGCGACGATGCCGGGAACACAGACTGTAATTTGGAGAAGTCAGATAATCATGATGAGATAAGTAAGTCTCCTCATAGCACAATAATGCTGATTTTAATGGAATTATACAGGCTTTGGAATTGCGGCTCTACTAAACTGCAATATTTCAGAAAAGTTATTAACTTGTAATGAATGCGCAATTAAAGATCGCTCCTATTGAATAACTCCAATGTCTTTAAAATTAAAGTGCATTTCCCACATAAGAAACTGCTAGTTCTTTAAATATTATTAATTTTAAACTGCTAGTTAATTTAAAATGAATAGCAAATTCAAGATACTATTGCATTCATTGTTATTGAGTGTTAGTTTATCAAATGCGTTGAAATTCCAATAGCATAATGATTTGCTTCATTCTTTAAAGCACATTAACTACAAAAGAACCATGAAAAATATGTAAACAGGAAAGAAACAATAAATTCCACAGGTGAGCCTCTCTTTGGAAGATGAATATATAAATTTTGGTCCCCAAATTAATATGAAGAAAAGAACTTCATGGATAAAGTTTCTGTGACTTCACATTTTCAATGCTTAAATTATAAATAGAAATACCTATAAGTACTGAAATGTTGACATAAATAAAATTAATAAATATATGCCCTCAGCCAGTTCAATGATCTATAATTTTCACTTGCAAAGTCAATTCAATTGAGAATTCAGTCCAATATTTATTTTTCAAAAACAGTGATTAAAAGAAACATTTTACCAATTCCACATCAAAATATTTTCATGTGAAATCAAATTAAACTTTTTAAATTTGAAAAACTACAAAACTATTTAAAATGTGACCTATGAAGGTATAAAAAAATGAAATTTTCTCAACTCACAAACGGATGACATATACTACCAAAAAGCCTCCTTTTTACATTCAATTTATGCCACTATTGACTAGCCTTGGCTTTTCTTTATTGACATGTTTTAATTACTGAAGATGAATTTACTATTTTCCAGCTGTTAAATATATATATGAGCTTAATCAGTGACATGTGGTCTCAGATTATATAATCTATTTCTTCTCTTACTTCTCAATATGAGGCTTTCACTTCCCCTGTTCTATTCTTGCTTCTTATATCAACTTTATCTTGCTGAGGAATAGCAATAACAAGATTGTTTAGAGTCCCGGTTTAGACTGTACTTTAAGGTAGTTTACATAGTGATATCATTGGCATATATCTCTATATTAGAAAAAGCCAAAACTTTACAGAACAAACTAGAGGTCAATGAACTTTATGACCAACCAAAATAAAGAACTAGAAAAGTTTGGGTGTAGTCCTGTACCTTTACATGCCTGAACTCACTCACATTCAGTGTTCTTGCCATGACAAGAGCTATCTTCCTTGCTTACATTTAATGGAGACATTGTAACATATAAACTTAAATTATCTTTCCCTTGACTAATCTATATTCAGTAAACTAGCTGACTATAGAATAGCAGGGTGAAATAATAGCTATTTTCGATATAATCTCAGCAATGACTGGAAACCACATGGCTATGGGTTTGTTGCATTGACTACTGACAATAAGAAAATGAGTTTCTGGAATTACTCCCGGATAGAAACAAATATATGACCACTAGGAGAAGACTTATAGACCTGGGGCAGGTGACGAGGATTCCGGTAACACCCATCACTCTTTCCAATGTCTACTGAAGCCGGTGGATTAATATCCAAGTTACTCACATGCTCTTCAAATGAGTCCATGGACATATTCTCAAAAACAATTGCGGAAACTTGGTGAAACTTAGAAGTGCTACAGGTTAGAAGTTTGGCAAATGATTACCACTCTTGGAAAAGTTGGGCAGAGATTGTGCTTACTGCTGCTGGAGCATAATATCCCTTCCTTTCTAAGGAACACATCATTAAAGATGAAAGATGGCTCCTCGGAGAAGGAGGTGAACATAGACCCACAAAGAACAAATCATGTCAGACAAGGCATTTGTGGACAAGATTTAGAAAAGTGTAATATCGAAGTGATGGATTAGAAGCTGATTGAAAAACTCAACCCAAAGAGGTGATTAATGGACAGATGTCAAGTGTGTGAAGATGGGTGACTGCACGGGGCCACTGGCTTTATCCTTGGCCATGTCCTTTCCAAAATTTTATCAATCATCTAGATAAAAATATGAAAGGCATGATGAGGGCAAGGCTATATAACAATTATGCAAAATGACTAATTAAATAATAGGAGACTTAGATGATTCCATTTTTAAAAAAATCTATTCAGAAATGCAACTACCAAAAAAAAGTGATTATGTAATCTTCAAAATATAGAAGGACAGTTATTTAAAACAAGGAAAATAGCAGCCTTGTTCAATTCTCTAGTGAAACTAGGACACTTAGAAATCTGCCTTTGGTTTGTGTTGCACACTTTAAAAGAAAATGGAAGATTAAAAGAAGGGGAAAGAGGGCAGAAAGTTACATTATGCTATATGAAAATAGTTTTAATAACAGATTTTTTCAGGCAATATCATTATGCTGACTAGTCAGTGACAGCTTATCAGATGCCCTGTATTTATTGTGAGCTGATGTGTCAGCAGAATGAAGAATGGTACCTACAGCTCACTAGGAGACAGATTTATATTCCAGCCGCTGATGAGTCCACAGTCAGTGAGCAGACTGGGAGGCAATGAGGACCCGCCTCTGTTCCCGGTCACGTGGAGGCCAGGTGGCCATTTGGTCAGTAGCGGGTCTATTGGAAACATAAAGTGCAGAGAGAGGGCATTTATTTTACTTGGTTAAAGGGAGCAAAGGACCAGGTGCCCTGATGGCACAAGGCACCTAAGGCAGCCTGGGCTGTTCTTTTGATCGCCAGATGGTGAACGAGGAACTGGGGTGGGAGGCAGTGGCGGGGTTAGGCTGGGGAATGGGGGGGCGGGGAGGGCCACACAGCAGAAGATGGCCCTGATCCCAGGCTAGGCCTAGGGACCCTACCCATGCATGATTTCGTGCACTTGGCCTCTAGTTATGGAATAAAAACTTATATGGGAATTAGACTTTATATAGCTATGAAAACATTTTGGAAATAATGATTGGCAAAGGATTGGAGGTAAGACACCCAACAGCCCTGAGGAGGAAGAGCTGGTTGGAACTTGGTGGATAGCGAGTCCCCTTCCTGCTGGAGTGGCAGGTCCAGGTGCGGGTGTGGCTCTCCCTTCCCTGAGTTCCAGGAATCTGGTGTTGGCCTGGACCCATGAACAACTGTAGGAGGTGGCAGAGCGATGTGGACCAGTGTTGTTGCTTGTGTTAGTAGTTTGCATTTGGTACAAGCAAGGTGGATCGTGAAAGAAAGGGAGAAAGAAAGGAACAAAGAAAGAAAGAAAGAAAGGAACAAACTTAGAAAGAAAGAAAGAAAGAAAGAAAGAAAGAAAGAAAGAAAGAAAGAAAGAAAGAAAGAAAGAAAGAAAGAAAGAAAGAAAGAAAGAAAGAAAGAAAGAAAGAAGGAAGGAAGGAAGGAAGGAAGGAAGGAAGGAAAGAAGGAAGGAAGGAAAGAAGGAAGGAAGGGAGGGGGAGGGGAGGGAGGGAAGACGGACTCACAAATGAGCTGATTAGTGTAAAAAGAGAGAACAAACAGAGAAGAGCATCAGCAACAATAGGGCAGCATTATCAACTAAATGCTAAAAAATTTGAAAACGTGGATAAAAATGGTAGATTTTAGAAACGCATGTGTCAACATTGGCACAAAACTGCCTATAAAACCTGAGTAACCAATTAAAGAAATTGAAAGGGTGTTGAAAACCTTTCCATGCCCCTAAAAGCCCCAGAACCTGATGATTTAATAGAAATATTTTACTAATTTAAAAAAATTCCCATCTTAGGCAAAAAAGAAAGTGAAAAATAACTATAGCTGCCAATTTCAAGTTTTGACTCTAGTGTAACCTGAAAAGGGGTAATGACAGTAGAATGTAATTATCATTTCAACTATGAATATAAATATAAAAGTCATAAATAAAATATGATATCATAATAAATTTATGATAATCATAAATAAAATCTTAACTAAATATAATAACAAATGAAATGAAATGCATTCTTAATAAATTGAGGTTATGTCAGGAATTACAAGATGGTTAAAAAATGTAATTCACTACATTAATTAAAAGAGATATAGTTATTTCTAGCAATGCAGAAAAAATAACCTATTTAATACCTTATTAAAAATTAAACCAACAAATTAGAAATGAAAAATCTAACTTCCTGAGTCTTGCATGGATTTTATATTAGATAGACACTAGGTAGAAGATAGATAGGAAGATGGGTAGATGAATAGATAGGTGTTGGATATATAGACAGATAGAGAAAATAAAACCATTCCCTTCAAAATTAAATCCAGGACAAACATGCCATCTCCCCCACTACTGAGCATAGTGTGCAATCCTGGCCAGTGTTATAGAGAAAACAAACAAGGGCTGTGCAGCCTGGAAAGAAGGAGATGGAACTCCCATTAGTTCAAGATAATATAGTTGTCTGTCTAATTGAAAACACCAGCAGAAATAATGGACAATCTCCTCGAACAAATTAGCGAGATCAGGAATGTTTCCATCTTTTTAACTATAAAAATTTGGTATACTGGCAATTTTAATTCAGAAAACATAAGATGTCATGTAGTGAAGCAATAGAATTACAAGCTAGGAAGTTATTAACCAAGAAGATGCATGAACACCACAGAGAAGACATTGCAGGAGCAATAATGGCCCTTGCCATTGATAAGAACACATCATTTTCAACTGGAAACTCTCAGAAACTTCATCTAAACTTCATCTCAACTAAGTGTACAGTGTAATAGCTGTGTGTATAGCTAGTCATGGAAAAGAGATGTGACTTATCTATATATATGAAAGCCTAAGCTACCGGAACAACCGGTTGCTATGAGATGCACTGACCACCAGGGGGCAGACACTCAATGCAGGAGCTTTCCCCTGGTGGTCAGTGTGCTCTCCCAGCGGAGTGCTGCTTAGCTGACCCATCCATCCCAGTGGCCTTCCAGCCAGCAGCAGACACTCACTTCCTCAGTAGTCCTGCAGGTCCATTCTCTGGAGAATGGGCCAAGCACCGACAGACCAGCGCCACCAGCATAATCCTGACAGCACCGCTGGCCTCCTGGAAGTTGGCCTCAGACACCGGGGCTGCTTCCCCTCCCTAGCTGCTCCACAAGGAACAAAGGATATAAAAGCGGCTGCCCAGGTGGCTCCTGACAACCAGCACCAATGTCAGTGGGACAGATCCAGATCCTGAGCCAGCAAGGGCATCCCACCACCCACCCAGAGAGCCAATGGCATCCCCCCCCCCACATACACACACCCCTCAGGACCCCACCCACGCACAAATGCGAGCACTGGGCCTCTAGTCAGATATAAAACACATTTAAAGCAATAGAATTAAAAAGTGCATATTATCATTGGAACAAAGAGAAACATGGAACAATACAGACATTTCAGGAAAACATACAAAATAAGAGATAGTTGGGAGAACATGAAAATACAATACTCTGAAGATGATAATTCAATTCAATGTGGAACATGTATATGAACAATAAATAAAATTGAGGAAATCTGAAAAAAATAAAACTGGATTCCTGTCTCTTACTTCCTATTAATTTCTACTTCCACATAATTAAAAAACTAGAAGTGAAAGGCAAAATCTCCCCAGAATGTAAACCTGCAGTTGTATGCTAAAAAGGAGGGAGCAGTGGTCCCTGGTGGGGAAGGATGGGGAGGTGAGCGGCAGGCTGAGTTTTGACATTCGCGGGACTCTTCGAACCCTTCTTTCCATCCTCTCTCCCAGCCCTGCTCTGAGTTCGACGCCCCGCTCCCACCTGCCCTGCGTACGGAGCCCTGTTTCCTCGGGCTCCCCACAAAAACACGGGATTCCAGTGTCTCTGCACTAAACAGTGACCCTTGCCCATCTGCTCTCCAGCATCCAAAGCTACTTGGCAATAGATAGAAGGTTCTTCTCAATTGATCTCTCTCCTGACAAGAAATTATTTACCCTGACATGGTTTTAATCAATGCTAGCATCAGATACCTTGTTACACAAAATATTAAAGTTTCTCATACTTACGGCAGGTCATTTAAAAACGTTCTTAGTGGAGACGTTTCAGTATCACCCACAACGTGTTGGAATATTTCCATTCAGATCTAATTAAAACACAGACATAATTTTTTTTAATGGAAAATTCACGTAAATTCTGAAATCCAGGTAAGGTATGTCAATCTCTTCTTCCACGTTTATTGAACTCGCCCGAATATTAAAGTGCTCTAAGCAGCCAGGTAATCAGAGTGGGTAATATGTCCTTGTCACACAGCTGCCTTGCATTGATTTCACTTAAGAGCGTGAAAATTATACTAAAAGTGTCTGCCTTCTTTTTCATCACAATAACCTTGGGTGACAGAGATGGGCCTGCCAAGGTCAAACTCTCTCTGGGGGGTCCCACCCTTATTCTGACGACACAGAAAGGCATTCCTGAGCTGGCTCCTGGCCCACGGAGGGAGCAGCAGGCCGGCCTGGTAAGGGATAACCCTGTGAGCAGACTTGCACCGTTATTCAATTGAGCTTCACAACGCTGCCTACAGAAGAGGGGGAAGATCAAATAACTGGAGTTAGGGAGCATTTGCACTCCTAAATTCCGGTGCTTACAATTATGCTTTGACAGAGAACCAGGGAGATCACAGACTCACTGCCCGGGTCACAGAGGCTGCCCCTGGAGGCAGACCGCCCTGCTGGCCCGCTCACCCTCCTGCCTGGCTTTTCTCCCCAAGTCCGAGCTTGGGACAGCTGGCTGTGAACGCGGGGTCTCATGGAACTGGGGTTTGTTTTCTCTATTCAGAGTTCTTGGGAGACAGGAAACCTGACATCTGAGGGATCTCTGCCCAGTGACTTTCTATGCAGGTTTTTAGAAAAGAATTAGTCTCCCAGTCTGTCCCCTCTTGTCAACCCGGCCCCTGGATTCTGGGTGCTGGGGAAGCCAGCATGGCGTTCTCACAACGGGGCAACACTAACCCTGTTCCTGAGGCCTGTTACGGAAGGTACCCACTCAGCCGCCGACTCGGTCGACTTAGTACTCACGTAAGGCCTAGGAGTGGGGAAAGTGATGGTTCCCACTTGACAGACACGCTATTGAGCGGAGAAATTAAATGTGTCCGGAAAGTCACTCAGCGAGTAAATGTCACTCGGCGCCTCTCAATTGATTTACAGGACGCAGCAGCAGCTGGCTTTGGACACTCTCCTATCCTACCCTTTCTCTGATCACAACCTCTTTACTTTCTTAATATATTTTTATTGATTTCAGAGAAGAAGGGAGAGGGAGAGAATGATAGAAACTTCAGTGATGAGAGGGAATCATTGATGGGCTGCCTCCCTGGGAATGGAGCCCAAAACCCAGACATGCGCCTCGACTGGGAATCAAACCTCAACCTCCCTGCTCATAAGTCAACACTCAACCACTGAGCCACACTGGCCGGGCTGATCATAACCACTTTCAATAAGCCCATCTGCTTCTGCTGAGAGTGCGAACAATGATAATATTGTTCAGTGTGATCTCTATCTATTGATGCTTATTCGTGCCCATGCACACATATTTATACTCATCTACATAAATGTATGCTTGGTTTCTGCAAGGTCTGTTCCCACCCTCTCTGCACATGTGTATCTATCACAGTTTAATTTTTATTGTTGTTGTTTTTTCTGTTATGCATAGGATCTTTTATTCTAGTGCATTTTGTGAATGCTTTTTACTTTTAAGTTAAAAAATTGAGATTTTTGTAGAATATCAGATTGGACCTATCACTCTATCCACCTTGCTAAACTCAGAAATTAAAAAATAAAGTAGCCAAAACCGGTTTGGCTCAATGGATAGAGGGTCGGCTTGAGAACTGAAAGGTCCCTGGTTTGATTCCAGTCGAAGGCATGTACTTTGGTTGCAGGCACATCCCCAGCAGGGGGTGTGAAGAGGCAGCTGATCGATGACTCTCTCTCATCGATGTTTCTAACTCTCTATCTCTCTCTCTTCCTTCCTCTCTGTACAAAATCAATAAAATATATTTTTTAAAAAAATAAAAAAATAAAGTAAGCTATCATTTTCTTTCTTAGGTAAATAATTACATTTCCTCCAGATACTTCAATTTGTGCGTTTCTTCCTTTCAAATTGCTTTGCAGTTGATGTTAATCAGGCCCAGTGAGGTTTTGCTGCGGTAAAAATGGCCCAAGCAAGCTCTTTGCAGTTAATAAAGGACCTTTCTGTCCCATTAGTCCCGCTTCTCCAGGAGCCTGCTGACCTACATTGAGGCTTCTCCGGTGTCGAGGTCTCTTCATTTCAGCTCCCGAGCTTGCATTTGGGGCGGCAGGACCAGGAAGACAACAGGCTGCAAGCCGGCTTCTCATTGTCTCAGGCGCAGAAGTGAGACAAAGCATTTCTACGAACATCGCAGTGGCCCGCAGGCAAGCAATGCGGCTGCACCTAAACTCCAGGAGAGAAAGCCTAAGTGCCCTTTGTGTCCCGACATGGCACCGGTACTGCCTCCTTACATCTGAGCCTTTATCTTCATTAACGAACTTGACCAAGGTCACCAAACACCATTAAAGTTACTTTTATGAATGTCAATTCTTGACTTCTTTTCTTTCCTGGCAATAATGGGATTACATAATAGTTCCTAATTAACTCTAATATTTTCTATATTTCCTGACGAATGTTCTTAGTAGATCAAGAAAATTCATTTAGTCCTTGAGTGCCAAGAGTTTTTTAAATGGAGATGCATTTAAATTTATCAAATTTATATGTACTACATGGCCAATAATTTTTTTTCATTTTATATAATTTGTTAATTTAATGAATTATATTGATCTATTTAAAAGTGATGAAGCATAATCATTTACTGATATAAAATTCATGAGTTTATTATTTTTAGTATACAGAAAATTAAATATATTATTCAATATTATAATTGAGATTGTCCAGCTAAGCCTTGCATAAAAATCTTAATCCACAAACATAATATAACCATTGTTGGTATATGTACACTGAGTGGCCAGATTATTATGATCTCTGAAAGCATAATAATCTGGCCACTCAGTGTACTTCTCCTGAGTACCTCATTTATTTGATATCAAAGATACTATAAATCATGCACCTGATCAGATTTCCCCTTTGCACTGGCTGATAGGTGGTTGATCTCCAGCAAAAGTCTAGAGAGCTTTTGATACCCGTTTGAGGTACAAATACACTGAGTGGCCAGATTATTATGTGTTCAGAGACTATGATAATCTGGCCACTCAGTGTATGTTTGTGGCTTTTTGAAGTGTAGGTTTTTTGAAGATTATTTTGTGCCTCTTGAGGACAATTTCAATGGAAATGTATCTGTTCTTTTCAAGTACAGATGGTAGATTTCTCATAAAATTGGCCTGGTATTCATCTGATGGAAGATGTTCTTTAGGTAGTTAGACTATTAAGTTTTTTGTTTTGTTTTTACTCTGATCAGAAAATTTTGGTCCTTTCTAAGTTACTAAACATTTTAAACCAAAATCCATTTTTTTAATAATATTTTTTAAACTTAGCATCATTTTGTATTGTCATAGCCTTACTACCTTTCTCAGTCGAAACATCAGAATTTTAGCCAGGTCAACAAGGCTCAGTGGTTGATCATCAACTTATAAACATGGAGGTTACGGTTGGATTCCTGGTCAGAGCACATGACCAGGTTCCTGGCTCCATCCCCAGTGTGGGGCGTGCAGGAGGCAGCTAGTCAATGATTCTTTCTCATCATTGAAGTTTCTATCTCTTTCTCTCCCTCTACCTTTCTCTCTGAAATCAATAAAAATATACTTTAAAAATAAGAAATTTTAGTTTTTTATTGCTGTAAAATATTTATTTTAACAACCTTATCTTTTTTAGCCAACCATGTGGAGCTTTGTATGGAGATCTTATCCCACAAATCCTATCTAATAAAAGGGTAATATGCAAATTAACCATCACTTCATCACAAGGATAGCAGCACCCAGTCCTCTCAGCCCAGCTGGAATCCCCCAGTCCCAGGGAGGGGTGGCAACTAAGAGCGGGCAGTGTGAGCAGCCTGGCAGCCACAGATGGGCCTCTGGGCAGCAGGCACAGGGTGGCTAGGCCCTACAGAGAGCTACTGGCTCACAGATTCATGGGCAGGGCCATTAGTATAATAAAACCATTGTTGTTTAAGTTCTAGGGCCCTTTGCTACATAGGCATAGATAACAGGAGCAGGGGGAAAGGTAGGACCCAAGTTTTGAATGTCTTCCACTCTCCTAAGGAAGAACCTCCTCCGATCCTAATGTTTTCATCCTCCTGCTCTAAGATTCAACTGCGTCCCGATATGAAACACTCCTGGTGTTACACTCAGTTCTGAGGTCTCACTTCTCTCGGCACGTATTTCTAATGAGATTTGGCTGATGGTTTGCCTTCCAAAGAAAGTATGTGGCCCTCTAAGAAGAAGGGGATCTATCCTTTGGTTTACCCTCCGGATACTACTGGTTGGGGGCTTGCTTTGTGAAATCACAGGTGATAATGTTTCCTTATTAAGCACTAGCTTGATTCATTATTTAATTTAAATGACTTTGAGCAGAGGAGTCAGGATTACAAAAAAACAAACAAACAAACAAAAAAAAAAACACCAGACACTACCATTAGTTATTTTATTCTGAGAAAGTCCTCTATGTTTTACTCAAGATAAAACAATTAGGAGGCACATCACACCCAGTGTCCTGTCTTCTCTGAGGGATGAGATTTCTTCCTCTTTGAACTCAAAGCTCTCAGCAATGAAGATGCGGAGGAGGAAGGCTGATCCGAGAAGCCTTGTCAGGCATTCTGAATTTACACATGAGTGAAGGCTGATCCGAGAAGCCTTCACTCATGTGTAAATTCAGAATGCCTGACATGGCTGCCCCTCGTGTACAGCCATGGTGGACAAATGAATGACACAGCACACGGGCAACATTTTCTTCCTCCGATGGAGCGCTGTGTCGGTTTACTTGTTCCCGTGGATGGAAGTATCAATAAGACATCATTTCTCAGGGCAGAGACCACTTAGCAGAACTCTTGCTTCTCCTCCTGTCTGTCTCTGCCCCTTTGGGACGGTAGAGCCCAGCATGTGTGGGCACGCTGCATGCCGAGATTAATGAGAAGAGAACAAGTACGTGCTTTTCCACTTGAAAGAAGCTTTGTGAAAAGGTTATCGTCAAGTGTCAGGATCAGAGTGGCAGGCACTTCCAACAGCTCCCGATGCAAGGTGTTTATCTTTCTAAAGTTCACTTCTCTGAACACCGCACACTCTAATTGGCCCACAGAGTACGGATATGTCTTCCAGCTTCACTGCTGGCTGACACACCTTGGCAGGATTTCCCCCTGATGAACTCTGAGTCTCACCTTGCCTCCAGCATGCCAGGAAACCTTGTTCCAAACATCAGATTACCAAGAGTACCCAAACTCTATACTTTTCTCAACTTGTTCCCTATACCTTGCATTTTTTTTTTCATTTTTGTCTACCATTCTAGGACTCAATCATCCAGGATCCACATAAGTATATTATTTTTGAAGTGTATTTTCACTCATGTATTTTTGGTTACCCTCCCTCATATTTCACATAAACATGAACAGTATAAGTTGCATGTATTCCTAATATAGGACTCGTCATTATGTTTTGCAATATTGTAATTTCTTGCTGTATCTCGTCATAGATTGTGAATTTCTCAAAAGCAGAAATCATTCTTCAAGTTTAAAAATATATAAAGATGCCTAGAATAATACACCAAATGTTTATGTATACTCTTCAAGGTAGTATCATTGTTCCTATTGTATCATTTTTAGGTATTTTTATTAAAATTAAATCTAGATTTGTTGTGATCTTCTTTGTTTACTCCATCAGTTAAATACCTGTCCATTTCTCATCATAAGCACATGGATCCTAAATTTGGTGTCTCTTTCCATATGAAAAAATGTGCATATATTTGATGCTGTTGCATAAACAGACAGCACACACACACACACACACACACACACTCTACACACATATAATATAAATTCTGGGTAAATCTTTGTACACAAACACACCAAGAGTTGTGTAGGAGGATGTTTGTCACAGTTATTTGCAGGGACAAACTTTTTAGATAACTTGGTGGCTTTATTTATGTGAGTGAACAAGTAATATATGGTATATACATACAGTGCAATACTATTCAGCGAAATGGAACTTTTTAAAAACATGATATTGAATAAGAATTGCATTCATAGGATGGACAATTAATATAAGTTTAAAACATAAAACAGATGTTCTAGATAAACATATATGAAAATCAATGTGTGAAAGATAAATTGGAATTATACACATTGAATACAAAAAACAATGGAAGACAATGCAGTTGTGCTGGTAGCCAAGGGGAATGATTGATAATTGAATAAAAGGAGGGACTCTATACACAGTGATGGTGAAATGACACCTTGAAGTGAAGGGTAAAGTCACCCCAGTGCTAAGTGTCTGAACAGAAGGACAATTGAAGGAAGTAAGTCTCGGTGTAAGCCATGGACTGAATTGGCTTCCTGACAGATCTTTTCCATTTTTAATTAAAAAACTAATAAATTGCTACTGAAGTTTATATCATTTCATTTAATGAAATTCCAACATTATAAGTCATGAATTCACTGGAACGCAGTGGATGCACTTACAGCACTTGATGAAATCACAGGACGAAGCTCGATGGCATTAATCCATGTAACTCACCTAAATCACTCTGTCTCTACATTTCTACAATTGCCCTTGGTGTTTCCATATCTGATTGATTAGTTGGTATTAGCAGGCCAGGCTAGACAATGAGACAGAGAATTGTTCTAAGGAAAGTTGACCCAGTGTAACTTCATGAGTAAAATGCATTTAATCAACTGAATTAACTATGAATATATTCCATCAGCTCTAATAAAATCACTACAGTATCTGATGCAACATGAAAAACATAGCCCATCATCCCTTCAAGTTCACTAATATAAAATCCCACACAGAGATATGGATATGATCAATAATGCCTGCAGAGGCTGGAATGGGAAATATTAAACCTAATGTTATTCTCTAGATTACATCTTGATGACACACTTGGTAAATGTGTTATATTTAATATTAATAAGCCCCTCAAATATTTGCTCTTTTAAGAACTTATATTACTTTTGCGGGTCTTATCAGACTATTCTGGGAGAAAAATATATTAAGATTAAAGATAGGCTGGAAGTAATAACATTTTCATAAATAGGATTTATAAATCTCATAAAAACCTGGAAATAGACCCTTACTTTTTGCCACATTATTTATAGAGAGCTATGCTATTTTGAGTGAAAGTTGTATAGTCTCGTTTATCCCTAATGCTTGGTTTGGTTTTGTTTTATTCAACAGCTCTGGGTAGTAAATTTCATTTTTCTGTATGGCTTCATCAGTGTTAAATGTACCTCTGAACATTCACTTCAAATCTTAGGATTTGGTAGTTTCTGGAATTTGCTTAGGTCTTTTATACACCAAGACGAAAATATGCAGTCAAGCCTGTAGGACAGCACCAAACGCCAGAAGACAAAAATAGTGGAAAGCTGAGTTGATGGTTTTGTTGACCAGAAGTCACAGTCTCACCTTGTAGACTTTTTTCAAGGGTCGGGACACCTTGCTTGCCACTTGAGACATCCCACGCTGTGTGCGAAAACTGAGCTACCTTCTGTGGACCAGTGTTTTCCGAGCGCATCTGAACTATCGGTCCATCCCTGGGCATGATCTCAGTGGCACTCTCCTGTGCTCTTTGTGAACTAACAGTTATGAAGGGTGACATCTTTGTCACACTTTGTTACAGATGCTGCGGATACACAGGTGACAGAGAAAGACATGTCCCCTTCCCTCAGAGAGGGGACATAGATTGCCATGCCTTAGAAAAAGAAAAGAAAAGAAAAATGGAAACAAAAGTAGAGCTTGTCAAGGATAAAGATAAACATACCAAAAATAAAATTAGGGCCAAACTCTATGTTCTGCCTAGAAAGAAACAAGCAGAAATAAACTTTAAAATTTTTTAAAGCCCTTGTGAATTCATAAAGTGAGAATTTTCTTTGACTAAAATACCCTGGATGGGATCAAACTTAATATGTTCAACCCAAAATAGAGAAATAAGGCAGAAAGGAAGCAGATAAACTTCTGTCAAAACCAAATCCGTGAAATAAATGGTACTAGCTCTATAATAAGTAAAAATAAAAACTATGAAAGAAGAAATATGAATCTCAGAAGATCAATAACAAAACTCTCCCTCGTGGCCAGTGGAATGACCTGAGTAAAGGAAGGGCCATAGGAAGGGAAGACCTGGCAAGGAGAGCGAGGCAATGCAAGTGCCTCTCCACAGCTCCCGCTCAGGATCCAAACGTCACCTCCCCCGCACCCAGCTCGGCGAGTGAAACCGGGCTCCTGCATCACAATATTCCTGAGCACAGGCGTCCCGGGAGCTCTCCGGCAGAAACCAACAAAGGCATTTTAAAGTCAGAAGCGTTTCAGATGTCTCCCATTTTACTATCAACAATAAAAAATATACTTTAAAAAAAAAAAAAAAGAAGAGTTTCAGGTTTTTATTTTAAAGCACTGAGGACCAAAGATAATAAAATGCACACAGAGCTTTGTGTAGAGCAGGTTGTTGCCAAATATGGCCCCATCAAGCCGAGTTGCTAACTATGCACAAGAAAAATAAGAAAAACTATGTGCAGAATGCTCCCGGGAAGAATTAATTTCACTTATTTACATATTTATGTACATATCTTAACTTGTGCTCTAGTTGACTGATAGATGAGTCAGATCGAAACTCACAAACAGGGAAGGTGTGGTCAGTCATGAAGAAGATCGGATAACAGAAGGTGCTTCCAAGCAAGCCAATAATATCCTTTCATCACAATGTAAAACTCAAAGATAACCTAATAAAAAACTAGAGGCTTGACGCATGAGATTCATGCACTTAAGGGGAGGTCCCTCAGCCTGGCCTGCACCCTCTGGCAGTCTGGGAGCCCTCAGGGATGTCTGACTATGGGTTTAGGCCTGCTCTCCAGGGAGCAGGCCCCAGTCAGCAGTCGAACATCCTTAGCGCTGCTGTGGAGATGGGAGAGGCTCCTCCCACCGCTGTTGTGATTGTCAGCTGTGAGCCCAGCTCAGGGATCTGGCTGAGCAGTGCTCCCCACCATGGGAGCGCACTGACCACCAGGGGGCAGCTCCTGCATTGAGCATCTGCCCCCTGATGGTCAGTATGCATCATAGAGACCTGTCATTCCACTGTCTGGTCAATTCGCATGTTAGCCTTTTATTTTACAGGATTATAATATTTTAATTACAGCATTAACGTGCAGATTTAAAAACTGGATTGTATTGTTAAATGGGTTTTGTGTAAGAAAACAAGAAGGTTAAAGCAAATTAACATTTGTTTTTATACACGTGCATTTAATAGATACTATTGTCTTCTACACACTACTAACCAGGCGGTGGGCCTGGTGGAACTTCAGGATCGGTTAGTGACCTGCTATGTAAATCAGAGCCTCCAGATACCAGTCCAGGCTCGTGTACCATTTCTCTTGGCACTGGCCAGCCTGCAGGTGCTTGTGTTGGCTCCGGCGTTCCTCCGCAGCCCATGCCTCTCTGGCCATAGCTGCAGGGCTGCCCTGAAGGCTAGTCATTCAGAAGCAGCCGTGAGCACATATGGATAGCCAGGCCCTCCGACCTGGCCCAGCTCACTCTCTCCTTCCATCCTCCCTTTGAACCTAGAATGTTACTTGGGATGAGAGTTCACCATATCCTTTAGCAATATTCACTCTGCTACAGAGAACAAGTACATCAAGTTGGACAGATAAAACCCAGGATGTGGGTAACCTATGGAGAGAGAGGGCCATAGCAGACAGAGATAAATTAAAGAGCATATGTGTACTAAAAATAGATAGAAAGTGGGGGGAGGGACTAATTATTCCTCAGGCATCAACTATTCATGACAGTTATTGCATCCGCCAATTGGCCACCCACTGATGATGTTCAGATGGTCCCCGGTGTTCTCCACCCGTGATCAGCATGTACACATGGTAGCTGATCAGCAGGTTGTAAGCGAGTGACAGCTGTGACCAGGTGTTTTGCACCCTGTGTCTTGATAAGAACAGGGATGTATGGGAAATGGTGTGCTAGCTCTTTAATTACACCTGTCCAGAGAACAGACTTGTGCCATCAATGATCTTCTGCGCACACAACTTTCTCAGTTTGTGTGAGGAATCTGAAAATTATACTCACCTGCCTTTAAAAGCAACTGAGTAATAATTGGGTTGATTTAAGCAATTGCTCAACTTTCCCCCAGAGTGACATCAGACTCAGGTGTGTGGCCCTTCCTAACCTTTGTAACCGTCCTCTCCCTGTCCCTCTGCTCCTGCTTTATGTGTTATTCCGATTCTGTGAACCTGTTTGAAGCCCTTTGATTCTGCCCCTGACCTTCCTGCCGCGTGTCTCCTCAGACTTGCCCGGGGGTTACTTGGGGACCATCACAGCACCCTGTCCACTCCCCTTTGGAGTGTGTCCGGGTCACTGGAGCGTTTTCCTCTTCTCTCTTCCTGAGAAGGTCTGTTTTCCTCCTCTCACACTCAAACCCTCCACTCCCCCCACAGGACACCTGCCCTCCTCCACTTGTGACATCTAGCAGTGCACTTGATCCGACAGACCTCGTAGGACAACTCAGTGAGTAAACTGCTGTGCTTCAGTCGTTGTGCATACACACACATACATACACACGCATACACACACATATACACGCATGCATACAAAAAACACAAATACACACACACAGTTTAACCTTACGTCAGCATAAGTCAGGAATCCATGGCAGTCAGGAATATTTAAGCAACCACAATATAACCGGAACCAGGACTCAGCCATCGCTTGCCTTTTCCTACGGGGAAAGGAGGCTGGAGTAAACCAGCCGAGGGAGGTGTTTGAAAGGACGCAGCGTGGCCTTCTTGCAGACGCACATGCTCCCACTTGTGAGCGGCATTCCGACATCACCTCCTTTGTTCAGTCATCAGCAGAGACAGCATCTCCCAGGGGGAACCTGCAAGATGTGCGAGCTCCCCTCTCCATTTCCAGCATCGGCCTGCAGCAAATAGCCAATTTAAGCAGAAATACATGGGGCCCCTGCAATCCCAGATGAGCACTCACAGGGGCTGATCTGCAGATCACTAGCAGGCCAACAGCTCTAAGTGGCCTGAGCCATGATTCTTAGCGTTTATTTGACTGCAGCTTTCAGCTTTCGGGGCTATCCATTTATAAGACAGTCAGAAAAATAGAAGAGGCACTTTAGTTATTCTCTGAGAAACGTGGAATAATAATATGACATACACACATAACAAGGACAGCAGGGGATCACTGGGCTCAGTAGAGAAGTCAGCTATGCTTCCATAGTGACCTGTCATCTTAACTGCAGCACAAGGACAGCCGTGGGTGGACATGCTGACGATGAGGCTGTGACAGCACACGCTGTATTTGCTGTATTTGCTGCAGAAACATGTGAAGATCTGTCTCATCAAGTGGCTGACAGACTCTGTTCCGGTGTACAGGGAGGACACTGCGTCACGTGTGTTCAGTGGCACATGTCTGAAGTCCGCATGGTCCTTACTTCCGGGGAGCCTGCAGCCTGGCCGGCAGGTTCCCACAGACGGATCTGCCCTGTGTTTTCATTTTCCTAAGAGCAAGAAAAGAGTTAGTGCATGCTCACTGTAAAACCGGTCAAAACGTGCACTATCCCAGAGAGGAAAGAGGTACCTGCATGCAGTGATCTCGCAAGAATATTCTCTTACGACTGGTCACTACAGCAGCAAATAGAGGTCACTCTTATTCAAGAATAAAATCCTGTCACTGAATGCATGCATATGCCAGGCCCAGTGTGGGTGGTGAGGATAAAAAGATAAATAACGCCGGATGGGAGAGTTTCCTCCTTGGGTTGATCATAACCCAATGGAGCGGATAGGTGTGGATCAAAGACTCACACCGTGTAACAGCTAGACCGGAGGTGGGGGTGGGGCCCGTGATCCGTGAGTGCATATACGGTGGGAGTGAGATGCAATCTGAGCACTGAGGCCCTTGTTTGCTAACTTGAGGCCTTTGTTTGCTAACTTATGTCCTTGAGAAGATGGAAACTTGCCTGAGAACAGAAGGGTGAGCCCTGGGCCCCGTGTTGTGAGCGGTGGGGTCGTCTGAAAGGAGCGGAGGTCAGCGTGGCTGCGGTGCAGAGAGGGAGTCTGCTCTGAGATGGTTCTGGAGGGCCGACCAGATGGGAGCCGTGAAGGTTCTGACAAGCGTTGTCTTCGCTTTGCTAAAAGGAACAAGTCCTCAGAGCATTGCAAGTAGGTGGGTGTCAGGATGAGCTATTTTTACACTTGGAGCACCGACTGGTGAAGCAGGGATGAAAGACGTGGCGGCAGGCTTCATTATAATATAAAATCTATTTGCAAGTCAGTGTCACAGCCACGTATTGCTTTAGTTCTTAATCAACCATTGCAGACACCTTTCCTATGGACACTCCCATTCTACACTCTTTACAGCATCACAGCTTGTATCAGTGTCCCATGCTTTTCAACAAACCCATATTTTTACCTCTTTTTCAAAATTTTACTAAACGTTTCTAATAATACCCCTTAATTCATATTTGAAATGTGTACAATTACAGGAGTGAGAAAAAGTAGGTTTACAGTTTTAAGTACACTAAATGAGTTCATTCTTATATTATTATTTATCCATTGCTGAATTATTTATTTGTATTACAACCATAAACCTACTTTTTCCCTGCGTTGTATTTGCTTCTATGAGGTGAATTTATAGAAATGCTGGATTAAGGCTAGGCCCGTTTTAGAAATTCACAGATCATGTCAGACTATCCATTCAAACATTCTGACAATTTACTCTGAGGCCCCAACAGTAAAAAGGTCTTGGCTTAGTGTTGCCCTTGCCAAGGATATGTATTATTTTCTTAGACCAACTCAGCTCCAAATCCCTTCCTCACCATTGAATTTGATCCACTTATTCTCTCGCCCATGATCCACACCTGTCTGTGGGATCATCTCTTCATTGAAATGTTACTGAGGATTCTCATCGGGGAGTAGGTGGTGGGGAGAGACGAGTTTAACCAAAGAAGCTGTATGCATATATGCATAAGCCATGGTCTCAGACAATAGGGTGATGGAGGCCTGGGGAGAGCATGTGAGAAGGGAGGAGGGGTTCCATGGGAAAATCCAAGGGGGCGTCTGTAATACTTTGAACAATAAAGATAAACATGTTAAAAGAAATGTTCAATGCCAGAATTTTATAGTCTGACTCCAGCTACTTGCTTACTCTACGTGTTGTTCACATACTTTCTTTACTGAAATGTTGTCCATGTCCACAGGTAAGAAAACATTTTCCCAAAGCAATGCAGGAACTTGCCCAGGATTGTGTAACTTGTAAATATGCAGAAGGCTCCTAACAATTAAGCTTTATTACTTTAGAAAAGCTGTTTGATAAAACTCAAAATGTATTAATGGTTTCAAAAACCTCTTCGTTACCCTAAAGGCAAAGGATTGCTCCCTATTTTAGTAAATACTGTGTATCTCCTAACAATAACTGAAGTCATATATTATCAAGGAATTCCACAAATGTCCCATTAAAAAGTATGGCTAGAAACATTTTGATGAAACTGTAACTCCTTGGTAATAGGCTGAATGAAATGAGAAATTAAAATAAAATAAAAATAACAGAGATTAGGACATAGTCATGGGTAAATTTAATTAACAATAGTTAAGCCACAAGCACATGCCATTTCTGTGATGGGAAAGAGATACGTGATCCGTCCCCTTCCTCATGCTTGGCATCTCTGGGTAAAGATTAACAGTCAAACAGGCACTAACATTAAACTCTTTGTGCTGCATAAGGACAATTCAAGATCCAGTGCAAGGATTAAAAGAGAGAGACTCTATTTCTAGAGACTGAGGAAGACCCTCCCTAGCTACTGAGGGAAGAGGAACAATCAGAAGCTGAAAGTCAGAAGGAGACCTGGGGATGAGTCTCCCCAGGAGAAACAAGAGCAACGGTAAGCTCACGCAACTGAGGACATTTCAAACTAGAGCAGAATATTAGGCGGGGATGGTACAATCCGGGGTTGTAGCATGTAGGTAGAGGGCTCCTCAGAAAGCGGAAGAAAACTTACAAATAATGTAATGAGTCATTTTTCAAACCTGAGAATAAGTTGAAAGAAGCTGAAAACTTTTATAAGAGGCATTGAAATGTTAACATTTGCATTTTAGAAGAACCATGTTAATGACTTTATAGGTTACCAGTGGGGAAAAGAAAGACAAGAGGTAAAACTCTGATAATGAAGATTTGTGTAATAAGTGAGAGGGGCATCATGGTGGGCCAGTCCTGAGTTGTAGATACAAACATATAAAGGGAAAAGCCGGAATACTGCATTAGCGTAAGACAGAACTTGCTGATGGCTGAGCTGTGGAAGAGGAGAGAGAAAGAGGCAAATGATGGGCCACCCAGTGGGAGGGGACTCATTGGGCATAGGGCAAACGTGAAGGGGAGGAGGGACGATGAGTCTAATTTGGACTTGTTGAATTTGAAGCTTGGATGAGCTATCTCAGGACAGATGTAGCTGGACGCTGGGCCTGGCCTTGGGAAACCGGGTGTTATTCCTCAGCCTATAGATGAGTGAATGAGATGCAGCGGGTTTTTACAAACTGAAAAGAGGACTTATGAGAGAACCTTGAGAAACATTCACCTTAAGTAGCATGAAAAAGAGTCTGAAATGGAGGTTGGAAAATCCAAAGACTCCAGAGATGGGGAAGACTTAGGAGAGTGTAAGAGTTGAAAAAAAAAAAAAAAAAAAAAAGTGAGCTTACTGTTCAAAAAGGAGGATTCAGTAAGAGCATCAAAAAAGTCATCGTCCTGTAAAACATCCCTTAAGAAGGGGCTGAAAATTACCCTTTGAAATTAAATGCAAGTAAGTTGCTGTTGAAAAGAACCGTTTTAGTCTGTGGGAGAAAACAAACAAAAAAATGGACTTAATTGTGATTAATGATGCTGCTAAGTGAGTTACAGGAAACCTTGGGTAAAAGAAAATAATCACCACAACTCAGATTGTAAAGGGGTAGGCAGCTGTGGAATAGTTGGAAGAAGATTTAGTGGATTTTATTTAGAATGGGGGGGGGAGAGAAGGACTGAGGTCCGGTGCATGGGATTCGCGCACTGGTGGGGGGCATGGCCTGTGGGGATTGGCCAGCTGTGGGAGCACCGCTCATCCCAGTCAGCTGAGCGGCACTCCTACTGTGGGAGCACACTGACCAACCAGGGGACAGCTCCTGCATTGAGCATCTGCACCCTGGTGGTCAGTGCACATCATAGCAACTGGTCGACTGGTCATTCTGGTCATTCTGTTGTTCAGTCCCTGGGCTTTTATTATACAGGATGTTAAGGAGTCAATAAAGATGGTGCACTCAGGTAAAAGGTGGATATCAGGTTAAGATGCTTGCAGCAAAGGAACTTATTTCATCCATCTCGTATTTCACATAAAGCAACTGCTGTGTTGTTTACTGAACTAGGTTTTTTCTAAATGCATGCAGCGGGGAGAGGTAATTGTGACTTTTGTTTTGGAAATCATGCATTCAGGTGAGACTTTCAGATGAAGACATTTGAGAACATTTTGAGACCAGAGTTCAAAATGGAAAAACACTTAGGGAGTTTTCAGACTGTTTATAGTAATTAAACCATAAGATCGGACAAGATTGCCTAATGTCAAAGATACACACAACTACAAATTGGTTCAGAGCTATCCCGAGCACTTTCCTTTAATTCCATCCTGCTAACAATGCAGCCAAGCACAGGGAGAGTGGGTTTCACAGCTGTGCCAGGCCCTGGACGCTCTGCCCGGCTCTACCAGTGAGTGGCAGAGGGGGCTCAGGTCAAAGTGGGATTTAAAATAAAAGCAACCATTCACTGGAAATTTTCTCCATACAAGGTCCTCTTTCTCCCACTCGTTTCCATATTTAATCCATTCTACTCCTGCATCAGCTCAAAGAAATACATGCAATGCTTATTATTTTCCATGTTGGGAAATTGGGTCACAGGAGATTGCTCAAGGTCATATGGGTAAGTATGGGGTAAAACCAGGATTCACACCTAGGTCGTCGGCCATAGGAGTCAGCAGTCCCCATCAGGATGCCCATGGGAAAGGAGGGGGAATACGAGGGAATCCAGGGGGAGCTCATTTGGACCAAAGTGATGCCAACACGCAGATTTTATGAGCGATCACTATACGCAGACTAGTTGTGTTTTGAGATGTGTTGCAATTATCTAAAACATAATTTCACAACTTTGAGATGTTTACACTCAAAGAAATCTGGATTTAATGTTAGAAGGAGAGAGACAGTTCTGAGTGCCACACTGCAACAAGCCAAGGCTCCTTATCTCTTGGTACGCACATCCAGGAACACGGAACAGAGAAAATTGTCACTGAGGACAGCGAACAAAACATAGTCCTATTTAATCTCATTTTATCTTTCCCTGCTCGTTCAGTCACCGCATTCATTGGGTAGCTTCCTGTTTGGAAATCCTAACTGTCTTGTTTATACAAAACACAATTTAAATCGCAGTATTGCACGATGTTTGAAAACAGTTGAGGTCTTTACTACCTCAACTGAACGAGGCTGGAACTCTATTTCCAAGAATTCCTGACCCCGTGTGGTTCTCGATTTGGGTCGGGCCATGATGGAAAGGGAGGGGAGACTTGGAGGGCAGAGGAAAAGAGGCAGGCGTCCCTCCCACCTCTGCAGCTCAGACACGTGTGCACATCTGCTGCTTCTCATGCAGACCCCGCGCTTGGCCGTGTCTCTGGATGTAGCATGTGTGTACCCTAACTGCTACAAATGCCAGCTGGCTTGTTCCTAGTCTCCCTTAATTAAAGACCATTGACATATATTTACTAAAAGTTTTCACTTCTCACAAAAAGGGTTTGTGACAGACAACAGTATCCTGATTACCAGAGGGAATGGGTAGAAAGGGATAAAGAGTGATGAATGGTGATAGAAGGAGACTTGACTTTGGGTGGTGAACACACAATATAATATGCAGATGAGGTATTATAGAATTGTACACCTGAAACTTGTATCATTTTATTAAGCAACTAGAGGCCTGGTGCATGAAATTCGTGCCTAGGTAGGGTCCCCAGGCCTGGCCAGCGATCAGGGCCAATCTGTGGGGTGACTGGTGAGACAATTGGGGGGAGGCCCTGCTAGTACGGGCCTTGGCCAGCCTGGCACTGCCCACTGGCTGGACCTGCCCTCTGCCATTGCCACCAGTTGATTCCCTCTGTGGGGCAACCAGCGAGGCAATTTAGGGGGGACCCTGCTGGCACCCACCTTGACTCGCCTGGGGCCTGCATGCTGGGGGAAGCTCCTGCATTGAGTGTCTGCCCCCTGATGGTCAGTATGCATTATAGTGACCAATGGTTCCACCCTTAACACGATTTGCATATTAGGCTTTTATTATATAGGATGTTACCCCAACAAATTCTGGCTAAACATTGCATTTCTGCATGATATGAGCTAAAAGATGGATCCAGGCAGAACATGGAGGTAAGCGTAGAGCAGCCATCACTGACCACAGGGTGTGGGCTCTATTGAGAATGGAGGGATGAAAGCAGCCCCTTTCGGATGAACAATAAAGATAGTTGTGTGCCCAGTATTCATGCCCTTGACCACAGAGGGCAAACGCCTCATCAGGAGATTCTGCTCATTTAAAACACCTTTTCGTTTGTTTTTCTAAATGTCTGAATCTACTGTCTAATCCTGATAGTAGCTTCAAAAACTGGAGGGTAAATTGTTTTCATTTTTATTCAAATGTCTTTCATTAGGCTATAATTTAATGAATTATATGACTGGTTTGGTCATGAGGAGACTCCAGATGGATGGATGGTAAAATAGCATTAAACCTGCTGGATACTTGTCATTTGCTAATTAAAGTTAGAATTCACAGAGGAAAAAATTGTGTGCCAGTTGGGAAATGGTTCCATAAAAATAAATCATTAAATAAAATATGACAATAACTTTGCATCTATAATTCTGCAGCAGAATTTTTAACCTGTAAAACAGACGGTATATTAGTTTCCTCAAGGGAGAATAAGTTGACACAGTGCTTCATATATAAGATACACAAAATCATTAATATTTGTTCAATCGAATTTCTTTATGCTATAAGTCAGGGGGAAAATCACTTGATGAATGTGTGGTTATTATTTTCAAATCAATATTTAAATGGAGCCAAGACAACAGGTTTTCTTGGCTCCTCTTCAGTTTCCTCATAAGCCAATAAGAATCAAGCAATCCATTTCCATTAATCTACGTGCTCTCCTTACTATTTGCGATGTCAGAGCCAACAGGGACCCATGAGGTAGCATGGTTGAAATCACAGTTCAATTCTACAAACAGGGTTTGAGCACGTGGTTGAATGGCAGTTCATACTTCAATTTGTTAACTGCTCCCTAGAAATTATGTCTTCAATTGTGTAAATTCTTCCCTTTTTTTTAAGGTAAAAGTAATGTGAAGTTATAATCAGGTGATTTGCTGTTATTAGATAGCTTCATTACAATGATTGCTATAATTTTAATTACCTTGTTAGCAACATACTGGGTTACATTGACTAGTAAGCATTTTATCCTTCACCCTGCTGCCTCTCTGTGAAAATATGTCAATTTACCCAGTTATCCAATTCACAAGGATTGGAATGGAAGTTGAACCCAATTTTAATTGGAACCTGTTTTTATTACTATGAAAAAGTGTGGTTTCTTCTGATGAGGAAATTTCCCACAGAGCTATATTAGTAATGGTGTATTAATATGTCCATAGGACAATTATAATTATATCTATAGATGAATAATTTTATTTTAAATATTAAAAATAATAATATATTAAAATAAACCTAATAAAGTGGAAATAAATGTCATGGGTTGTTATTATTTTAATATGCTCCTTCACTTTATTTTCTAATACTTTTTTAGGATTTGTAATTATTCTGTAGTGGTTATTGTTGGTTTTTTTTGTCTGTTGTTTGTGGGGGCTTTTTTGGTACCATGGAGATTGATATCAAGTTTATAGTGGCACAGGAACATTTTGGAAACTCCTTTTACTATATTTTGGAGAACTTTTAAAGTATTAGAATGATCAGTTCTTTCTCTCAAGGCTTTAAAGGTTAATTTTTGAAATTATCTGAGCATATTACTATATTGGGATTATTTGTGAATGAGTTACTTGGTGTATTCCTTCTATGACAACTGGATTGTTTGACTTTTCAGTCTCGCTGAGGTCAGACTGGCTAGTTTACAACCTGGGAAATCATGCATTCTGTGCATTTTAAGTTCATTAGGCTGGAATTGGTAACAGCAGTCTGTCCAGCTCCTGTTAGTCTCCTGGACATTTGCTCTTTCCACATTTAATTTCTTAATTTGTACATGTGCAATTCCCCTCGCTCTTTTTCTTGGTCAGGGTAGCTGACAGAATAGATCTTTAATTATTTTCCTCAAATAAATTGCTCTTGAATTAATATATTAGCTACATTTTTGTTTTCTTATTTATTTCTCTTTGTTTTCTTTATTGCTTACTTCTGCTTCTCTTGAGTCTATTTTGTCATTCTATCTGTTTGGCTTGGACTATTAAGTTGACTTATTTTCTTGTTTATTAATTTAGGCTTTTCATATGAGAATTGAATATCTATGCTCTACCTATTACAATATATTATCTAGTAACTCTGCTTAAGAGAAAGAACAAGATTTATAATTGTCTATATATGCAGCAATTTAGAGTTTATGACTTCTTTTTCCTCAAAGATTGTTGAAAAAGATCAGAAAACACCCCATATGGTGGATACCTGCCTAGATCACTTTCCATATCCACTTTTCTTATAAAGTGCTGAGTTTTAACATTTGCTCTATAATTTACTGACATATCTTTAGTCTATGTTTTCAATATCCCATGAGTACAGACTCAAAATGACTATTTTCCAATTAATTCAACTAAGTAAGAATCATATCTCAAAATTCTTTTTTTTTTTTTATTTGTAGCTGTAGTTTGACTTTTGGGTGGATATATTTTGTGCTTGGACTTTGGTGAAAATATTTGTTAACACTGATTTTTATACTTTGGAGAAAAAAGGGTATCATTCCTAGATAGAATTAGCTTTGAAAGCACATTGTGGGGTTTTTTTTTTTAATTAAAATTATGAAAAGAAATGTCCCTTCCAAATTAAAAAGGGTGAGGAGCAAGAAGAGGCAGTAGAGCAAGAAAGAGACACAGTGAAAAGAGGGAATGAGAAAAGGAAGCAGGACTGCCTTGAGGGGAGGGGCAGACAGGAGGTGGGTGGAGCGAGAGCCGGTGAGGGTGTGAGCAGTCAAACACACACACACTACTGTGAATTTTGATGTTGCTTAATTTTATTAAATTTAACTGATCACCAAAACTTTCTTTAATTGGCACAACGTAACAGTAACAAAAAATATGGACATCTATAAACTCCCAGAAAAGAGGTCAGGCATGAAGCTTTCTGACGAGATGATTTCCTAGTGGGCAGGTAATGTGAGTTTAAGAGAAAGTTTAAGAAATGTTGAACTGAAAAGTCAGGTGAGGGAGCCCCTTTGACAGACTCCTACCTGATCTCAAGGAAATAATTTGAAAAGGAAGAGACTGACATTATCATTTCAGTCTTGAGACATCCTTGCGGCTTAGAAAGTGTCCTGAGAAGGAAACATTTGCATATAAATGACATTTATCAAAGATCATTCTATTAAACTTCGTTTGCAAAAGTACAATATGTCTTTCAGTCAACAGAATAGTCACCTGCTCAGAAAACCAATAAAACCAGTCCAGCCTCTCTTTTCACAAAGAATAAAAATAGTATACACCTGTTAAAAAACATGCCGAGTCCATGAAACACTCTGTTTACATACAGTAACACTCACTTATAATGTATAACTTCAGTTAACCCTCCTTAAGTGGAAACACCCAGTGTGGCCTCTATTCTCTTCCTGCCTCCATGTCTCAAAATTCAGGGGCTCAGTCCCCCTCCGCCCTGCTCCAGCCGCCAACCAGCTGGGACCCGGGGCTCTGACCCCCTTGCCTGAGGCAGTGCACCCCAGGGCTGCCACAGCCATGTTCGGGGTCTGGCTTCCACACTTCAAGGCTTAAATGATCCACCACATCACTACTGGGGAGCTGCTGGGGAGAATCAGGCGTTTCAGAAACTGTCAAGCAAATGTCATGAAAACATTCAGAAAAGCAGAAATATTTTAATGTATTTTTGTTGATTTCAGAGAGGAAGGGAGAGGGAGAAAGAGATAGAAACATCAATGGTGAGCGAGAATCGTTGATTGGCTGCCTCCTGCATGCCCCACACTAGGCATGAGCCTTGACTAGGAATTGAACCGTGACCTCCTGGTTCCACTGAGCCATGGCGGCCGGGCGAAAAAGCAGAAATAGTTGGGAAAATATTTACCAGTGAAAAAGCAAATACAGGAAGGGGGATGTCAGGCAGCTCAATCCCCCCTCCCTCTTCCTCCCACAGGACTTTTTCAGCAGTTTCCCTCTGTAGTCCATTCAGCGATGTCCTGTTGGGGACAGGACCGCAGTGGTGAGCCAGGGCTCTGTGACGTAATGACCAACATCTTCATATATCACCTTGCATTCTCCTTTCATTCTTCTCATTTTTATTTCCCTTTTCCCTCACTCTCATGCTCTCAGATTGCACCTCCTAATAAAGCAACACATTTTAATCATAACTTGGTTTCTGTTCACTATAGGACCAGGTGAAGATAACCACTAACGGAGTAGGGTATATATCTCAAGATTAATAATTCATATCTCCTTTTCTCTGACCTTCCAAGCACAAGGAGCAATACAAAGAAATGCAAACTGGAGTTAGAACAAAGAAGATTCCTGAGTGTCTTGGAATGTGGCGATGAGCTTATAATGTTTTATAGGCTAGGCTTGGGAATGTATATAAAAATAATAAGAGAGGGTGGTAGTTGGACGAGGAAACAAAATGTCCCTTCAATTTGAGATTTGGGAATTAAAAATAATATCCAAATGATGTTTCACAATGACCAGCTTACAGTATCAGATGCCCGGAAAGCCAATCAATGTGATGTACAGTATGTGTTATTCCCCTTAAGTCATACTATATATTTTTTAAATTTAATTTAAAATCAGGAACTTTATTCTCAGAGTCAGAGCTGAGGGTTGGAACTGTTCCCAGGCCCGCTCTTGAATTTACTCTCTAATTTTGTCTTGTATTCAAAGGAAGTTTCTACTATAGCCTGAACTGTATTTTGGATTTGAATGTACCATATGTGATGTATAGAATGAAGGTAATAGAGATAAAAGGATAACTCTATCTGAATCGCTTTCATTATCTTTTCCCTGGTGATATACTCATTTCAATGAATCCAGCATTATTTATATAAAGCCTTAATTTTTTTAAAGATACTACCAGAAACGTCAATAAGCACTGTGAACAAGGAAAGGCATAGCACAAAAAGCCTGCTTTTTGTTCGCCCAAAGCAGCACCTAGTGAAAGAAAAGACCAGGATCAAGAATCCATTTCAGGATGAAAGTGGTTTGCAGCTAAGGAACACACTCAGTCTGGACAAAGGATATGATTATCTCCCTCCCCTCTTGTGTCCGGCACTGGCCTAAGGAGCAGACCGGGGTTCAGAATGTGGATCCCACATTGAAACTATGGGATAAAAATATATCTATAGACATGTACAAATGTTTACTGAAAGGGCAGAGCAAGACTACAAGCAGAACTTCCCTTATTGTTGAAGAGCCAGTCCTAAGTGCACTTAGTGGTTATCTCGATGCTGGCCTTGGAAGACAACACAGTTCTATTCAATTAAAAAATGCACCTGGCATGGCATTGAGAGTATGGGTGTATCTAGTCTCTGGCCTACAAGGTCATATAGCTGAGTTTATCTTCAAGCAGGCTAAAGCAGGCTAGAAAGCAAACGTTTTTAAACAGCAGTTTTTTACAAAATAGTTCCAGTTGCCTATCCCACCTTTAAATCAGCCAATAGGAATGCAGAAGGCCAAATAAGCTAACCGCATCCAACCACCTGTGTAACTGGACCCTGGCCCTCACCCACCACCCAACCCTAAGCCCTACAGAGAAGCTGTACTCTTAGAACTCGGGCTCTTTGCATCCTGCCGCTGCGTCTGTAGGGGCGGAGAGACCGGGCTTGAGTTTGGATAAAAGCTCTTTGTTTTTACATCGGACTTGGCTCCGTGGTGGTCTTTGGAGGTCTTGAAATCTGGGCATAATGTTTACAATTCAATGTTAATGAGGACATCCTTTGGAAATCAGATGTTTGTGAGATGCGCACGCACACTCCTTGTTTTCCTGCGTGCGTGTATCTAAGCTAATGTTGGAAGGTGCACTGCCCCACCGTATCCGCCGTGTTTTCTTCCCTCTGTGGTTTCCCGTCGTTTCAAATACAGTTGCCCTTTGATTTCGTGGGATGAAAACAGTGTCTGTGCCATGACATTTTAGTGGTGCTGGGAAAACTGCTTACAATGAGAACATTGGGTTTTATGAAATTATTCAAATCACAGTGCTTCTAGTCTAGTAATGTGTTTTTATTCATGACAAATGACAAATGTTCATTCTTTTCCTTTGTCAACTAAATCTCATCCAGTCATCGCCGACCCCCAGTGGAGAATCAGGACTCAGAAGAAAGGAGCTGATGCGGAAGAGTCTTGGGGGGGTGGGGGTGGGGGGCGGGGGATGTTCCCATAACTGCCTTTGGCTTTGAGAGATGCGGAGAAAATTATGTTAAGGTCGGTATCCTGGAAAAGAGAGATCTCAGTATAAAATGTTGCTTAGGTTTCTGGAAAGTAACCTCCTTTGATAGCTAAAACCAAAGTGTGTCAGAACTGCAAGGGCTCTGAGATTTGTGCGCTAAACAATCAGCCTGCCCCAGTTTCGTGGATTTTGGAAGAAGCCCTTTAATACTCATGACAATAATCATAGAGAGGAGAGAATCACATTCACGTGTTGGTGATCTGGTCTCCAGTTCCCACAGGGTGACACGGGAAGGCCCAGGTAACATCTGTACGGGAAGTTTGCTGCTTACGGGGAGAGGAAAGCTGAGCTCAGGGAACACAGAGCTTTTTTACGTCTGTCTGAGCTTTGCTCTGGAGAAGGCACTTCATCTATTAGATGTACAAACCTCAAAAAATAGCCCAAAATAAAGACTGTGTGTGCATCAGTCTTGGGGAATTGTACTCCAACAAAGTGATGCTGGCATAACCCAGAATGAAAGAAACACATAAGTGGATGCTGTTTTCTTCAGAATTTTTCTGCTGAGAAAACCTCTTTTTACACTAGGCAGGTGGGCAAAAGTAGGACTATAGGTGTTCATATGGAAAAAATACAATAATTTTATATGTTTTTATTAATTTTCTGAGAGAGAGGGAGGGAGAGGGATAGATAGAAGTATTTTTGAGAGAAAAAACATCATTGAAAGACTGCCACCTGCACGCCTCCCACTGGGCATTGAGCCCACAACCCGTGCTGTGCCCTGACCGGGAATCCAACCTCCTGGTTCCTGGGTCAATGCTCAACCACTGAGCCACACTGACTGGGTGACAATAGAATACTTAATAAATAATAATACAAGAATGAAGTCAGTGTTTCAAGTACTCACAACTGTAGACCTACTTTTGCTGCCCCTGTATTCCCCCTTTGATTTCAGAATCCATCGATTGCATTGCTTATCGAACTCAGAAAGGCTCAGGTGACACGTAAAGGAGCCAGGATGAAATAGAATCTGGGTTCTGTCCCGGAAAACACTTTCTTAACTTCTGGCTATAAGCTCCAACCCCAGTTCACTGTATCCCAAACCTGACTCTGATCACTGATTCTCTCTCTTAGTGACCAGCCTCCCTATCCTCTTGGTCACAAGCCTTAATCTTGGGCACCATCCCACGTACATATTGTCTTTCCCTCCTCTTCTAGGGGTGGAAATTCATGCCACATCCATGGACCTCTTTCCCTTGGATCAGGTCTCTCTTCTACCTGAAAAAAACAAAAAATTTACCCCACTTTTGTAAATAAATCCTATTTGGGATGCTATTATTTTTTTTTCTTTAAGCCATTCTTGACATTCTTTTCACAATTATATTTCTTTAAAAAATCAAACTAGGCTATGTCTCTTCAAAAGTTGATGAATGGTGGCATTCCCTTAGGGTAACCCCTGTTTATTTATGACATAAAGGTCCTCCATGATGTGATGCCTACTGAAACCACCGTCCTCCTGTCTGCTTCCCCACACCCACCCTCTGTTCCACCCACGCACCCTCTGTTCCACCCATGCACCCTCTGTTCCACCCATGCTGCTTTCTCACCCCAGGATTCCACTCTGATTTACATCAGCGCCCTGGGCACATGTGCTCCCTCTGAACTCAGCTTCTGCCGCCTCTCAGGTGAACCCTCAGTCCCGCTTCCCGCTCAGCTCTGTGGATCGGCTCCTGTGCCTGCTCCAGCAGCACTCACTGTTTTCTCCTGGAAGCCAGAACCGCACCCTCGGTATAAATCTAGCTCAGGGGCTCTGACACTGCGGTGACGGCTCTGTCTAGTAAGAGTCATAGACGTCTAAGTTAAGGTGACCAGATTTTAACATTGGTAAAGCGGGACACCATTGACCGGAGGGGGTGGGGGGTGTTCTTGATTAAAAATTTGGTCCATTTGGAGCAACGAAAGTTTTTATAGAACGCAAAAATAGTATTGTAATATTTTTTTAAGTTCAACATAAGTACAATTTACAAATATAATAAATAAAAAATTTTATATATAGTATTTTATTCTTTGGCATATTTCTCATTTGAGTAATTTTTTTTTAGTAGATTGCTGTCATTGTTTAAAAGGTCATGAAATTTTTCACAAGAATTTGTTAAATCATATTTCACACATAAAATGGCTTTCAAAGTCTCAACACTTAATTGTGACGTAAGTCGTAAGTGTCACTTTCAAGGCCAGTGCTAGACTTTTTGCCGCCACTATAAAATATAAATAATACGAGTACTGTAAATAAATAAATTACTTACCTAAATTATATGAATAGCTGATTTGTACTGACATCACTTGTTTAAGTAGCTTACTAGCACACAGTACGATGTGTATCATCTGACAATTACAAAATGTTTTCGTTGTTGTGAACTTTGATAAGCAGTTCTCCATAATCAGTTCTCAACAGTTATTTGTTATTATTTAAGTTTAACATTATAAAATTAACAAAAATAATATAAAACTCATATCCTGGCTAAATAGCCACATGGCCGACGAAAACCGTATATTCCCTTCCCGTTCTCCCGCCGCTCCCTAGCTTGTGGTGCATTCTTTCCAAAAATCAGGTCACCTTATTCTAAGTCCACCTAAACACGGACACACAAAGATCTGTGCACTGAGTAGATGCTTGAAAACCAAGGCCTCCAGTTATCTCACATCCAGGGGAGCGCCTCCTTCCCGAATGGGGTTGGCACCTCACCTTTCAGTGTGCGGAGAGCTCCTGGAGCAGGAGCTGGGTTATAGAATCTCAGCCTCTGCGTCTGGCAGAGCATCGACCATGCAGCAGGGGATCAACAGGTAGATGGAAAATTAATAGCAGAACAGAATCATGAAGATCCTCACTGTGCTCAGAGAGCTCACTTCCCTTCAGGGATCAATGATGTTACCAGAAATTCCTAGAGATCATTTTGCTCAAACACCCCTGATGACAGCAGAAGTTTCAGCAACTACACCGAGCCTCGTGGAACTCACGAACTCGCCCTGTTCCTTAGGTTACATTCAATGTTTTCTTGTTGGTGAAAATTTGATTTGATAATCAAATTTATCAAATCCTACTTGATAAAAGGCTAATATGCAAATTGAACAGTGAAACGACTGGTGGCTATGACATGGAATGACCACCAGGGGGGCAGATGCTCAATGCAGAAGCTGTCCCCTGGTGATCAGTGCACTCCCACAGGGGGAGCACCACTCAGCCGGAAGCCAGGCTCATGGCTGGTGAGCACAGCGGCTGTGGTGGGAGCCTCTCCCACCTCTGTGGCAGAGCTAAGGATGTCCGACTGATGGCTATCACCCGAGGGCTTCTGGACTGTGAGATGGCACAGGCCAGGCTGAGGGATCCTCCCCACCAAGTGTACAAATTTCATTCACCCAGCCTCTAGTTTATATAGGCCAATCACTCAGATAAGAGTTTTTCATATATACAAGCATTCACTCATCAAGAAAATAATATTAAGAAGCTGTTGTTATTAATTTTATTTATAAAGTAAATACAATTAATTTATAAATTATAAAGTTAAATTATAATTATAAATTTATAAATTGTAATTTATAAAGTTAACAGGTGGTAGAGTTAAGATTTAAAAGTTGGAAGTGTGATCAGAGACCCTACTTCTGAATACATTGCATTGGTCCCCACTAATTGTATTTTTCTATAAAAGTGAATTCCTTTTACTTCAGAAAGAATAATCATGAAAAATTAAACTACTGAAGTGAAACAAAACCAATCACACCAGTCCTTCAAACTCAACATGAAGTTCTGCTATGTTACCGGAACCCGGCCGCATACGATGGCCTGGAAGGAAGGCATTGTTATTAACAGACATTTTCTAGAAGCTCTTTTGTTTCCAAACTTAGAAACAGTCCTTCCATGGGTTCCCGTGTATTCCATTATATATTAACAGATTGATCATTAAATGTTTATTGTGTGACCGGAGTCAGAGTCACATAATTCTTCTGACAGTGTTTACTCTACACCATCTGTTGAGAGGGAAATCCATGGCGAGGATCGTTTATGTAGTTAAACAGCCACAGGTATTCAGATGTCGGAGCAGAAAGGTGTGCTGCCTGTTTGCCTGTGGCTGTTGGTTTATTTGTTGTGGCGGGAGCCGAAGGGATGGCGCAGGAGCATATGGTTTCTGGGGTACGTACTGTACCACCGTCAGCTGCTGAGGAGCGCCCCACCCCCCCACCTTCTATGCACAATTCAGTCATTTTCGGGAAACCATCAGCTCTCTGTCACAGATTAAAACTTCCCCTGGCTTTTTCTTGCCATGCGTAGTAGAGGAAATTCAATATTTATACGTACAACTCCTTATAAATGCTCAAAAGTAGTGTCGTCTGATCAAAACCGGTAGCATAAGTAGCTCTGTTAGTGTCCCCTTTTCCCGGAACCATGGTGCCCTGAGAGAGGAGATGTGAAGGCCACCGTTTCAGGACACTCTTCGTATTTTTGTTCGGTGCACATCAGTTGCATTTTACATGTAAGTGGACCGTGGACGTTAGTGAAGGGAGGTTCCAGAAATATATCTACAAATGCCCAGTAGACTGTACATAGCTATCCTGAGCACTGGCTGTGCATTCACTGTTTGTTTGTTTGTTTTTGCCTTAATGAAACTACGGGGTCACTTGTAGAGCTGATAAAAAGATGAGGCTCCACGCTACGCCCCCTGAGTCTAAATATTTAAGGCTCCTCTCCCAGCGTCTACTCTGGATACTGTAGAAGGACGACCAGCTCTTAAATTTGACATTGGAATGGTTCCCATCGTGCCCTAACCCAGATGAGGTGCTTTGTGAAACCTAAAATGTCTCCTGTGCCTCCCCCAACTAGACTACATGCATGTACTTACGACAGGCTCCAAACCCAGAGGCCGAAGACGTGTAACCATGAAAGTGCATGTGCCTGACGCACAGGCGTCCAACGCCCCCATGTGTCACTAAAGCCCACTGCGTTCGCAATGCAGGACATCACCATTTTAAATCAACTGGAAGTGCCGTAAATACTCACCTGGTAAAAATAAGACCGTTTTGTGGTGGCCTATTTCATTAAGTTGCAAGCACCCATCACTGGCCATCCAGCTCTTTAATCCTTGCTTGCGATTAAAAATGAGACCCATTTTCATGAATCCACTGGATGGTCTTTGTGATGTTTGCTTTGTTCCTTAAGTGGAGCCGCCCCATTAAATGTACGAACAAGTCAGAGGGTTTTCAGTTCGTTGGCCAAACGTCCCCCGCAAACATTATGGCAATTTATTAAAGCAGTGTCTCAGTTTTTATTTATTAAAGCTGCTGCATCAATTACAGAGGAGTGTTTGTTTGTGGTTTTTTTAATAAGCTGAGATGCCTATGCTTTATTTGGGGCGACTGGGGAGCTTCCCAAACCTCGTTGTGAAGTGAGCGCAGAGCAGAGCGAGGCCGAGGTTTCTATGAGACGAGATGGGTCACTCCTCTGGGCTGGTCTCCTCCTCGCGGGTCTGCGGTGCATCCGCCGCCATCTATATGGTAATCAACTTTCCCGTCATGTATGTTCAATTATTTTTCCATCTGCTCTTTCCCGGGCTTTTGCATATGTGCATATTTAACGGGGGGAAGTTCAGGAAACCATTTTACCTTTGAGTCTGGCTCCGAACTCTCCCGGGAAGGGATGTGGTGCCTTAAAGAGACCGGCACCATTTTACCCTTGTCCTCCCTCTTTCTGAATGTGTGTGCAGGAAAGAGGGCCCCTTCCTGCCAGAGCTGGGTGTCTTCGGGGTGGTGGCTGTGAAGACGTCGCCGGGGTCTCCAGGGTGCTCCCCGTCCAGTCCCTGAGGGGCCTGTCCCTTCCCATCCCCACTGCCCGGGCCTGCTGGTCTCCTGTGTGTTCTTTTTTTAATATATTTCTTATTGATTTTTTACAGAGAGGAAGAGAGAGGGGTAGAGTTAGAAACATAGGTGAGAGAAAATCAGCGATCAGCTGCCTCTTGCACACCCCCTACTGCCCGCAGCCAAAGTGCATGCCCTTGACCAGAATCGAACCCAGGCCGAAGCTCTATCCATTAAGCCCTATCCACTAAGCCAAACCGGTTTCAGCCCTTTTGTGTGTTCTGAGCGGAAGGAGCAGGGGGTATAGAGATGCCACTGAAAACAGGGAGATTCTTTCATTTTCTCTAAAGTGCAAAGGTGGCCCTGGCCGGTGTGGCTCAGTGGATAGAGCCTTGGCCTGTGGACTGAAGGGTTCTGGGTTCAATTCCCAGTCAGAGCACAGGCCCGGGGTGTGGGCTTGATCCCCAGTGTGGGGTGTGCAGGAGGCAGCCGATCTATGGCTCTCATCATGGATGTTTCTCTCTCTCCCTCTCCCTTCCTCTCTGATATCAATAAAATATGTTTTAAAAAAAACAAAATAATAATAAATAATGCAGCCCCTGAGTCCATCTCAGCATCTCGGGGACCTGAACACAGTGTTCCAACCCACAGGGGCCCTCCCCCGGCTGCTCCGGTGTGAATGGGCCGCCTCTGCCTCTCTCTTGACAGGCGCCTCCCTGTCTCAGAGCCCCAGGAGCCCAGTGCCCTCGGACTGGCAGGTGAGGAGGAGGAGGAGGAAGAGGAGGAGGAGGAGGAGGAGGAGGAGGAGGGAAATGAGAAGGAGGAGAAGGAGGAGGAGGAGGAGGAGGAGGAGGAGGAGGAGGAGGAGGGCAGTGCCCGCGGGTCGACCTCCTGTCTTCCGGGCACCAGGCCCCCAGCAGCAGGTGTTGGGGGCGGGGGGTCCCCAAGAGGTGGTGTGGGACCGCAGGGAGGTGACGGTCTCAGGCATGGCTCCTGGGCTGACAGCAGTCACTCAGCCCCCAATGCGGCTGATTGCGGCTTCTGCTGGCTGTTCTGCTGACTGTTCCGCAGGCTGGCGGCTGTGCGAGCTGACAATTAGCTTCAAAGAAGCGGAATTCATGTCACCGCCCGCGCGAAGCATAATCCGCGCCGTCCAAATCGCATATGGGCAATTCAGGCCTGAGAGATTGCTCTGAATTCTGCTGTGCTGGCAGCGGATCCAGTAAACAAGCAGCTCAGACACAAGGAAGGAAATCAGACCCGCAGCATCTGGTGTGAGGACGGCGGAGAGGGGGTCTCCTGAGCGAGCGAAGGCGAGAAGCAGACGTGGGAAATGAGTGTCGGGACGGCCGGGAGCCCAGCACCCAGGCCGCCAGGCCGCCCTCCCCGTCTCACCTCCCGCCCTGGCCTGGCCACGGCCAGTTTCCGGGCCATGTTGGCACCACCTAGGCCGCTGCCGACCGCAGGCCAGGACCAAGGAGAGATGGCGGATGGCACGGTTGGGGCGGAATCGGAGCTAACACAGGACCCGGCCTCTGCAGCCCTGATACAGCTGGTTCCCAGATTCCCTTTCGGGGAGCTCCTTCTGCACAGGCCACAGCGCCACCGCCGGGTTACAGACAGGAAGGGAAATTCTTCTTTACTGATTGCAGAGAGAGGAAGGGAGAGAGAGAGAGAGGAACATCAAGGATGAGAGAGAATCATCAGCTGGCTTTATTTCTGATACTCACGTGTGTGTGTGTGTGTGTGTGTGTGTATTATCATGTTTTAGACTAAATATCCATGCAGCCAGCATGGCAGTGCCGGGGAGACCAGAGCCATTTTCACACGCTCTCGTGTGCCAAGTTGATTTCTGACTCTTTTCCCCCCTGCACACGTCTACAGGCCCACGTGACCCAGCCGTGTTTTCACTTCCCACGGCGGCCATCTCTGGAGCGAGGGGCTGTTTCTGAGCGCTCCTCTGTCCCCGGGCCATCGGGTGTACGGCCACCGGTATGTCATACCAACCCCACAGTGCACCTCCTCCACTGTCTGCTCATCCAGTCTGAGTGTGCTCCCATCCAGTCAGGCGTCCTGCTTACAGCTTAACGAATAAGAAATAAGCATAAGAAATATGCCTCACGCTGATGGCCAGAGAGCACTTGCACGCTCCGGAGAGGGGCTGGGGGCTCTGTCTCAGTTCGCTGAGGATGGCCAGGCGGCTGTACAGCCCACCTTCCCTCCACAGCCCCAGAGGGGAGGACCTGCAGCTTTGCTAACTGCGTCCTCTAATGGATGCGTACACGTGTGGCCTAAAAAATTGCCTGTAAAAGCATTCAAAATTCAAATTTCTCTTTCGGTGGGCATTATGCAAAGCTTGTGAACACACCTACTCCAATGTTCCTGAAAGAATATCTTACCAACAACTCTTCTTTAAGAAAAAAAAAAAAAATAGTGAGTCCATGGCGCTTCCAGCCTGAAATGCAAGGAAGACGGCAGGAAGGCACCTGTGGGGCAGCGTTGCCAGCGCTGCGGGCTCCCCCCCAGCGGCGGAGGTGAAGTTAGGAAAGAATGAAGGAAAAGCATCACTGTGGTTGGAGGAAGAACTGCAAAGATGCTCGGCGCCTTCTGAACAGCGATGTGGTACCTGATGTTTCTCTGCTCCAGGTTGTAAGGAAAAATTTTTTATTATTGCGCTCCCCAGCGAAGCTCTATGCAATGCTCTCCAAAGCCGTCAAGACGGAATAATGCGAGGCCCCCTAATGAACACTGTGTTTTAAAAAGGCCCATTTAATTTGTCTAATGACACAAGAACGCTGCTATCCACCAAAGACCTTGTAATTAAGTTGAGGACTGTTTCGGGCCATTAGCACATAACGCATCACAGAGCTGGAGAGACGGAGAGCAGTTGGGTCCCGTGTGTCACCATGGCTAACGAGACTTCTTTCGGTTTGGAATCTGCACGCTTTATTTCCATTTAAATAATCACACCGTTAGATAGAGCGTGTTTGACTTCTGCTGCTTTACGGTTTCTGTGAATCCCTGCAATACTATATACCTAATAAACAGTCCAATGCGATTGTTGGTCATTCTGAATGTCAGAGACCCAACTGATGACTTACTGGTTGTAAAAAACAAATAAATAAAAATTATGTCAGCAAGGTTCCTCATCACGTGACTCTGGAAACCAATAGCTTGCAATAGTTCCATAGCATCACAAAATTTCTTAGGTGTCTGTTTTGGAATAAATGTGCTTACAGTGAAATGCCTTATGGATTTCCGATAAAATATAGACTATGGAGTTTGCATGCTACACAACTAATTTTTAAAAAATATATTTTATTGATTTTTTACAGAGAGGAAGAGAGAAGGATAGAGAGTTAGAAACATCAAAGAGAGAAAATCATCGATCAGCTGCCTCTTGCACACCTCCTACTGGGGATGTGCCCACAACCAAGGTACATGCCCTTGACTGGAATTGAACCTGGGACCTTTCAGTCCACAGGCCGACGCTCTATCCACTGAGCCAAACCGGTTTCGGCTACACAACTAATTTTGAACAAAAGTTTTCTTGGGACTTTATTGCATAACATCTTCCTAATTTTAGTTTGATAACATGGAAAATTGAAGATACATAAGGTTTCACTTCTGATCTTCTCAGGGAAGTCTTTTTTTGCTTCAACACAATAAAAATATTTATGAATGTTTTACTGCGCCCTTTACAGCTTACTGTTATTTGCTTTTAACTCGTTTTCTGTATCTTGAAGCCATGAACTAGCTTAACTATTTTTGTTTCTCCTTTTCCAAACAGCCTTTAAAAAAAAAAAAAAAGTACTACTGTAATCCATATTAAATAATCCATATTTTGATAGAACAAACAATAATATCCCATCTTTACCGCTTTTTATATATTTAAGGGTAATTTGGGGCCTAAGAAAATACACACTGTTTTCTTCAGCTCACAGGCAATTTGATTACAAGTAAGTGGATAAATGCCCGGATTGGCCTCCTGGCACCTATTGTGGCTGAAGCTCTGTGCACAACTCAGGAGCCACCCCGATGAACTAACAACGAAAAATCACCTCGTTCCCACTGATGGCTCCCTGTGGGGGGGCCAGGATCTCTCTCCTGCGGGTCAACTAGAGGAAGTCTGTCCACCGTCTGTCTGTACATATGACTTGTGCAGGGGTCTTTTCTTAAAGCGTGTTAATATTGATTTTGAAGAGAGAGAAAGGAAGAGGGAGAGAGAGAAACATTCATGTGAGGGAAACATCTATCAGCTGCCTTCTGCACGCCCCCTACTGGGGATCAAGCCCACAACCCAGGCCAGTGCCCGAACCAGGAATCAAACCTGCAGCCTTTCATTCAGTGCATGGGATGATGCTCAACCAGCTGAGCCACACCGCCAGGGCTGCGGGGGGCTCTGCCTCAGAGCGGTACAGCATCACCAGCGGAGGCTGACCGGGGGCACGCTCTGGTACCAGCAGGCCGTGTGTGTGAACACTCACGCAGTGGAGAGTGAGTGATGTCAGGGCCATTGAAACAGGTGCCTTCGGTTCCTCCTCATGGGAGAGCTACTGCACCTCTTCCGCGGAGGGTGACATGCCGGGGGGGCTGAGTTTCCCTCTAGCTCCTCGGGGGGAGCCTCGGTGCGTTTCTGCTCTCGGGGCCCACCCGCATGTCAGGAGAGTCTTCGCTTCTCCTCCTCCGGGAGAAGTGTTGAGGTAAGGATGCGCCTCTCTGTCTCTAAGACTAAGGAGTAAGAGACAGCCTTCCGTCTGGCAGCTGTGTTGTATCCATGGAATCAGCCACCCACAGGGTAGCCATGTATGGGGGAGGGTATCCCCCTTTTTACAGACATCTCCTGTTTGTTGTCTCAGGCAAAACGAGGTCCCTGGTGCCTTAAACTGACATATGTCAGATGCTTGTGCATCATGGGCTACCCATCCTCAACCACTTCCTCCCAATGCCAGTTCTTGTCACAGCGCGCCAGCTCTTCCATCTAACGGGAGTCGCCGGCTTATGAAAGCACAGCTTCTGCCGAGCCCAGCACTGCCCTCGGCCAACCGAACGAGCAAGGATCCTCGAGGGTCGGTGCTGCTCCGCGGGCGCTGACAGCTCACATTATGAAAGGAAATGTTTTTGTTCCTTTCTGTCTCGTCGGAACGTCGCTCTGACATGCCACGCCGCTGCCTGCTCCGAACATCTGTCAGCGTGGCCGCGGCGGCCGGGTGGAGGTCAGGCTGACAGCTGAGCAGACGGTGACAACACTTCCCATGAGCAGAGGGGACGGTCCTGACAGCCCGCCTCACCCGGGGCCTGATTCTTACTCGGTTCCACCTCGCCACTCAGACGAGGGACCACAGAGAAAGGCAGCGGCTGACAGGTGACACGGTTAACTGATCTGGAAACCTCCTGCCCACCATCGCACACCATGGTGTTAGTCCGGAGTGCCATGACACACTCCAGCCACGTGTCCAGGAACGTCTGGCCCACGTCATCTAACGGAGAGGCAGGTTCCAGAGTGTGTGTGCTGTGAGCGCACACCTGCTGGTCGCACATGACCAGCCAATCCTGTCCATCTTGGCTCTAATATGTAACAATAACGCGCCTCATACGTCATTGCTCTAGAACAGGTATGTGGGCAAGTTCATTAAAATTTTCAGGTGTCCTTTCCAAATAAACAAAAACCGTTTTGTTTGTAGACGTAAGAGCGAGGCTGTTTTTAAAATGCACATGAATTGAGATAAAGAGGACATTTGTGGATTCCGCATTGGTGTGCACAGGCAGAGTTATTCAGTCCAACAGGGTTCAAAGTCACCTCTAAGACACTACGAGTGATTTCATGCAAATGTCTCATAAGAGGTAATAGCAAAAGGGACATGTTTCACAAATTAAAGGGACAAAGCCATCTCCATGTGTGTGGGTTAAATTACCTGGAACAGGTGACTACTCTCTACAGAGAAGATGAAGGTGCTCCCACCTTCCCATTGAACAGTGTTCCCCAAACTTCTCACGATGAGAACCACCTGGTGGAGTTGTTAAACTACAGATTCCTGAATCCCAACTAAGAAGTGCTAAACTAGAATTTTTGGGAACATATAGGTAAAATTGTATAATTAACTAGTGCTCTAAGTAAGATTCCCAGTCAGAGCACATGCCCCCGATGGGGCTCCATCCCCATTGTGGGGCGTGCAGGGGGCAGCCAATCATTTATTCTCTCTCACCATTGATGCTTCAATCTCTCTCCTTATCTCTCTGAAACCAATTTTAAAAAGATAATTATAACATACATAACATGATTACTAGAAAAACTCTAAATTATTTGGGAACCATAACATACTTTATTTTCATTTTCTTAGTTTGGTATACTTGTAAACATATCTTCAAATATAACCTTGAAAAGAACTGTTACTTTTGTTTGACCTTATTTTTAAGAAGTAAAGAAGCTTAAATAATGTTACTGAAACTCTCTTCTTATATTTGTTGGATATATTAGTTTTATTTGTATCTGAGATAAACTATGTACATTCAAGTCTAAATACAATCACAGCTGGAAATAAATCTACAAAGGAGCTTATCCACAATAGCTTCTCTCAAGCCTCCCGAAGTCGGCTGAGCTCGCAGTGGTCCCTGGGAGATAACAGTCCCTCATTGCCTGCCTTCTCTTTGATGGAACGCCGGGAGACTCCCTGGATTGCAAAGGACTCGGGAAGTAGAACCCTGTCAAAAGGAACATTCTGTGAGGCGGTATAAACTTGAAGTCACTTTCCTTAGAGCTGAGAGAATGAATTTTCTTGTATTCCTAAAAATGTCAACACAACTGATGATTATTTCCCTTTTCCATTTCCCACAGAACTTATTTTTATTTTCACTGCTCCACGTCTCGTACGCCTTCCCACATTGCACAGGAATTCAAACAAATAACACCAGTTGGTGACTTTATAATGCTTGGCTTATAGGTTGTGGTAATTAGTGGGCAAGCGTATCCTTAGAGGTAAGTTATGTAACCTGTAATACGTGTTCTGTCTCTATGGCTTTGCATACCACGGATATTATGGCATCTGAGACAATCACTTTTTGGAATCTATGACATGTGAGACAATTACTTTTTGGCTGTTATGAATAATGTATATAAACATTTGTGTATAAGTTCTGTATAATCTTGTTTTCATTTCTCTTAGGTGTATACCTCAGAGTGGAATTGCTGAGTTATAAGTTTAAACTTTTTGAGGAATTTTCCAAATTTCTCCCACAGTTGCTGAAACATTTACATTCTCTACAGCAATGTCTGAGGGTTCCTGCTGGTCCACGTCCTCGCCAACACTTGTTGTTTTAGATTGCTTTGATTGTAGCCACACTAGTGTGTGTAAAGTGTGCTGTTTGTGGTTTGGGATTGCATTTCCTTAATCGCCAGTGATGCTAAATGTCTTTCCTGTGCTTGGTGGCCATTTGGATTTTTTGTTTTGAGGAATGTTGAATCAACTTCTTTGCCTTTTTTTAAAGAGTCTTTTCATTATTCTTGGTACTAAATTTTTATCAGGTATGTGATTTGCAAATATGTTCTCCCATTCTGTCGATTGTCGTTTTACTTTGTTGATAATGTCCTTCAATGCCCATCAGCTTTTAGTCTGAAGTTCAATTTCTCATGCATCGATATCAAATTTAAGAATTTATTGCCAATTATTTATAATTCTTATCTTAATTTCATGGGCAGAGGAAGCTCTGTCCTCCTGGCCAAGGCACGGATTTCTTTTTCTGCTCTGGGGGGAAAGAAACCCCTGTTTTTTTCTAAGAGTTTTATAGTGATAACTCTTAAACTTAAGTCATTGATCTATTTTGAGCTAATTTTTATATATAACAACAGTAGCTGCCCCAAAATATAGACATGTATCAAACAAATGCATGAATAAATAAAGTTAAACTCTGGGGGAGAGGGAACATTATGATTAACACAAATCACACTAAAATTCGTATACAAAAACCTGAAAATTGACCTTATAATTACAAAACCAGAACATCAGAATTCAAAGATAAGATCATCTCAGGACAATACTAGCCAAAGAAACTTCCTAAGGGGGGGAAAAAAATTAAAATAAGAAGCCTCCTGAAAAATAAGTTTAAAAAGAATTTACAACAGCACATGGAGAGAAAAATCAAGGTGAAGAGTGACAAAATGGAGGCCTAACAATGAAGGCTATGATTAAATGAGCTAAGAATCAGGCTACGCACAACCATTGATGAAAAATGATTGCACAACGGAGTACAGCTATGAAGTACAAAAAAAAAAAAAAAAAAAAAAAAAAAAACAGCCAGGAATTAGGAATAAATTTCCCAAATGAATATTAAAGTGAAATTTGGAAAAGTGGTTATGTCGAGATGTTCGGGTTCTTAGGCATCGTCCGTGAGTCTCTTGTCTCCTTTAATCTAAAGCAACTTCTACGGCTTTACTCACCTTCAGTAACTGGACGTGGTTGAGGGATTCAGACCAGTTCCTGTGTAGAACATGCTTCTGTTCAGGTTTACCTGATGTTTGCTCATGATTGCGTTCAGGTTGTGCATTTCTGATGGGAATGCCACAGAAGTGATGGGTGGAACGCTCAGTGAATCTTCCGAGGAATCACATGTCTCCTCTTCCTGTTCACATTACCTTTGGTCATAAAGGGAAATCTGCCCCTTAATTCTCCCGGTTATTCCTAGTTTGATGCAATGTATCTGTGTGCTGTGTGCACAATTTCATAGGAAGCGCGTCCTAGTTGTTGTTTATTTATAACTTGAGCTGAGTCTTAGACTCCTCATAATCGTAATCAATGGCAAAAGCAAATTTTTGCTTTCAACACTTGTTTACAAAGTGCTGGCACCTGATTTTGCAGTTTGTTGTGAATTAATTTATCTGTGGCAAGGGAGGAGAAAGTTTAAGAGAATTCACAGGTGAGACTATTTCCTAGTAATCAGAGGGGCGTGCAGGGCGGAAAACGGGCACCAGGAGAGCAGAATAAGACGTCAGCCCTCCTGTTAATAGGCTTCAGGGACAAAGAGCCATCTCCCCGCATAATAAATAAATAAAATTCCCATTTTTAAAGCCTCATCAGAGAGCTCTGTCTTGGAGAAACGTTCATTTCCGTGCTGCCTACCGGGCAATTATGTTACCATTGAGGGTTGTTGACTATTAAATGCTTAGATGAATTAAATAAGTGCTTATGAAGTCTGCAATTTCTAATCAGAAAATGAGACAAAGATTAAGATGACATTTTGCGAAAAGGCTTTTTATGGTTTCTGTTTTCAGATCTTTGGGGATCTGTGGGAATTAAATACAGCATCAATCAGTGTTTCAACTTCTGACCGTTTGTCTCATCACATTACCTTTTGGAGAGGAGAATATATGCTAAAACGAAATAAGTTGAAGGCTGAATGTGTTTAACGAATATTGGCCCACATGGTTCTCAAGCTTATGGTCTCCTAACCTCTTCCACTGTTAGTAGAAATCAGTAACAATCCTAAAGAACTTCGTTTATGTGGGTTTTACCTTCTATTATTTATCATAGTAAAAAAAAAAGAAAGACATTTTCAAAATATTCATGTATAATGTATAGTAAAATATCAATCATAAAGTTATTACTAGTATATTACCATCAAAATCATATTTTAAAGAAAAAAATAAGCATATTTTCAAAGCAAAAGGATATAAAATGAGAACAAATGGCACGTCTTCACATTTTTGCAACATTTTTGCATGTCTGACTTAGGCGAAGTCAGCTAGATTCATCGTTAGGTTCATCAGCTGCTGCGTTCATCGTTCACCATATGGTGTTTTGGTTGAAACATTGCCGGGGCTGACCAGCAGCCGCTGAACGACGGAGGAACAGATTTCCCTGACACAGTTTCACTGTGGGGAGAGGGCTAAGGGGCCAAGCTGCCTCGGTCGCCTGCCTCATTAGCCTTTTGTTAGAATTTTTATCTTTAGACTCGAGGCCCAGTGCATGAATTCGTGCATGGATGGGTCTCTCTGGTGACCTACAGGGATCCGGCTGAAACCCACAGTCCAATGCTGCGTGCAGCTCCTGCTCATCCCAGCCCCACTGAGCCGGCCGTGACCTATCAGGAGAGGCTCGCCAGCCATGAGCCCGCCCCCAAGGGGAGTGGCCTGTGGGATCAGGATGAAAGTGGCTCTCTGACATCCCCCATGGGTCCCAGACTGCAGATTGAGAGAGGGCGTAGGCCAGGCTGAGGGACCCCACCCGTGCACAATCAGGCCGGGGATCGGGCGGGGAGGGACCAAAGGAGGGCTCAGGGCGTGTCCAGCAGATCTCACTCAGTCCCCATTGGCTGGATCCCAGCAGCAAGCTAACCTACCAATTGGAGCCTCTGTCCCCAGGTGGTCAGTGCACGTCATAATGACTGGTTGAGCACCTTAGTATATCATTAGCATATTACACTTGGATTGGTTGTTCGATTCCAGTAAACACCAGGGGGTCTGCACAGATTTGTTTGGAAATGTCAAGGAATAATTAGAGGAGCGACCTTCAACCCTCCCCTAAGTCAGAATTCTGATAAACAGGGCAAGCAGCCCTGCACACACTTCCCTTTGATCAAAATGTCCTCCTGACAGCTTTCCAACCACGTCTCTTCTGCTCCCCAACAAAACATAAGAGGAAAACTTAGCCTCTTCCAGATGGCTATTGGAAAAAGGAGGATTTTTTAATTAAACTGTGTTATCTGTTGGTCTGCATGCAGATGATAGGCTAGGAGAGATCTTGTGTGCTCTCTATCTGATTCGCCGCAATGGCAGCATCTTGCAAATGTGGAGTGCAAGGTCGAAGCCGGGATACTGACTTAGGATGGTCCAGATCCAGACATTTCCATCTCCACAAATATCCCTAATTCATTCCTCCTTATCTCCTAGCAACCATTAATCTCTTCTCCCTTTCTATAAAACATTATCTTAAGTATATTACCTACAATCCGAGATTCTTTGGAGAATCTGAAATAACCTTCCAGGATGTTTTCATTTTATTTAGAGTCCACTTAGCAGAAAGTGTAAGGAAAATGTGTGTTCTCCATCATTCCAGAAGTGGAACTCTCAGAGTCAAGGATATTTTGAAGATTCTTTCCTCAGAATGAGTACATACAATATCTCATTACTTTTTTTCTTAATTGTTGACCAAATTAAAATAATTTAGTTGGCAAATGGCTTAGTGATGTTATTTTGTGTGATGTAATGACAATGATAAATGTTCTTGGTACCACTAATACCTATTGTAATATAATCTGAGACCAAAACATTCCAGTAAGTAATCTAAAAACTAAAAATCCATGAAATGTATTTCTTACCTAAGTATCCTTTTTTGGACCATTAGATATGGAAATGTTTAATAATTAGAATCTATCCAACAGATTTGTATATGACACTTAAATATAAAAGGCAGTTGGACTTAAAAGCACACAATATTCAAATAGGACTTGGTTACAAGAGAGCTTGTGTAACCAATCAGGAATGTCTAGGTCTGTCTGAGTCAATACAACAAGATCCACCTTGATTCTTACTCAGCGCGGCCATTGAATGCCTCACAATATAAACCTGATGTTATCATGAAGCTACGTAACTTTTTCCAAAGAACTGTAATATTTGCTAATGTTACAATTTGTTCAATACCTATCTTTTAATAAAACTGCGATTGGAGAGTGCATGGGAAGATAAGAAAGCGCCTTTTAACGCACAATGGCCTATTAATGTCAGTGAAAATAATGATCAATAACGAGCCGAATTCTGGGAATAATTAGCATAAATAGCGATTCAGCAGCTTATATTAAATGTGATGGCAATTTGAATTAATCCTGACATACATCCTCTTGATAAGACCTTGGGTTTTATTCCGTAGAGTGTGTCTATTCGGGTCCCACATCCCTGAGTTCTGCCGCTTACGTTTTACTTCTCAGCCACATTGCAAATGGCAACGCAGGCTTCCTTCCAAGCTTTTCTCCTGGGCTGGCTTCATCCAGGAGGGAAGAGGGACGGTTAATTATCGCTGGCAGCCACCGTCCCAGGCGGTAATTGTAAAAGTGTCTGTATTTATGTTCCCATAAGGGGGAAACCTTTGAAACGTGCCCTGAGGAAACATTAAAAATAGAGAAGGTGTGGGACAGGGCCAGAAAGCGGCACAGAAACAGCGGGGAGTTGGAGCGGGGGGGGGGGGGGGGGGGGGTGGGGGGGGGGGGAGGGAATGAAAAGGCCTAGAAGCAGAAAGAGGGAGGAGACAGAGAAGGAATGCTCACCACCCCGCCTCACTCACACTCACAAGGCTAAGCGGGAACAGAACCGAGCATGGCTGTGCCCTGCCCAGGGGGCAGGAGACTTGGGGTGAGTGCCAGCATTGCCTTGTCAATGGAACAGGAGCTCCCACCCTGACAAAGCTCTGAGTGATGAAAATGAGGCACTTGGTGGGAGTTTAGGAGACATCATCGGATTTGTCCCAGGAGGCCCGTCCCCCCATGCTCAGCCTTGATTCCAAGGGACAGGGGCTCTGCCAAGCGGGGGACATGCAGAGTCTGCTGGGCACCAAAACAAACTGGGAGCAGCCAGACCCTCTGAGAATTTCCTTTCTGTCTGTCACCGTAAGGCCCCCAGGAATACACGCATCTCAGACGAGTGGGAGGGTTCCCGCTGACCTCTGGTGGGAATGAAGCATTCCTTTGGCTGCTTGGAACATTGAATGCTCTTCATCCCTTAGCTGCCCAGTGGACACAGGCACACATGTTAACTCTCAGCCCAAATGCCTACAACCAAATGCAAGCTCCCCTGCCATCCCTCCTGCCTGACCTAGCAATGGTTCTCAACCTTCCTAATGCTCCTCATGGTGTGTGACCCTCAACCATAAAATTATTTTTGTTGCTACTTCATAACTGTAATTTTGTTACTGTTATGAATCGTAATGTAAATATCTGTGTTTTCCGATGGTCTTAGGCTCTACAGCAGCTGTTCTCAAACTGTGGGTCACCACTAAATAACTAGAATCTCCACCCAACCCTGTACAAATCCTATCATAAAAACCAGTCAGTGTGGCTCAGTGGGTGAGCATCGACCTATGAATCAGAAAATCACAGTTTGATCCCCAGTAAGTGGCATGCAGGAGGCAACCAATCAATGATTCTCTCTCATCATTTATTTTTCTCTCTCTCCCTTCCCTTCCCTCTCTCTTGGGGTTCAAATTACTCACTTGTTGCAGAGGGAAGGACGTCAGAATTCTGGAGGCTAGAAGTCCCACTGAGGTCTTGTAGATGGCTGTCTTCCCTTCCGTGTCTACATGGCCTTCCTCCTGTGAATGTCTATGTTCCAATCTCCTCTTCTTAGGACATCAGTCATCTTGGACTGGAGTCTCCCCTAATGACCTCAGTTTAACTTCATTAAAAGACCTTATCCATGCGTATGGTTCCACTCTGAGGTACTCAGGATTAAGATTCTAACATATAAATTTGGAGAGCACACAATTCAGCCGCTAATAGATATTAAGAGCAATCCAGAATGAGTTTTACAAAATTGATTAATACAATAGTATTACATTTTATTGTAAAGATAATTAGATGCTTTATACAGCTAGTGATTTATTTTATATGAAAAGTAATACATCAGACTATAATTCTTATTAACTCACATAATATTTAAGCTATGCGTTCAAGTCTGATGCTTCAAGTTCATATCAAGAACATGAGCATTCATTACCAAGTCAACATAAAAATGAATTAGAAGCAGAAAAGAACCTTCCGGTGGGTTTCATAGGAGTTGCTTTCAGATGTAGCACTCAGGATAATCAGAGGAACTAGCAATGTGCATTCAGATCCCAATTCGCTCTTGAAATTTGGGCAGATAACAAAGCCATCTAGGAAGTGGCTGTAATTATTGCACTAGCATGTGTCTGCATTCTGCGTGTTCGGGAAATGCAGCAAAATCTTAAGTGATAGAGTTCCAAAATCGAAGTTACTCTTCCATCATAATCAGCATTCCAATGGTCCCTTGCAATAACATATGAGATAGTTTAAAAAGCTTTGCAAACAGTAACCAGAAACAAATGTTTTTAATAGAAAGCCCTCCTTTATAAAGGAGTTTAAACAACCAGAATATAAACTGAGTGGCCAGATTTTTATTATCTCTGAATGGCATGGTGCATGAATTTTGTATGGGTGGGGTCCGGCCAGCCTGGTCAGGGGAAGGGGACAGGGGTAATTGGCCGGCCTGCCTGCTGGTCAAACTTCTGGTCAAGGGGACAATTTGCATATTAGCCTTTTATTATATAGGATATACACTAAGTGGTCGGATTATTATGCATTCAGAGATCATCATAATCTGGCCACTCAGTGTAGATAACAATTCTGACTTCTACAGTAACTGTCATCAGAAGAGTTGACTTACAAATGTAATCGTTGTGGCGGTGGGCAGACCGCAGAGGCATGAAGTAGAGGGATAGCAAAGCAGAATTTCCAAATGGCATTGGTTGAAAAGGAAATAGTAGGACAGGACCAAACTCTCCCAAAGAAGACATGCAGCCATGGTCCCTCACATTCCATATCGCCTCCACACTGCGCCAGGCCAGAAAGCACATCCTAAAGCCTCCAGGGTCTTAACTGCACTTTTTAGTTCCGTTTTTACAAACCACTTTCGGCCTTCGTTCCCTCGTTCCTGAGTCACCACAGCTGCCTTGCACCTGGTCTTCTGCCCAGTTTCTTCCCCTTTCACGGCCTCCTTTCCATGGCGCTTTCTAAGGCTGCTTTCACAGCGCAATGAGCTCCGTGATATTCAATAAGAATGGAGTGTCCCATTGACAGTGGACAGTCAAGACACGCTGCTTTTCCCGCTGGCCTTGGCAGTGACCTTGCCTGCCACACTGTGCTGTGTCAGGTAACCACCTCAGTTGTTGGAATCCAGGGAGCTCAACTTGAAGGTCAACCTGGGTCTTGAGGCGAGGTATTAAAGATGTCCCACTGGAACCACGAGATATGTTTTGAGAAATGCATCCGTAGGTGATTGTGCTATTGTGTGAACATCACCTAATGCATTCCACACACACAAATGGCACCACCCACTGCTCACTGGGTTTAGCCTACGTTACCAGGCTGCAAGCCTGTACCGCAGGCCACTGCCTGGAATGCTGTAGGGCAGTGGTCAGCAAACTGCGCTCGCGAGCCACATGCGGCTCTTTGGCCTCTTGAGTTTTTAGCAAAGGCCAGTTTAGGAGGACCATAATTAAGTTAATAATAATGTACCTACCTATATAGTTTAATTTTAAAAAATTTGGCTCTCAAAAGAAATTTCAATCGTTGTACTGTTGATATTTGGCTCTGTTGACTAATGAGTTTGCCCACCACTGCTGTAGGGAAGTGTAACACAAGGGTGAGTATTGGTGGAGCTGAACATATTTTTTTGCTCCATTATACACTTATGGAACCACCACCATGCACATAAGTCACAGCTCACCCAAACATCTGTTGTGACGTGGTCATGGCTGCACAGAGAATCTGAACCTTGGGTTTTCCCATGATCCCAACGGGGTCTTTCCTGGGAATAGCTTGGTGTCTTGAAGCCAGACTATCGTTCTCTTGCATGGTTGTTATTCTACTCTCTACATAAGGTTCCAGAGGTCTGTGGGACTCTATCACTTGAACTTTCTATGATTCTTGGTTTTGTCTCTTTTCCGTTCTCGTTAACGTTTTTGTTGCTGTTGCCCATACTCTTTTTTCTTTGAACTGTCAGCTTGTTAATGGTTTGTGGCCTCATTGGCAGTTTGGGGAGTGAGTGTGTTACTGACCTCTGCTCTCTGATGAAGAGGGAAGGTCCTAGGAGTCTGGGTTCCCATGATGATTTCCTGATTTAAATGTCAGCAACACGTGAGGCCTGAGCTCATTCTGCTAATCCAATTAAGTTCGCCTGCAAGTGCGACATGCCATTAATGCTGCTTTCTTCGTCTGTTTAATGGATTATATAATCCATTTAATACAAAAACCAGAATTAGATTCAGTTGTTGAAGGATTTTATCGGGATTGTGGGACAGAAAATAGCACAGAATTGTATAACGGCAAAGCCAAGTCACGAAAACAAACCCTTAACTGAATTTAATTTTAACAAAACCATGTTATGTAATTTGTGTAAAATGTTTGCAACGCTGTCCCGTACATATGGTGTCTACACCACGGAACTAATCCCTGAACAAGCCAGCTAAACACTATGGCTCATCTCAAATGCTGACTTTTGTTGGCGTTGTTTCTGCTGGATTTTGTTTATTTGTGTGTGTGTGTGTGTGTGCGTGTGTGTGTGTGTGTGTGATTTGTTGTTGGTTTTGGTATTCAATAAAATATATCTTTTTATCCAATTGAGTGTAGGTAAAATCAGAGGAAACCAAATGCTAGAATAGTGGAAAGGTTCTAAAATGGTTGTAATTGCTGGCATTTCTCCTGCCAACCATGTGCTAAGCTTTACATGCACTTTTCTTATTTTCTTCTTTTAATTAATTTTTCTTCTTTTAATTACATTTATTGAGGTGACACTGGTTGATACCTGGGGGGTTGGGAAGAGGCTAGGAGGAGGAGGGGAAGGGTTGAGAAAATGGGAGATGTCTGTAATACTATAAAAATTAAAAATATATTAATTAATCAAAAAATGGAAAAAATATTATATAAGTTATAAATGTTTCTCTGAGACATCGTCTGTGTGTGGCATTGTGGGCCCACCACTCAGAGTCAAACCTTTTTTCCTTGGTTCTGTTTTAGGGGAGAAATACAGTGGTGTGCTTTTGTGGGTCTGTATCTACCAAATACGTCCTGTAACCAACTCACCTTAGTCTCGCTGTGATTTAAATATAACTGCATATGACTCTTGACTTTTTCTAAATTATCTTTTCAAACAAATTCTTTGTCTTTAAAAGATAATTAAACACATCCTAATTTTGCTCTTGTTTTAAATCATATGTATATTTTGTCCTTTTCCTTTCCCTATGTCTGTTTGGCCTAGACTGCGATGTAACGTTATTTTTTGTATTTTTTATGTTATTTTCTTTTCCTAATAGACACTCTATATTTTACAAATAGTCATCCATCTGCATGTTTCTAACAATCTCCAGAGTTACTCAGTGGCTGCCAGATAGGAAAACACGAATTCCTTCCTTCCCTCGGCCCGCGGTGCCCGGCTCCTTGAGACCATCTGACTGCCCGGTCCCTGGGTGTCCTCACATTTACGTCGGTCATTTGTGCACTGTGTCCTTTCTCTTTCCTCTTAATGATGAAAAACTTGAAAGGTAAACGGTAAAATATTTGCAAAACAAATGCAGAGGCAAATGATTGCAATCCCCCTCTGATTTAGCTTTTATTTGCATGTTCTAAGCCCTTTGTTGCCTTTAGATTTCAGCGCCTTCCCGGCACTAACGGGGAGGTGGAGCGGGCCTGAGACCACAGCTCGCCTAATTAGCAGCTGCCTGGGAGAGAGACGCCGGGAGGACAGGGAGGAGGAAAGCGTGGCTGGTGCTGGTGGATGAAATGGAATTTTAAATCCTGAGAGCACATGGAAGGGACTGATGTAACAGACTTAGGGAAGGAAATGCCACATACAAGACTTCAGTCTTTTTCCTGCGTGGAGCAGCCACACGGTGCATGTCCTGGCGGCTCCTCGGGAAGGCACCCTGTGTCGCCAGGGATTCACCTGCCCCTCATTAGTCAGCACGAGAGGCATTTAAACTGGGAAATGTCTGTACATAGTTTTTGAAGATATATAAACATCCACCCCGCTTTGGGTGGAAAGACGCACGTTTTTCTTATCTCCCTTCATTCTGAAAGACGAGTCTGTGAGTGCTGTTTTAAAATAATTGGGTATGCCCAATTACTGTCACATCGCCAGTGACACAGAGGGCCAGCAGCTTCAGACACCGTGGTTCTTTCGGGACTTTGTGTGTATCAGGAGGAAGATGAAAGGGTCTGTGATATTTCTGCTTTTCATTGACCTCGGCTTTCACAGAGAGTAACCCTAATTGACGTCTGTGCAATGGAACCCGTACCACGGGACTGATCCAGGGACAAGCCATTTGAACATTGCTGCCCTTGTAAAACGCTGCGGATATTCTGGTCCTCACTTCTTAACGGTTGTTTCCAAATTACCTCTCCTCTGTCTCGGAAGTAAGGCCCGCTGCAGTGACATAAAGTGGAAGCTGTTTGCCAGTGTCCTCCCCAAAAGACGAAGAAGGCCCGAGACCGGCGAGGCTGAGACTTGTACGCATCTACTGATCTGCTCACAGGCTGTTCGGTCTTCTGTGACACTTTTCAAATACGGTATTTTAAGAGAGAAGATTTAAGTCAGCTGAGCATGAGAAGAGCACATGACCAGCCAGCCCTCTGGCTCCTAGACGCCTGGGAGACCAGGATCACAGGAAGCTAGCCTGTCCGCTTTCCACTCACTGTTCCCAGGGGAACCTCAGGCTGAAGCCCACTGTGCTGTAAACAATGTTCTTTGTGACCCTACCGGCGTGGCTCAGTGGTTGAGCATTGGCCTCTGAACCAGGAGGTCCCGGTTTGAGTCCCAGGTTATGCGCTTGATCCCCAGTAGGGGGTGTGCAGGAGGCAGCCAATCAGTGATTCTCTCTCATCGTTGATGGTTCTCTCTCTCTCTCCCTTCCTCTCCTGAAACATACATATTTTCTAAGTCGTCAGTAGGACATCCCCTGAGAGCTCGTGGACTGTGAGAGGGGGCAGGCTGGACTGAGGGATCCCTCCCCCTTCACTCTGGGCCTCTAATAATCAAATATACATATGATGATGTATGAGTCACAACTTATTATATATTATGTAAAGAAGTTCACATTATAAAATAACATTAGAATTCAATAACAGAATCATTTATTAAATTCTGTACTGATAATACAAACATGTTATTATAATACATTTAAGGGGAATGAAAAATTCCAGTGGTAGAATGATAAATGGACAAAGCGAAATGTAGATATAAAATTATAATGCACTGTGGTTTCCATTTTATGAGAACAATGTGTATATTAAAAGGAAAAAGCTGAAAATTATATACATTTTAAAACATTCTGTGAATGAAGAGATTTGGGGTAATATGGTTGGCTTCTTATATTTCTTTCTAGATTTTCTAAAATAAACGTGTATTATCTTTTATAAATGGGGAAAATGGTCCATTGGATGATTATTTTTCAAGATCAAAGAGAAAGGAAATTATGTGAAATGTCTAGAAAGAAGTTGGGTTTGTTTTTTGTTTGTTTGTTTGTTTGTTTGTTTGCCATGTTCCTTCCAGTCAGCAAAGAGCAAAAGAATAAAAATAAACAGTTGTTAATTGCCTCATGTTGGCTGATGAAATTGTTGTAGGAGAGGTGGATAATTTATTTATGATTTTTGAACATAGTTTACAAAATGCTCACTTGCTAAAACATTTTCTGTGAGCTGTACGCAACTTCAAAACATAAAATCAATCATAATTAGGAAAATTACCACAAAGAAACAGCATAGGATTCCAACATCACCGTTTGGAAAGTGACCAGGCAGAGCAAATACCGTACAACTCAAACGTGATGTTTGGGGATGGGAGATTAAGAACTGATATTTGTGATCACAGTAATAAATAAATAAATAAATAAATAAATAAATAAATAAAAATGTACCAATAAGAATCTCTTAGCTTTGTGTCTTCAGCTGCAGAGAGGTGGCTTCTGCCTATAAATAACATTAGAATTCAATAACAGAATCATTTATTAAATTCTGTACTGATAATACAAACTGTACTGATTTCCTGGGAAACTACGTAGGATAGAGCCTTTTTGGTGCACCCAGGCTTCATCATGCATGTTTGAAGCCATGCTCTCTCTCTCAGGCGCCCGGTCTGCAAAACCTCCTCCCAACATGTAAGTTATGACACGTGTGTGCATCTTATGTAGGCACAAAGGAACATGGCAAAGACCACAGGCTGTAGGACACCACATTCTACACCTAGCCTTTATGGCTACGAGCAAGAAGCAAACAAACTTCATATGCTTCCAGTAAAAACAAATGTGTACAATCCACTCACATAAACTCAAAAACATTTGAAAATACAGATTTTCTTCAGTTTCTATTTCCAGGTGTTTTGTGAAGAAATAATCAAAGATGGCGCTACAATAAAGACGCAAAGCCTTCTTGAAGTCCCACAGCAGTGGTGTCAGCAGGAATGGGGGTAGGGAGCCATCCTTATTGCTGGCATATGTTTGCAAAAAGCAGTTTAGAAAGAGTGAAATTGCATTTAATTTAGGGGCTTAGAAAAATCTTATATGAACGATTCCAATAAAAACTTTGAAAAAATCTTATATGAACGATTCCAATAAAAGCTTTAAGATGCAGCAAAAATTTACTTAAGACATTTTAATATAAAACATACTTTCAAATTATATATATTTTTATAGTTACGTGTGCAATTATATTTTATATGCAAACTAATTTTATTCTGTGGTTATATATGTAGATATATAAGCACATATTTATGCATACTCAGAAATATATATGAATCCCCTATATTTCCAAATGCTTTTCTTAATTAAAATATTATAAGCAGTAGAGTTTAATAATTAGAAAAAATAAAAAATAAAATATCTTGCACAAGAAGTTAACCTTCCTCTGCTTAAAAAAAAAAAAAAGTCTTCTTCGATCATCTCTAAATCTTGATAAGGAAAAGTTAGTGCTAATAGCTAAGTATTTTGAAACTCTGTAATGTTAGTCAGAGTTAGATGTTATTTAGAAAATCAGCTGAGGCTATAATAAGCCTGAGTGGCCTGTCTGTTTTGACCAATGATGGCTATTTGAACAGAAAGCAAAGCCTCAAGGCAGCTGTTGAAGTAGACATATTAACCCATTAAATTATTTTAAGACTAGAGGCCCAGTGCACAAAATTCATGCACTGGTAGGGTCCCTAGAGGCTGCTGGCTGCCAGCTGCCAGCCAGAGCCTCCCTCCCTTTCCCCAGCCGGCTCCTTCCCCTGGTCAAACTCCTGGTGGAAGGGACAATTTGCATACTACACTTTTATTATATACGATAAAACCAAAATGCATGTCTGTGGCCGTAGGTGGCTCGCATGAAATTTCCCTTGTTTTGTTTTCATCAGGAGAAAGTTACCTACTTGGAACCTTCAAGCTAAAGACACAGCTTTCATGATCTCTTGGTTTTATTATGAGCCAGTTAATAAGTTGGAAAGCAGGAACCAGAGCTAAGGGCTGGTGGTTGACATAGTGACATATACTAAAATGTGTAAATCATAAAAATTAAAAATAAAAAAAGTACTGCTTATATTGGTAACATACAGATTTTGTGATGCTATAAGAACATAATGTAGAAATAGATAACAAAATGTTAGGTCAGAATCTGCATCATTCTGACAAGGGGAGTTATATGGTCACAAAGGGTATACACTATGCTTTTCTCAGGGACTTAACCACCATACGTTTCCATTCCATCAATCCCTGGGGTAGACCTTTGACTACAGGTGAGAGAGTGAGCTGTCACTCCTCTGTCCCTCCTTCACCTGCCTCGAAGCCCCCATTTACAACCCAAGGATTACCTGGGACATTTCTAACTGAACTGCCTTCGCTCCGCGCTCTCCCTCGGGACTCCCTCGCTGACGGCTCCCTGTCTCTAAACTTATTTTAGGAATTGTCTTCCGGGCAATCAGAATAAAAAAGGAATGAAGGCCTGTGAGCTGCAGATATTTAACATATAAATATGCTATTTATAAGCAACAGATTTCTGTACTCTTGAATTTCAAGGTAGGTGATGGTTTATAATACGAGCTACACATTTAAGCTAACGGACCCAAATGCTTTGAGGGACATAATATTCCAGAATGTTCTGCTTCAGTGAACACTGTTTCTGAAAATCACTTTCCAGGCAAGGGTCTCCTCTGGCTCGGAGTTCAATAATTGCATTTCCAGGGCCGGTGCCCGCCGGGACTCTGTGGTGTCAGAGCGAGGCAGATTGAAGCGCGATTGCACCGGTCTCCCTGAAGACACGTAAGAATGTGGTGCCAGTCGGGCCCACTTAAGTCTATGAAAATCACCGAACTATTTAGAAATCATCTAACATACCAAGAAAAATAATCGCTTTCTGGAAGCGGAGTTTAAATACTCGGAATGCCGCATGCAGTAAACACCATGGAAGCATTTATCTTTGGGAATATGCTTTAATATCTGGTGATCTCCTGGCTGTGGCACTAAATTGCTCGTGAACCCAATTCCATAAGCAAAACCTTCTTTATTTTCATTTACACTGAAAACGACAAAAGTTCTATTTCATGTTCAGAATCTGAGTGACTAAGGAGTCATGCTGGTACAGGAATGACCTTGTTGACCATCTAAATAAACTTCTTCACGTGACTTCTAGTTTCCATTGTGAGTGTTCCCCGGACACCAGAAGTGCAGGCAACTATAACAACAGGAAGCAAGCGGGACTCTGCTGAGCCAGAGAGCTGTGGCCAGCAAAGGGGACCACCACCAACACGAAAAGGCAACTGATGGGATGGGAGGACCCATTCGCAAACCACCAATCCAGCAAGGGGCTAATATCCAACATATATGAGCAACTCATCCCACTTCACAGCAATAAACCCGATAGCCTGGTTTTTCAAAAGAAGAGACAGGTTTGCAAAGAAGACACGCAAATGGCCCACAGGTGTGTGACATCACTGATGGTCAGGGAATGCAGTTAAAACACAAGGAGACGTCACCTCATTCAGGTGGCGATTATAAAAAGGTAAAAGGCAATGAGTGTTGGTGAGGATGTGGAGCTAAAGGAGCCTGCCGCACTGCAGGTGGGAATGTGCATTGGTATAGTCCAGTGGTCGGCAAACTGTAGCTCTCGAGCCACATGCGGTTTGCTGCTCTGTTGACTAATGAGTTTGCCGACCACTGGCCTAGACTGGATTCCAATAATTACAGGCTGTTGTTGTTCCTTGTGATTAAGCCCCTATCCCAATGGTAACATACCAAGTGGTAACACACCATTCTGACCTAAGATTTTGTTATCTATTTCTACATTATGTACTTATAGCATCATAAAATCTGTATGTTACCAAAAAAGGCCACATGTGGCTCACGAGCCGCAGTTTGCCGACCACTGGTATAGTCAATATGGAAATAGCATGGAGGGTCCTCAAAAAATTAAAAATATTTAAAAAGTCAAAATGGACAAGACTCCATAAATTTTAAAAATTGAAAAACTATTGAGTCAAATGTTTGTTGGGAGCAGAGGGACATGGACAGGTAAACGGTAGACTTCAAATAAACAGACAGACAAAAGCAAAACCCAGCCAACCGCTCCAAACTAGAAAAGGCCTTTGTATTAGGGGGTGGGATTAATACTGTGTGAACCTAAAAACATCACATCTAAAGTATGATTTAAAGGGATTCTCAGTGAACTTCCAGGCACATGTGCGCAGCCCATGGTGCAGACAACAGTGCGGCGGAGGCCTGGGGCGGAGGCAGGAACGGGGTGGACGCGGTCAGTGGGAGGAAAGGGGACATCTGTAATACTTTCAACCATAAAGATCAATTTAAAAAAAATTAAAAATAAAGAGACCCTAAATGTGTCGTGAGCATAATCTTCCTCGGAGGAACGCTTTTCAAGCCTGGGCCTTGAAGAAGGTCTCCGGTGACATGAAAGCAGCAGATCTCAGAGTCAGAAAGGAAGGAACAGAAGGAGACGGAAGGATCGATACGCATCAGAGCTGAATTTGCAAAGGCCTTTGCGTCCTCAATTGGAGGACCTGCAGTAAGTCGCCTCCGTAGACTTTTTAAGATAAGACAGATTTTGGCTTAAAATGGGATGGCAAATTAGGAGATGAATCTAACAGAATGTCCAGGAAGACAGTAAATGTTTAAACAGCCTGTGGAACAAAGCTGGAGAGGGCTTTGCCGAACTGGACGACGGGTTTGAAGAAACGACTTAAAAGGTGGTGTAAAGATGAAAAAATGGGACTTTCAGCTAGAGGTTCATTCGCAGGCACCATGTCACTCGTCCCTGCCGGGACCACCAGCCACCACTTCTGCCGTGAAAGATATAATAGCCTCATATTTGTTTGTTTCCAACCTTGCTTTTTTTTTATTAAATTATTATCTGTGTACATATTTTAACTCCCCCCCCTCGCATACATACCCTCCCTCCCCAGAGTTTTGTGTCCATTCCCAACCTTGCTTTTTGACAAGTGGTCAATGCTCTGTAAGAGGCCTCCCTGACCACCCAATTTCAACTATTTTCCCCAGTTTTCCTCTTTTATAAGACACTGTACATGTCCTTACAATAGCAAAACATTCTTCATTTCTTCCACCCATCCATGTGTCATAACGGTTATCCATTTCCCTTATACATTGACTGTCATTCTCAAATACATTGGTGTTGTTAGATTTTGAATAAACCATTATCTGTTAGATTAATTAAGAATAAGAATAATAAGTTTTTATTTTACCTTCACTTATTTCTTCTCTAATGCTTTTCCTTTTTATTGATGCAAATTTCTGACCTGTATCATTCTCTTTCTTTCTGAAAAGTGATTTCTAACATTTCTTGTAAGTCAGGATTGCTGGCGACAAGTTCCCTCCATTATTGTTTTCCTGCAAAAGCCTTTATTTCCTCTTTGCTTTTGAAAGGCAATTTTTCAGGAAACAGAATTCTAGGCTAGTAGATTTTTTTTCTCTCAACACTTTTAATAATTCATTCTATCTCTGCTGGCATGACTTCTATTGATGTATGGTCCAGTGGAAAAATTCTTTCCTCAACCACGTCCAGTCTAGTAGAGAGCCCAACAAAGACATTTTTCAGTTATGTTGCAGTGTGTTTAATCTCTAGCATTTCTTTTGGTTCTTTCTTAGAATTTTTCTTTCTCTACTTTCACTGCCCATCGGTTCTTACATGCTGTCTATTTCATCCATAGAGCCTAACCCTATTAGTCATGGTTGTTTTAGATTACCAACCTTATCATTCCAACATCCCCGCCATATCTAAGTCAAACTGTATTTTGTCTCTTCAGACTGAATTTGGGCCTTTTAGTGTGCCTTGTAATTTTCAGTTGAAAGCCGGACATGATATACCAGGTACTGTTTCCTATAGAGTTTTCTACTCGTGCGTTTCTACTCCTGTAAGTTGTGATTCTCGGTAACTGCCTGTCTGTCTCCAATTTGTGGCCTCGCTGATTTGATGTATCTAAGATGAAATGTTTATTTCGGCGCATTTCACCTTTTATTTGTTAGGATGGACTGACCACTTCCAAGCTCATCCCACGCTAAATAAAAATTTAAAGAAACAGAACCACATTTTATTTGAAGTCCACAGCTTATAAATAGTTCGTTTTGTGACATCGTTTTTTATGTATCCCCTGCAAAACTCAAAAAGACAGAAACCATGATCCTTACAGTCAGTAACTTATCTTTAGTAGCAATCTCCCACTCCTGGGACGGAGTAGGGAAGCTCGATATTTCAGATGTAATGAAAAAGAAATTGCGTCTTAGATGTAGTTAGTCACTTGAGCAGATAATGTGCTACTACTCTCTGGCCATTATTTCTGCTTGAAAATCCTTTACTGAGCTGCCGCTCTTAAGATACTACTAACTGAAGCTAAGCGAGTTTCATTTGTGCCCAGACACCCGCTCATTACCAGCTTACGCTCACGTGAATGAGTCCGTGAAGTCGTTCTTGAAATGTCCACGGGGAAACAACCCTCTCGTAGACGGTGTTTACCCACAGCAGCACCAGGCAGTGCGTGCCATCATTGCCTTAAGGGTTGCGGTGGGTTTGACTCCTATTAACGCTAATGAGCATCGCTCGGCTGCCTCTGCACTAGAACCCTGTCCCTGGGCTGTGTCCCCTTTGGGTGTGGATGGCTAATACAAGTCATTAGACCATAATGGTAAACATAACTGCTTGGAAATTACATTTCACCTTTTCCGCCTGCAGATCTCAAATCAAATCGCAAACAATTAATTGTGCTCATAACACTTCTGCAAGGTAATTTTGAAAAGCAATATATGAAGATGGCCTACGCCATTTCTGAAGTGCAATTTTGGCTGAAGGATTTGTCGATGGCTATCATGGCGATTCTTACAAACCCACGGTACACAATGGCAGGAAATGTAAATAGGACCTCAGATATAATTGGGTAAATAAATTGGCAGGTATATTTAACTCTTAAACATGCTGGTGATGACACAAGGCTTAATAACTCCAGAGTCATCTAAAGTATTCAGTTTGGGTTCTATTTCCATGACCTGTCATCAGCAGATACAATGTTCCTATTTTCGTTGTGAAACAATATTTATGGGACATTAAAGTACCTATTCCTCATCAATCCCCGCGCTGGGGAGGCCTGGTGCCCCAGGAAGATAGAGATGGTATCTAGATGGCTGGGACGTGGCGAAGGGCGATGACACAGCTAAGGACTGAGGAGAAGCTACTGGGCCTTATTTAACGGGATGAACTTAAACTCAATCTCCAGGCGTGGACGGCTGAGAAGATGCTCGTCCATACTGCTTGTCTGGCCAGGGTCCAGGCAATGAGAGGCAGGAGGCGGCCCAGTCAGGCAGGTCTCCGCTCCCTGGAACCTCGCGTTCCTATGGGAACACACAGAAAACAAACCGGTAGATCAGCAGTGCCCAGACTTTTTGGTCTGAGGACCCCTTCTTATTTTTAAAAATTGAGAGCCCCCAAACTTTTGTTTATTTGAGCTATGTCCACGGACAGAATGGCGTCAGTAGACATTCTTCGATCCTACACTAAGAATCTACAAGAGGCAAGCCCATAAAGACCGATTGCAATGTGAAATCTGAAATCACATCAATGAACTTTCCGGGGGGTAATATTCTGTATCTCACTTGCTCTTTGAGTGGATCTTTCACTTACTGGTTATTCTGTAAAACCCTGCATTGATTATTTGGAAAGTGATTCGTGGATTTATGCAGATCCTCCAAATGCTGGCACATTTCATTATATAACATATTATGTATAAGTAATCACATTTCCTAATATCACCCTGAGTACCTTGGAAAACACTTTAAATATTGGGAGACTGTGGTGGCAACGTGGGTATCCTCCCACATGGAGGGTGGCTAGTAGAGATGGGATGTGTGAGTCTGACCCTCAGAAAAGAAGTCTGGGATGGAGGTACCGATCTGGAGATCTCAGCTCAAAGTTGGCAATTAAGATCATGAGAGTCGAGTCCTCGTGAGGGGATGTGTGCCCTTAGATGGGAGATGAGAGCTCGCTCTCTTCTCCACATGAAAATGCAAGGAAATGACAACTGTCTGCAAACCAGGATGAGAACTCTCACTCCACACCAGACCGGCCACTGCCTTGACCTTGGACTTCCCGGCCTCCAGAACAAGAAAGAAATGTTTGTTTTGGGTTTTCTTCAAGACTATGGGGCAGAATAATCTCACGCAAGGCTTGATCATTGTCTGGAACAGAGCTGGAATCTTGAAGCAAATTGACATTTGGAGAGTGAGTGAGAAGCCCAGAGAGGAAATTGAGAAATATATTGTCATACCCCTGCTCCAAACCTAGACGGTGAAGTTCCCGCACAGTCATTATTTTGCTTATATATCTGTCGCTGCAAAAAACGATACTTTAATCATCGTGGTATCTACAGCAACCTGTAGGTAATACTCGTCAAATTAATCCATTGTATGAATCTGTTTTTCAATGAATATAAACTTATCAGTTAAATAAGCTTATCACTTATATTTTTCTTTTTTAATTTATACGTTCTTTTTCATCCCTGTTAGGAAACAGAAAGATAAGGTTTTGTAATAGAATTTATCTTCAATCTTCTGATTGCTTGAATGTTCTATAACCTCTGATTTGCTGTTTCTTGAAAAATATTCTTTCTTAAGATTGACTTTTTGATAAAGTCCTGATCTTAGGTGGTGGACAACATGAATAGAAGTAATTAAATATATCTCTGACTTGAATCAATAGGATTTTGCTGTCTTTTTTTTTTTTTCACGTCCTTAAAACTTCAGTTCTTAAAATGGATGGAAACAAGCCATTTAGTGAGTAAGGCACTAACAAAATTACTTAGGGCTGCATGCGTCTGAGGTTATATAATAAAGCCACCTACGCTTTTCAAAAATTACATTTTCATTCCAAAGCCCAACTCTCTAAAGCTATATGTTCAATATTATGGTTTTCATTTGCTATCAAAAAACATACTTCATTTCAAAGTTGTGAATAAAAGAGATACCATTGGAATTAGAAGAGGCAAATATAATTTTCAGTGATTTCAAACCAAGGTCTTCTGGATATTTGAGTTTTGGGCTTTTGCACAGGAGAGCGCCTTTCTGCCACATACCTTTCCTTCCCTGTGCTCCTGCCACGCTCCTTCGTGGGGTCCATGCGTGCCAGCCGCGCCCGCTGCTGAGTCTGACCTCAGCCTTCTGAGAGGAGGGGTCTGAGCACTTGGTCCAGCGCCACGCACAGCTTCGGTGGTGCCTCGCTGATAATGGGGCTTGTGGTCAGATTTATTACCTAATGTTGTGTGCAAGCACACAGGGCTCCTGTCTCTCTAAACTGGATGCCTCGCAGTGGCGTCTTCACCTGGTCGGCTGCCTCCTGAGTCACCACACGGTACGCTGGTCACAGAAATGCACTGAGGCCTTGAGCTATGGCCCCGTTTGCTAGATCCGGGCAAGGCTCTCTGCAGGGCCCACTGCGGGCGAAGCGTAGCACGAACCCTTGTCTTTGTAGGGTTGGAAGCATTCCTTTGATTTCCGCCTTTACAACTGTTTAATCAAAACCTTTCCCCAGCCAAGAGCAACTCATTGTTGGTATTTTGTTGGTTGTTTTTGTTTTTTAATAGCGGTTTTTACTGTATAATGCACATAACCTAAAATTACTGTTCAACCAAATTAAAGTTAGTTGCATCTAGTACACTCACAACGTTGTACAAACCGCACCACTGTCTAGTTCCGAGAAGTTTGCATTACCCCTAAAAAAACACCCCCGCCCTTATAATCACTTCCCAGTGCCCTCTGCCTCCTCTTCCTGTGTATATGGGCTTGCCCCTTCTGACATTTCATGTAAATGGAATCACGTAACATGTGGCCTTTTGTGTCTGGCTTCTTTCGCTTAACAAAGTACTTCAGGATTCATCCATGTTGTAACATGAATCAGCACTTTATTCCTTTTTACAGCTGAGAAATATTCTCCGGGGTAGACTTACCACTCCTTGCTTACCCACCTTTTAGCTATTGAGAATAGTGATGTTAGGGACATTCTTATACAAATTTTTGCTTGAGCACTTGTTTTCAATTATTTTGACCATAGTACTTACTAGTTACCAAATAAAGCTACACTGTCTAAGCTGTCTGGCCTTCCTTGACTCACTTATAAAATAAACACGTTATTAGCTGTGCTTCCCATCCTGCATTGTCCTGAAGCTCAAATACATAATGATTCTCAAGGCATCTGAAAAAAATCACAGTGTACTTTGTTACCCATAAGCATAATTCAAACTAATAACAATAATTATGATTTTTATTACAGTGGGTCCATATCACTTTTCTATTGAAGTAGGAAGTCTTACACACACATGACATTAAGGATTCTCCGAAGAACAATTCACATGCTGAAAGTGGAACCCCCAATAGTTTGGAGGTTCCTCAATAAGTTAAACACACAGTGAGAGCAATTCATTTGTAACCATCTGTTAATACCAATGGCTGGCATCCTATATAATAAAAGAATAATATGCAAATACACCCTAAAGGCGGAACAACCAGGAACAACCTATCGCTATGATGCACACTGACCACCAGGGGGCAGACGATCAATGCAGGAGCTGCCCTGGTTGTCAGTGCACTTCCACAGGGGAAGCGCCACTCAGCCAGAAGCCAGCTTGTGGCTGGCCAGTGCAGTGGTAGGAGCTTCTCCCATCTCCATGGCAGCACTAAGGATGTTCAACTAATGGGGGAGCAGGCCTAAGCTGGCAGGTGTACATCCCCTGAGGGCTCCCAGGCTGCCAGAGAGGTGTCTGACTGCCCGCTTAGGCCCAATCACCAGGGGAGTGAACCTAAGCTGTCAGGTGGACATCCCCGATGGGGTCCCAGACTATGAGAGGACATAGGCTGGGCTGAGGGACCCCACCCCCAACCCCACCCCAAGAGCACAAATTTTTATACACTGGGCCTCTAGTAGCTCTATAATGTCCCTATGTAGCATTTCTGTGTTAGGCAATTTCCAAAAGTGTATGTCTGAATGCAAGCAAGTATGTTCTTTATAGCATTTTGGAAGAGTTAATGGAACACATTCACATGCACCAAAAACATGCTGTTTTCAATGGCTCTGTAATGGAGGGCTGCCCAGTTTTATAGCCTCTTTTTTCTAATAATGATTCCATCAATACCTCCATCTCGCTATCTTCAGCTCCGCCAGTCAGCAAAGGATGGCAAAACCCCCTCATCATCACTTTCTTGATGTTTCAGAAATAATATTTGGAGCTAGTATTAGTGCAGTTCAACAACTTTAGCCAAGGATTTACCTCTTTCAACAGAGCAGGCATTTATGGAAACAGAGGAAGGGAGTGGATCGGGGTAGGAAACATTTCTCCGGTTTAAAGACCAGCTCACAGAACACAGGGCTGAATGAGAGTCACGTGGGTTAGCATTTCATATGGGGCCCCAGACGCCACAAGCCGCAGTGAAAATTATAGCCCTGGGTTGCATTTCTACCTGAGAAAAGCAAATGTTGTGATTTCTGTACCAAAATCAGATTTAGCCGGGCTGATTCAATAAGATGATGGTATCATTCTGAATGTTGCACTTCTCCCTGAGGTTTGATTAGTCGAGACACCTGAGCTGAGAAATGACTGTTGCTCGATCCTTCAAGGCGCACTTGGCAACTCTGATTAAATATTTATGTTAAATGCAGATGACTTAAAATATGTCCCAATCAAGACCGCGCTGGGTTGCCTCGTCAGCTTTAAGTACTGGTTCAAGGCGGCATAATTTGACTTTCCACTGACTTGAGTGGCACAGCCCACGCGTTTCCTGTAGGTAAAAGCAGGTCATAAGTCTTCGCTTCACAGGGTACGCTCTGAGCCACACGCTCGCTAGTCACACCCAGGACTGTCTGGAAGAATCCGCAGTTCCAGGTGCATTTTGTGGTTCCTCTCTTCACCCCTATTCTGAGACAAGTACAGCCCCATGCATGCTCTCTCTTAGAAACCAAACCGAAAAATACTTCCTGGAGGAACTCTAACTCACAATTGCTTCTCACCTTAAAAAATATTCTTAGCTCTTATTCCCAGCTGTTTGAGAATTAATATGTATTTCTTCAATTCAAAGGATTCCTATCAGGTTCCTTGAAACCATGCTCAATCCATAATGCATTTGCATTTGCATTCTCGCAGAGAGAGCCGCATTCTTATCTGACTAATTTTTAACGCAGGAACTCCGAATCATCTTTAATTTGCCATTTCTATTCTTCCCACACTCCCTTAGGCACCAAGTGTCACCAAATCGCCCCTGTAAGCTTTGTGTCTCTCATCTTTCTGCACACGTCTCACCAGACCCCCTATCCGCAGCCCCTGGGCTGGCTCAGGCCCTCACCTTCCCGCTGGACGGCTGCCACCACTCCAAGAGTGCCGGCTGGGGCCCAGGCAGCTCAGGGCTGGGGTCCAGGCTGCTGTGAAGGTGTGTGGGGTCCAGGCTGCTGTGAAGGTGTGTGGGGTCCAGGCTGCTGTGAAGGTGTGTGGGGTCCAGGCTGCTGTGAAGGTGTGTGGGGTCCAGGCTGCTGTGAAGGTGTGTGGGGTCCAGGCTGCTGTGAAGGTGTGTGGGGTCCAGGCTGCTGTGAAGGTGTGTGGGGTCCAGGCTGCTGTGAAGGTGTGTGGGGTCCAGGCTGCTGTGAAGGTGTGTGGGGTCCAGGCTGCTGTGAAGGTGTGTGGGGTCCAGGCTGCTGTGAAGGTGTGTGGGGTCCAGGCTGCTGTGAAGGTGTGTGGGGTCCAGGCTGCTGTGAAGGTGTGTGGGGTCCAGGCTGCTGTGAAGGTGTGTGGGGTCCAGGCTGCTGTGAAGGTGTTTTGCAGATGTGACTGGTGTTTACAAACCAGTTACTTGAAACACAGGCGATCCCCCTCAGTGTGGGTGGCCCGTATAATCAGCGGAAGCCTTCATGCCAAACACAGACTTTCCGAGAAGGAGTTCTGCCTCAAGACTGTAGCCGAGAGAGGCTGCCTGGTTTCCAGATGGCCTGGCAGATGCCAGACTTGCCAGCCACCACAAGCACAGGAGCCAGTGCAGCGCCTTAAAATAGCCCTACCTGCCTGCCAGCCGCAGAAGTCACATCCCCGCTCCTGTTTCCCGGGGCCCTGGCCGGCAGGAGAGCAATCTGCCTTGCAGGTGGACGCTGGGCTGACCACGGCATTCCTCCACCGGCCTCACACTAACCGCCACTGTGAGGAACCGGACTGGGCTCGGAGACGGGGAGTCAGGTCAGCTCAGAGACACCTGCCCAGCCCGCACGGCGGAGGGCCCGCTGGGCTCTGCTCGCTGTGACCTGGCCCCGGTGAGGACAGGACACAGAGCCGGCGCCTCTTCCACAGGTTTCTCAGCCCAGGAGGGAACACATCGATTCCATTGCGGTGATGGATGACCCCGCACGCACAGGAGAGCCTGGGGCCGGAGGCCTGGCTCCTCGCCTTCCCTTGGAGGCAGGCCTGAGAGAGAGAAAGATGCCTGTGTGCTCACACCCTGTCACACACAAAACATGCATCTTCTGGCAATAGCAACAATAACACTTCTGCATATACATTGAAGTATATTTCCAATTTAAGAAAATGTTGTTTTTGGAAGCAAAAAGCATGAAGTGTTTATTCTGAGGATGTGCGCCGGGGGGAATACATACCTTGGAGCTGCAAGGTGGGAGTTCAGTCCGGAACAGGGACAACGCGCCCCATTCCGGCCGCTGGGCTGTCCCCTGCCCGGCCTCGGGGGGGGGCTGCTCCATGCGGGTGGCTCAGCTGTCAGAGTGATGAAGGGAACTGGTGAGAACGCAGAGAGAGATGCAGGAGGGCAGGAATGAGGGGACCATGAAGGGAAGGGCCAAACACCACAAACAGGAATCCGGAGCCCCGGGCCCCGATTCTAACCACGGCCGGGGATTAGATTCGGTTTTCTTTTCAGTTTTTGCATTCCCTACGCCGCCCTCCACTCCACGCCAGCGCCACTCCATTGTCCTCAATTATAAAACGGGAATGAAGCCTGTAATTTTAATTAGCATATTTAAATGTTTCTGTTCTGTATGCAAGTGAACAAATTTTCATTTATGGTGAGCTATTTTTTTCTTTCGTATGTAATGTTGGACATGACCATTTTTTTTCTTTTCATGTGCAATATTGACATTTAACAAAATACCTTCATTTCTGATGATGACATGTCAGGAATGGCGCTGTCTGCACAGAACTGACCGCGCAGCCGGCCTCTCTGCTGGCGGGCACAGGAGTGCTTTCTGCGCTTGTGAGGTTCCTTTCCAGTTCCCTCCTCACTGCATCTGGACCAAACGATCGATCAGCGCCCCTCCCGCTCACCCTGACCCCCTCCTGCGCCCCTCCCCTGCTCCCAGGCCCGGGCCAAGCGGCTCCTTTGGAGCACAGCACAGGGCTCGCCATGCCAACATTGCCATGGTGATGACCGTGTGGTGCAGGCGGCACTGGGATTATCAGGGAGGTCACTCCCTAAACAATAGAGCTTTCTGCCCCTGTGTGTCCACCTGAAACCACTAGAAAATGGCATAAATGCAGCTGTAATCGATTTTTAAACTATATACAGTCGGTCCTCGAGTTACGCCAGACTCAACCTATGGCGTTTCATTGTTACGGCGCCATCTCCCATTTACTTATAAAAATAAAAAAGCTCCGTCATTTCTATGTCTGTACATATGTGCTTTATGTTTCTTATTATTTATTTACCACAAGTAAAGGTCGGGAATTGTTATCTCTCTTTTAATTTTTTTACTGGGTCACTGCATCACTGCTGTGGATGTGCTCCATGTGAGTGACGTAGGTGCTTATGTAGGTGGGATTCAATTTACGGTGAAAATTGAATTATGTTGCATGGTAGGAACAGATCTTCAACGTAAGCAGAGGACCTACTGTATATAACCTGTAGAGTGAACATATATATAAATGGCTAATATGCAGAGTGTCCCATTAGGGAGTTTGACCAGGAGACCTGGAGTTCAATTGCTCACTATGACATGCACTGACCACCAGGGGGCAGCGTGGAACATGGCGGGCAACCAGCATCAGTGTCAGGGCGCTGAGGGAGCAAGGGAAGGAGGAGGCAGGAAGTGGGGAGGCGGGGAACCTGATCAGCCCTGATCACAGGCCAGGCCCAGGGACTCTACCCGTGCATGATTATCGTCCACCGGACCTCTAATTTTTTTTAAAAAATGTTTTTGTTTCATTTGGCCAGACGTGGCATTTGTCTCTGCTGTTTCATGGCATCAGGGGTTCTCCTCCATCTTGACTCTGGAGCTCGACACCTCTTCTATAACCCCCATTTCATGTTCACCCATCACTCAGCTGACTAGACTCATGAGAAGACAGTTAACAAAACACAGAACAACTAGTCTCCCCAGAGCCCATCTCTGAGAGCAGGAATTATGGTTAATTTTCTTCCTATTCCAGTGTTTTGGCTGACATGGCAGCTAATCAATGGGTCTTCAATGTGAGTATAAAAACAATAGCACTAGGCCTGTAGACAGGAGCTTCTCAATCTCCCCTCCCTCTTCTCCGCCAGTTCTTCATCACCATCCCATGTCCCCCAAACTCGGAAAGGCGAAGTCAGCTAAACTGACTTCATCCCAGAGTCTCCCATGGGTTTCCATCTTACTTAACCTTCAGGGACAATTCGTCAAATTTGCAGAGCCACTTTGTCCAGCAGCAGGACGGGGACAGGGAAAGAGAGAGGGGATAGGAAAAGACCCACGCATCGGAGTTGGTCGAAGATTCAATGTGAGACCCAGGGTTAGGCAGCTATCCCGGGCCTGGCACATCGTCATTTCTCTGAAGACATTGCCATTAGTGTTACTCTGTGATCATTAACGACGCGAAGGATGTGCTTTTGTGTGTTTTCACCTGACAGACAGATGCTTCTCTTTAACAAACAACTGAAACGTCACATCCTTTGATCACTGTCCTGATCCCCTTTATGGAAAAAATAACAGGTTCCTTCCCAGATCTGTCACGGCCCGTGGGAAGACGCCGAACCGGCAGCAGAGAGAGTGAGGGGCAGAGTCACAGGGAGACTTATGGTGTCGACCTGCTCGCTACGTGAGCAATGTTTGCGCGAGGGAACGGGTAGGGAAGAAATGTGTGTCGACCTACAAATGTAATGTTTAAAAAGAGATTAAGAAAAGCAAAAAGGATCAGAATTTCAATTGGTGTTTACAGTATATAACTCTGTATGTGCACTGCATTAATAAAAATTAAAAAAACACACATCAAAATGTAATCTCCAAATATTAGTCTCTTTAGATTAATTTTAATCTCATCACAGTTAGCACATTTGCATGGAGTCATACAGCACATCTCCTATATACCTGTAGGTGCTTTTAAAAATTAATGCTATGACATAAACCTGTTTTGTGTCTATTTTTTTAATTAGCAATGTACAATGAACATTTTCTCTATTCAGTAGCTATTACTCTATGAGGCGTGTTTTCATGACTTCTTTGTGTGATGTTCTGGGCTCCAGGTGGGCCAAATATATAGGATTCCATGTGTCAGTAAGACCTGCAATTGCATTTGTTTGGGTGTCATCTCCATCTCTGGATAGGCAGAAGAACTGTACACTAGCAGTGAAAATTCATGGAAATACACAAAAAAGGAGATGATAAACACTTAAAATAATATTCACTCTCTCTTTTTCTTCTCTCTCTCTCCTCATATGTGTATATATGCCCTCTTATTCTATATAATAAAAGAGAAACGTGTAAATTGACCATACCTCCACTACAGTAACCAGCCTATTAGGAATGAGTATGGAAATTAACCCAACAAAGATGGTAGGTTAATTTGCATACACAGGGCCAGGTGGAGAGCAGAGCAGAAGAGCTGGTGGAGAGTGCAGTGGCTTGGGGAACGTCGCTCCCTAAGCCATCAGGTGGAGAGCAGAGAGGGAGAGCTGGTGGCTTGGAGGACTTGGCAGAGCGGAAGCCATGGGATGGAGACAGAGCAGGAAGGGAAAACAAGAACACGGGGGGTGGCAGGGAGATGCGCCAGGAATTCTGAGAATAGTAGATCTGGTGGCAACCCCAGTACCAGAAGCAGAAGCCCAGAGCATGGGGAGCACCAGGAATGCTGGGAATCCTAGTTCTGGTGGCAGACGGTCTCCTAGACTCTAAAGCAAAGTGAGCCTGGAGCAAGTGACTTGCGGTGGGGGATGGAGGGAAAGCAAAGGTGAGAGACATAAGTAAAATCAGAGTGTCTAGGAAAAATTAAAGGAAGATATCCTAAAACTTCCAGGAAATCTCCACCAATGAAGCAAAGCAAAGAAAATGCCTCTATTATTCTGTGAGCAACAAAGCAAACTGGGTTGGGGTCTCAGACAATTTGCTCATATGATTGCAAAGACAGTCCAGATCCCACCACTAGTCTATATAGTAGTCCATATATATATATATAAATAATTGTTAGCACCTTTTGCTATTATAAATATATTTTAAAAAATCATGGAAAAGTATGGGGAGGGAAATTGTTTCATTAAACTCTATGCAAAATTTAAGGTTTTTTAATAGACATTCCTAAACAGCTATACAAAATGTTTCTACATTTTATCCACTCCCCCATTCTTTCAAACAGGGAACGAGTGAGTAGTCAGGAGAGTAGAGCTTATCTTTCATTTTTCAATTAAAATTCCTTTAATTGCTACGAGCACAAATATTTTACATGCTGTTTCACTGAAGGGGGCATAAATTTGAAGATTTAAAATGGAGCCTAATTATTTGTCTGCAGTGTGTGTGGCATATAATTTACCCAACCGCTAACAAGGGTAGTAGAGGTATGTTTATGTGCCATGATTTTAGAAGTACATATCCTTCCTCATTTTAAATTCACTATTTAATTTTCATTTCATTCTCAACAAGGTGTATTGCTTCTTCATGTGGTATTGTTTTCAGACATATTCTTTGATATAAATCAAGAAGAGTGCTCTCTGGAGCTATTTCAACACCTGGTCACATGCTCACAGATGAAGGGAGAAAGGGGAGATTGATGCATAATGTGTGCCTGGTCAGATAGTCAAGAAGGAGATAGAGGCAGAGGAAATTGCCACAGGGAGCTTCCTGTCTGGTAGAACCTTGCCTTTCCTGTGCTGCTCTGGTCATTGGTTTGAGCCCGGAAGTGCTGCCACTTCTGCGATCACTTCCCTACTCTCTTCTCCCCATAGGTGACTTGGGGTCATGAGAAGGAAACAGACATTTCTCTTTATTTGCTTCCCAGATCCTCATGGAAATAAGCTACGAGATATCGAAAGCTTGGCTCCGGGCATAAGAATCCATTAGAAAAGCATCTGCCCCTCACTTGTTTTCTCTAAGCCCTCCCAGCAGAGCCAACACTGTCACAGTCCAGGTCCCACCAGAAGAACTGAAACAAGCCCGGGACCTTACCTGGCTACTGAGAGGTCGTTGCAACTGGAATTTCCAGCCACAGGTCTTGCTGGGATCTATGGATTCTTGGTATCTTACTAGTTGCAATTTGTCCATCAATATTAGGATTCTCCATGTGGATCTTAAATATAACTTAGACCTAAATGCATCTCATCCCAAATGCCACAGAGTACACACATCTGTGGGATCCTAGTTGAGAATAAAATCCTTTGTGGAATGATGCTGCAGAGGAATTCAAGGTAAGAGAAGGCTCGTGGCATCTCCAGGGGATACATACACTGACTGTCATGAAGGTCAATCCTGAAGAAAAAGAGAAGGGATGGCCACCAAGGTCACCTTGAAACAAACTCTGGTGGACAGCGAAACTCACTGGACTTCTGCCTGAGCAGACTCGCAATCATGTGTCCCATTTCCTCTCATCCCCGGAAGTGGGAGTCTGAGACTCCACTGCACAACCATTCTTCCTCATAGAATGCTCTGCCAACGCTGAACCTGTCAGAGGTCACAGTCTGAAAATAATTCAGACCAAGTGTCCTCCAGTCATATTCGGAGAGCAAGGAAAGGACTCCTCCTGCAGTGTTTATCAGATATGCTATCTCCCTTCTTACCCAGTTAGACCATTTGTGTATACACCGTGGATACTTTTTTTCTTTTATCACATTGTGTATGTGTGTGTCTGTATGGTGTCAGCACACCTGTCACTAAGCCATTCTACTCTCAAAGAAGGAGAATCCCAAGCATTTACAGATTCATGGAGGGCTAAATTGGATTTCTTGCCCCAGAAAGACTCCCTGTATTGTAGTCTATGAGCCGGGTGAGGCGATTAGTGGAGATCTATTAGTTGGATAAAGGACACTGGTAAAAGAGACAAACTAGGGGTTGTATTGAGTCTTACTCAGATTAGTGAACAGATGTTTCAGTTTTCAATAATTCAAAGATACCCTAAGATAACAGCCTTGACAATGTGTGCTTTGTACAGCGTTTCAAATTATATAAACGTTGACAATGTTAATATACAAGTCACTCTCAAGACTGGAGGTGAAAAGTGATGGGGGAAATCATTTATTACAACACTCATGAGATTAAATTCTTCATCCCCTGAGCCTACTGCGAAAAGTCCTTATGTTTTATTCCAGTGTATAGTTCAAATCAATTAAACTGCTGGATAAATAAAGAATGCTTCCTGTAAATAATGCAAGGAGTTATTTGGCCAGTTTCACATTTCCTCTATGTGAATGATTCTCTACGTTGGCTATATAACCCACAGTCCTACATGTTACAACAAGAAAGCACTGCCAGAGATTTTCCTTTAAAAATAATTTGAGTTATTTGGTCAAATCTACATAAAAACTTGTACATTTTCCCTCGTTAATGCAGAAATAAAACTAATATCTTTCTCTCTCACTCTTTCATATATATATATATATATATATATATATATATATATGAATGAACATATCTAAAGACAGTTGCCTGCCTTTAAGAATATATTGCAATTATTTATTTTAAAGAAAACCATTAAAAATTTTGTACATTTTTACATCTATATTTTTTATTTAATTTGTGACCAAAATCATCAAACCTCATGGATTTCCCCCAAATCAACTCTTCTAGATGTTATTTTTATCACAGTAAAACCTGCTAAGAGAAACTATTACTTGACAAACTACATAAAGCAAATGCACACCTGGATTTAGGGAGTTGGGAATGGGAACCACTGCAGTTCGGACAGAAGGGGTTGTACAAACAATGGCGGAGGAGAGTGACCCAGGCGGCTGTGTAATAAGAGTTATTAGGTAACAAGAACTGTGCAGTCCTGGCTGCCCATTGACTCTAAAGCCTCCAGTGGTACAGGAATGGCCCAGCCCGGTGCCTTCACAGGACTGAGGGCTTCCTGCTCCCTGGGAAGCACCCAGATGAAGGTCTTCTCTAGGACTAATCAGTCATAAATAAGCTCAAAAATAAGCTTGGAAAAGTGGCACCGAGGAGAGAGCCTATGACATTGGCCAGAGAGAAGGCAAAAGGTTCCAAGTGAGATAAGGGGACTCAGATATCTTGGGGTCCAGCATATGACCCTGACTTTCTGACATAGATACAATAGATAGATGATAGATAGATAGATAGATAGATAGATAGATAGATATGATAGATATAGATAGATGATAGATAGAGATAGATAGATAGATAGATATAGATGATAGAGATAGATAGATAGATAGATAGATAGATAGATAGATAGATAGAGATAGATAGATAGAGATAGATAGATAGATAGATAGATGATAGATATAGATAGATGATAGATAGATAGATAGATAGATAGATAGATAGATAGATAGATAGATATTTTAAGGCTTTTCCAGGGGTGAGCGGCACTGCCTACCATGGAGTCTAATTGTAGTGACAAAAAAATGCATGATGCTTAGTCTTAATTTTAATATGAACATCTTATTGATGTGGAAGTCACAGTTGTTTATCTACCCAATGGCCATTTCCTCCTTGCTGTAGCCACTGGCCCCTGGCTTTGTTCATCCTCCTCTGAGCAGCCATGCCCTCCACGGGAAGCTGGCGTCACCCAGAGCCAGGAGCTGTGCCCATCAGCCTTGGGAAACTATGATGGTCTCATTCCCTCACTGAGTGTGGGACCCATGTGGGCATGAACCAAACTCTGCCCAGCAGAAGCTAAGGACAGCATGCTGGAAGGCTCTCAAAAGGTTTTTCTCATTTGTGATAAAACACATGAGATAGGGGTTTACTCTATTCTGCCTCTTGGTGCATGTGACCATTCGCAGGGAGGCAGCCATCGTGGCATTGTTAGGGGAATCGTAAAAAATTGCAGAGGAGGCACAGCTGGCATAGCTCCATGGTTGAATAGTGACCTATGAACCAGGAGGTCACAATTCAGTTCCCAGTCAGGGCATATGCCTGGGTTGCAGGCTCCATTCCCTGTTCAGGGCATGCAGAAGGCAGCCGGTCCTGATTCTCTGTCATCATTGATGCTTCTCTCTCTTTCTTCCTGCCCCCCTTCCTCTCTGAAGTCAATAAAAATGTGTTTTTAAATTGCAGAGACAGTGCGCAGGGATTGTGATAACAATGAGACTTTCAATGAGACGGCCATTGCCCCTCCATGTCACATTTCCCTTTTGTGATATCACAACGCCTTTGCTGCTCACGCCACTTTTCACATGGCGTCCATCGTCTGCAGACAAAACATTCTCCTGCACATGCTAGCGGGTTGGAGGCGGGAGGCGAGGCTGTGAAAGCAGGTCAAGACGAGATTACCCGGGAGGCAGAAGCCCGGGCAGGGAGGGTGGGCCTGCCTTGGCAAGCAGTGGAGGGATCATTGATGATTTCTGAGCAGAGGAATGACACCATCCGCACTGTGCTTCAAAGGATTAATTTAGAAGTTGTGTGTGGGAAGGACTTAAGAGAAGGCTCAGAACATTTCATCACTTGGAAGGCATTGTTGAATATTCATAAAAGCTAGTTTACCACTCAGCATAAATACTTTTTAAGCATGAAGTAAAATACAGTATGTGTTGCCATGGAAGTGAGAAAGCCCAGGAGAGATCATGACAAGCAGGAAAGAGGGTGCCATTGTAATTCAAATTGGCATAAAGCTTTCTAGAATTTAAGTACCTTCTAGGTGGAGTATTTTGAATACACGAGGAAATGATTATGGTTATTTTATAGTTCTTGCCAAGAAAGAAAGTAACAATAGAGGTTTTCACACATGAGACCTACAAAGCCAAACAAGATCAAGTTCACACGGTCAGGAAGCTGAGTGGGGTGGGAAAGAGGGGATGAGTCCACGGATAATAAAGGGGCAGGACCGCACACAATGCTGAGGTTAGTGTCAGCATTTGCTATGATTGTAGTTGCTGGGGAGGGGGTGGGGGTTCCCAGCCTTACAAAAGGTTCAGCATTCTGGAGAAAGAAGCTTCCTGTAGATGATTAAGGAGGAGTCCGTGGATGAAAGATAGTTTTGAGAGACATTGGGGGTCAGAGGAGCTTCAGCTAAAGGAAGCTAAAGACTCTCCTTGTCTAGGACCCTGTGCTACTTATTACAACACAATTTGTCCCAAGGCAAGATGGAGACATACACTTCAAAGGGTAAAATATCAAAGGGTTTACAGAGATTTTCAGTGTGGGGAACAGCCCACAGCTGCTCAGGTGTTTAGCCAACAGGAGGCAATTAACAATCTGGCTGTTAACAATCCTATTCAGCTTTGGGGGAAGTGCAGGTGAACTACATGTGACTCAACTTTGTTGAGCTCTCCAAGCTTCACCAACATTTTGGTGAAACTCTTGTCATTATTACCTGCTGGGACTGGTTCTCGGCAGTAGTCATTCTGATAATGATTCAGCTAAAATCTAGTGACCCCGGTTAAGGGCTAAGCCTTGTGTATAACAGACAGGGCACACGGCTTCTCTCTCTCTCTTCGAATATCACTTATACTCTCTGTGATGATGAAGAACACAGCATCATGCCCTGCCTGGCCGGTGTGCATTGACCTATGAACCAAGAGGTCACAATTCCATTCCCCATCAGGACACATGCCCGGGTTGTGGGCTCGATCCCCAGTAGGGGGTGTGCAGGAGGTAACCAATCAATGTTGATGTTTCTGTCTCATCAATGTTTCTATCATTCTCCCTCTCCTTTCCTCTCTAAAATCAGTAAAAACATTTTTTTAATCTTTGAAAAATAACCCATCATTGTGGAATTCAGAGAGAGGAGAAATACCAATGAGTGAGAAACAAAGCTGTAACGTAGGAAAATGGAGAAATCAGAATTATGCCTACACTTTCAAAACTATGAGTGAATAAGAAGTTTGGAAAGGATGGTAGGTATATGGATGTCAATCAAACATAGATAAGTATTTAAGTGTTCTGAATTTGAAAAAAGGGTTTTGAGCAATTATTTAGCAGGAAAATTACTGTATATAAAAAGGAAAAAGAGGTGATGGAAGCCCCCCAAATTTCCTTACTCTGAATACACATAATAAATGCTATATTAAGTCAACGCATGGGAAGGTCTGGGATGGAGGGTGAGGAACAAACACTGGAACTTCTTTGAACATACAACTTAGAACGGCACCTCACACGGCCTGGTGGTGACATTCTGAGCAGCACTGCAGGTTCCTCAGTCCCACTCATCACTATTGCTGGCATAGACAGACGTGTGTGTGTGTGTGTGTGTGTGTGTGTGTGTGTGGTATGTGTGTGTGTGGTATGTGTGTGTGTGAGCGTCTCCATATCCTCCCTCACTGGAGAGCAATAAATGAACTAAAAGAATTAAATAACAGACAGAAGCTCAATCAATTATGAAGGGGTTCTTGAACCTATAATCTATATTCACAAACCTAAAGTAATATCCCAAAAGCTGTGGTTCTCTGGGCTCTGCCCCTTTAACTTCTGGAGGGTGGGGAGGGTGGGTTGGAGGGTGGGGAGCTGAGAATTTGCATTTTCCACATTTTCCAGGGGAAGCTGTCTCCTCACGGTGAGACCACAGCACACAAGCAGAGGACTCAACACATGCATCTCTCCACATGACCACGGTCCCACCCAAACCCACACCAGCACTGCCCCAAACATCTCAAAGAAACTGTCTAAAGAGGGTGTGTTGCATCCATACAATAGAATACTACTCGGCCACAAGAAAAGATGAATGCTGCCATTTGCGATGACATGGATGGACTTGAGAACATTGTGAGACACAGACCAGAGGGCAATGGGTGGGGCGGAAGAAGAGTTAAACATCTGGTGATAAGTATATGGTGACAGAAGAGATCTGCCTGTGGGCAGTAGGCACACATGCCATAAACAGATGATGTATCATAGAAGTGTACACCTGACACCTATATGATTTTTATTAACAATGTCACCCCAATGAATTTAACATGAATAAATAATAAAAGCAGTGTACCCATTTCCTGACCTTCCATTCCTTCTCAGGCCACTTCAACTTGGAGTTCACTCCCGGAGCTGCTGGGTGGGGTGTGTAGAACTCGGCATCCAAGTGCCCCTCTCTCCTGGCTGACCGCACACCTTGCTGACCGCTCTGCATTCCCGCTTTGGGTGATGGCTCGCTTCCTTGCTTTCTCTCAGACACCAGTGTGTTTATTTATCACCCTCAGGAGCAGGGGGAGGTGGAGAAGCCCTGAGGGGCAATCAGGGCCAGCAGCCGCCACTCACCTCCACTTATGACACAGAGCAATCGGGGCTGGCGCTGGGTGCCAGCAGCAGGTGTGACTGGGGCCAGCGCCAGCAGCAGGTGCAAGCACTGGGTGGGATCTCAGCACACGGGAACAAAGAATTTTCAGTAACCACCAGAGGCTCCCCCAGTGACAGCAACCAGCACCCCGCCTTGGTCTGACGCCCCCACTCACCTGCTCCACCATCCTGCTCCACCAGCCTGCCATGTTCCACATGCACCCCCTTGTGGTTAGTGCACATCATACTAACCGGTTGTTCTGCTGTTCAGTCTATTTGCATATTAGGGTTTTATATATATAGGTGTTAAAATATGCATGCACACCAGATGCTAATGAACATATTATACAAAATATACTGATTTTTATTGCTAGTGTTTCAGCCTTATAGTCATTTTGAGAAACTCTTTATGCTTTTAGGTTTCACTTCTTTCCTCTATCTCTGTTACCCACGTGGAATTGGTTTAATGTACATGTTATGATTTGAGAATATAATTATACTTTTTATCTTTTTTCTTCTTTTAAAATTTAAATATATATATATTCATTAAAAATTCAAGTGATTCGATAAGCCTTTGAGTAAAATGAGGCAATGATTCATACTGCTTTCTCCCCACACCCAGAACCCACACCTAAGAGGCTACCACTGCTTATAGCTTTCCAAACCTCTGTTCTTTTAAATATCATTTGTGGTCTAGTTTCATCTTTTTTTAATCAAATTTTATCAATAAATTATGCCACAACTTACTTTTTCATGCTGAACATTTGCTTAATGGTCATTTCATGTTATCAAAACAGCATCGTTTTTCTTTGAAGTTACATTTTATTCCAGGGTGTGAACGTTCTGTAATGTATTTAACTGCGCAACCACAGATGGTGTTTAATTCGTTCCTAGTTGTTCGTGTGTGTGTGTGTGTGTGTGTGTTTATTTTATTTTATTTTTTTTGCAAATAATATTGCAACAAATATCCCTGTGCACCCTTTATTTTGCTTATAAGTTATGACGTTTACAGGACTAAATCTTAAATTTTAAGTTGTAAATTAAATGTTGACAGAGACTTCCCAACTGCTCCTGGACAGTCTGCATGGTTCTACACTCTCGCCAGCAGTGTGTCAGAGTCACCCTTCCCCCACGTCCTCCCCAACTTCGCACACCTAACAGGCCATTTTCCCGGCTAATTGACAAGAAATCGTATCCACTTCTATTGGTTTGCATGGCCACGCTCTCCCGGGCATGAGCAGTGTTAGTAAGAGGTTGGGTTTGCCTACCTGGCACGGTGCCTGCGAAGTTGCCACCTGGGACCCTGCCTGTCTGTCCCTGCCTCTCCGGGAGCAGCCGCTGGCCCCGTGGCCTTGCCCTCTCGGGGATCTCAGAAGTGCTGGCTTTACCTCTGTTTGCTTCTCACTCACGGTGACAGGCCGGTAATTTCCACACTCCTTACTCGCCGGACCGACAACTAGGTGTTCTAGACTTTTTATGTTCAGCCTCGCTGTGCTTCACAGAGAAGGAAGGGAAATGCAAGCTGAATCCCAAGCTTACTGTTTCTGAAGGTCATGATCAATGTGTATGAAAACTAACAGGAGCGTTTACTCCTCCTGATTTGTGTCTCCAGCCTTAGCTGATCCTTAGGCGCTGTTTTCCTGGCATGACTGTGACACGGGTCAGCCCCACGGGGGCCTCTGTCACCAGGAAACGATGACCTCACTCTTCTGTGCAGCTAATCCCGTTAGCTCCGTATTCCGCCGAGAAGACGCAATCAAGTGTTCACAGGTTCTCTCTCCTTAGATCCAGACGCCCATTGCTTGGCCATCAGATAAATGCTCTTCTAATTCGATGTGGGGAAAACTGAAAATGCACACCAATCTTGTTTGCATTTGCTGAAACGTTCTTATGTCTGTTCGGAGCACAGCGTCGTTCTGCAAATGAGCATCCATCTGGCATAGCGGGAAGATAATGCATCCTTGGCTCTTAACTTCCTCTTTTCCCATTAGGCCACGCGAGGAAGGGAAATGAGTTCGAGGCTCTCCTTTTGATTTATGGCCTAACTGAGCCCATTTACACTGAGAAAAGTGCAATTTTAATCTTATACACTTCAATAACCGCGCGCACACGTATGTTCAACCTTAGAGGTAGTCATAAAAGGGACCCACAGTGGAGGTTCTAAGGGAAGACTAAAGGACAAACACACACTGAAGTTTCACTTTTTAGCAGTGTTGTTCGGAATCCTATTGCCCACAATTAAGAGTATGTTTCTAGTATTTCGTAAGGTGCACATCCTTGAGTTTAGCCTTCCAAAACTGTTTACCTTTGACATTTCCTCACCATTTACAATAGGCTCGTGTTTATCATGGTAGGACATTATGCAACCGTTTTAAAATCCTGTGATTTAAAAGCCCTGCGCAATGGCATAAACGCCTCCAACATTTTTTCCTCATATTCGGGTCTTTGACATTATTATTCCTAAGATTCAAAATAGATCAACTAATTTTTTTCATGAATGCTTTTCTTGAAGAAATTCTGAGTCCCACCATCACAGATTATTAAAGTATATTACTGCATAATTTATTTCTCATATTTAGCAATTACTTAACATATCACCCATTCATTTTGAATGATAATTTCCTCATTACCTTCAGCCTCCCACCTGTCAACAATATATCCTATAGAATAAAAGCCTAATATGCTAAGTATCTGGTCGGTCATCTGGTCACTAATTCAACCAATCAAAGTGTAATATGCTAATGATATGCTAAGCCCACTCAACCACTCGCTAGGACATGCACTGACCACCAGGGCACCAGGGGGCAAATGCTCCAACCAGTAGGTTAGCTTGCTACTGGGATCTGGCTGCACAGGACTGAGGCGAATCAGACTGGAAATGCCCTAGAGCCCTCCCACATCCCTCTTTGGCCCTGATTGAGCACTGGTGGAGTCCTTTAGCCTGGCCTGCACCCTCTCATAATCTGAGACTCCTTGGGGGATGTAAGAGACCCAGTTTTGACCCAATCCCACAGGCTAGGCTGAGGGACCCCACTGGTGCACGAATTTGTGCACCAGACCTCCAGTATATATATATATATATATATATATATATATATATATATATATATATTTAAATGTACCAGATGCCCATTAGTAACGTTTTGAAATTTTGGCATCTTAGTGTTTTCTTCTTCTTTTGACTCAGTGCTGTTTTCTTCTCTTATTTTCTCAATTGCTGAAAATCCTCTACTTAAAAATGGTTCTGTGAGTGCACCTGCATGGGGCAAAACCCTTCATCTACCTTCGAATGACACAGTTGCACTGAGAGCAGAGGCTGTGAAAAGTCAGTTTAGCAGAGATAAGCCTGGGGTGAAACTGATGAGCCAAAGGAGACAGGATAAATTAAAGACATTCAGAAGCAGACACTCCTAATAGGTCTGTGAGCCACGATACAGAAAAACAGAAACACACAGAGCTTTGATGCAATCTAATGCTAGGAAACACAACCAGCAGCATGAATCACTGAAACATAAATGCATTTCAAATGAAATTAATTTTAGGGAACGCTATGACTTTAGAATAAGTCTATTTTGGATGAGATAAAGGAAGACATAATGCCCATTAAAATAGAAAAATAGAACACAAATTTGTAAGACAAGTTAAGAAAAAAAGATTGGGCATACTACGGCATAGATAGATAGATAGATAGATAGATAGATAGATAGATGATAGTAAATAGATAGAGTATTGTAGACTTACTATTATTCAGGTAAAGAACATTATAATTCATAAAGATGGCTATTTTTTTTTATCATTTCCATTTCAAAGACCAAACAACTAAGAAAAGAACATGGTCAGTGACCTGCCCAAGGTTACACAGCTAGTAAGTGACAAGGTGGCATTTGTGTCCATGCAGTTTGGTTGTGCAACCCACACTATCAACAATTCCACTTTTCTCTGTTCTCCTTTCCCCATGATTTCCCTCATTTTCCCTCCCCACTCCACCTTCCTACTTATTAATTAGGTACATTAGTTACTCACCCTTGCTTGTTTACTATTGCCTAATTAGTTGTTCAAGATGATAGTAGTGTTAAAGAATTTCATATTATTTCCCCTAAAGTTCTTTGTATATGTGATGGGTAAGGTTATACAAGTAAATAATTATTAATGATTTCCATAGAAGATAAAAAAAAATTTCCCATTTATATTTATAAAGCTTATTCAAATTTTTGCTATTACAATAAAATAATATTCTAATTCATGAATCTTTATAGATATCTGTGCACTATATTACTTTTATATAAGAGAGACCTAGAAAACATACTACTAATAAAAATGAACAATTATTCATGTAAATATTATCGCATACTTCTAATTCTGCGCGTTGCAGTTTATTTACTTACCAATAACATCAGCTTATTTTGTTTTGTCTTTCTGATCCACAGTAATTTCTAACACACTCTGAATGATAACGTTATCTAAAATAAGCTACAAACAATTGCTGTCACAGTGTTTTTATTTGTTAGTGATATCTCTTTCCTATCAATATGTTAATTTTCTTATAACTCCTGAGCTTTGTTGGGTTTGTAATAAGCGTGCCATTCCCCCAGGCTGGATCTTTAGGCTCCTGTATTTCCTTCTAATATCCAGGCCTTTTCTTATAGGGAAATGTGATCATTCCCTCTTGGTTGCATTTACTTCTGTGTTCATCACTTATCTCTTGTCCTCGCCATGTTTTATTTTTGCTGATGCTTTCACAACTTTGACTTTTATTTGGTTTATGAAGGTTCCCAAGAACTTGGTGGTTATTCCTCCCTGGGTTTGAGTAGCAATGGTATCGTTGTATCTAAGGTGCATGCCCGCTACCAGCGGTGACTCCAGCATGGATTCTCTCCACTGATTCCATCTGCCAGGCTGGTGTCCCTGCCCCTGTCTGCAGGGCCACCGGAGAAAGCCCTGCTCTCTCCCTGGGGGCTGCTTCAATGGAGATGCTTTATCCATCTCAGTGAAACTTGGTCTGTAAGTGAAGGGAGAAGAGGAGGTTAGCATCCACCTCCTGACCATAGATGTTCATTTCCGTAGAGGAAAGCTGCCAGCCAGCCTCTCATGCCCACTTTCTGTCTGGTGCAGGTGGCACTGCATTCCTCAAAATTCATCCCATAGAGGATTTCATAAAAAATAGCCCTGGCAGCCGAAACCGGTTTGGCTCAGTGGATAGAGCATTGACCTGTGGCCTGAAAGGTCCCAGGTTCGATTCCAGTCAAGGGCATGTACCTTGGTTGCGGGCACATCCCCATTGGGGGATGTGCAGGAGACAGCTGATCGATGATTCTCTCTCATCGATGTTTCTAACTCTCTATCCCTCTCTCTTCCTCTCTGTAAAAAATCAATAAAATATATTAATTTAAAAAAAAAAAAAGAAAGAATAGCCCTGGCTGGTCTGGCTCAATGGATAGAATGTCAGCCCAAGAACTGTAGGGTCATAGGTTCGATTCTGGTCAAGGACACGTACCTCGGTTGTAGGCTCAATCCCCGGCCCAGTCAGGGCGTGTGCAGGAGGCAATCAAATAGTTGTGTATCTCTCGCATTGATGTTTCTCTCTGTGTGTCTCTCCCACTCCCTCTCACTCTCTCTAAAAAATAAAAAATAAAAATTTTAAATCAATGGAAAAATATCCTCAGGTGAGGATTAATTTTTAAAAAAGAATATGTGGCAAATATATACCATGGGATTCTACTCAGCCATCAGAAAGTATTAAAAACTGCCATCTTTGACAACATGGAAGGACCCTGAGACTATCATGCTACGTGAAATAAGTAAGACAAAAAAAAGTTAAGAGCCGTATGATTCACTCATAAGTGGCATATAAAACTGAAACCAACAGGTGAACAAACAAGAAAAACAAATAAACAAAACTCATAGACAGACAACAATATGGTGGCTGCCAGAGGGAAGGGGGCTCAGGGGTGGCAAAGGGCAAAGGGGGTCAAATAAATGAAGAAGATTTGACTTTGGGTGGTGGGCACACAGTGCAATGAATGGAGAATTATCACGTGAAACCTATACAATTTATTAACCAACTAGAGGCCCAGTGTGCAACTGAAATCGTGCGAGGAGGTGCCCCACGGGGGCCAGGATCGACTCCTGACTTGTGCAGCGCCAGCCACCACGGACTCAGGCCAGACTAGCACCACCCACGGAGGGCTGGGACTCGCGCCTGACTCACAGCATCCCCCAGCCCCCCTGCCTGTGTCCATTCCGGGGCCACCCAAGCTGCAGCACCAGCTCGGGCAGGTCCCCCTGCCTCTGTCTCTGTCTCCGCTCTGGGCCTCGCCTGCAGGAACAACATCCTCCAGTCTGGTCGTGACCCATTACAGAGTCCTGGCCTAATTTGCATATTACCTCTCTCTCTCTCTCTCTCTCTCTATATATATATATATATATATATATATACCCAATAATAGGGGGGAAAAACTTCATAAAAGTGGTTGACAACAAGCTTCCCTAAGTCACCAGAGATAATAACCATTTGTTTCCTTTCGGTCCTATTTTTATCAGCTCTTGGTTTTTTTCAATGTGAAACATCTGTTCGCATAATTCCACTTCAAAAATCCCCTTGATGAGACTTTGAAATATCGCCTATGCTTTCTGTTAACTATAGAGGACAGCCATTATATAAGCATATCTTTTATTTCTTCCTTCAGATTTATGCACATATTAGTCTCAATATTTCAGTGGTGTATTCTACTCTAGTGAACATCAATGTTATCCCTGACAGATTTAATCATTTGACCCATGGTTTATTCTTCCATAAAAATGGAAAGTTAAACTTGCCCAAGTACCACTCAATAATTCAGAGGATCCGCTCATTCACATAAAGAAGGTAAAGAATTGTCCTCTTCTGAGCCGGTTCCAGAAGGCACCTCTTCTTAGTATGGAGAAAAGGGATAGGAAAGCAATCCTACAAAGGACTGTGAAAACTGGAAGTTGCTGGAATGTTTCATTTACTCTCTTTTTGTTTTGTTTATTGTTTGCTTTACATTCCAACCGTCTTTCAGATGGTACACCAAACGTCAGCCATGTTAACATGAACAGAGGCTCCAAGCACAGGCCAACGAGGCACTAAGATGGGAGGGGAAAGGACTAGACAGACAGCACTGGCTGAGGGAGCGCATGAGAAGCAGGAAGCCCGTGCGGTACCACATGGGAGGAGAGGCAGATGGGGCAGCCTCTGGGCCGAAGGAGCTGAGGATGCGGGAGCTGTTGAGACTGCCCTGCTGGCGTTTCCATTACCACATGCCATCCGGGGAATGTGCTTAGCACTCCATAAAAGTGGTTGAATTATACACGTGAAACCTATACAATTAGCACGTGGAGTGTTAATGACAGAGCGGTATCTGTAGTCCCTGGGATTTTGTCTTGAGACATCACTGGGGGAAGGAATGTGTGATTTACAGCGTGGTGGGCATTCCCGGTGGTAGGGTACTGATATGGTACACGATGTAAGGGTCAGTCTGACATAAATCACCTGGCCTCGCAAGAGTGCAATATTGCCGTAAGAGCCTTGTCTAGGTTCTAATGCTCAGACTTAGTATTCTACTCCTGATCCCTCTGTGATTTTTCTTCAGTATTTAACAGAACAGAAACCCAGAGCATGCTACCATTATGCAATGTGACAAATAGCACTGCATCAGCAATGATAGTGTAGTCCATAAATGTATCCAAAGAACATGCTCTACACCTTACACCGTGTTCTATGTCACATGTATTCCATTAAAAAGTGGGTTCCAAGACTGAGCAAGAAATATTGGAGACCAGAGGAAAGCAAGATGATCACACGGAGTCAGGCCCAAAAGACAGCTGATGTCCATGGTCCCGTCCAATGTGAAAAGAGGTTGGATATCATCAAATCCCATCCAAGCATGTCACACTAACAAAGCATCCGGCCCGCCGGCCACAAGTTTGACATGCTTGGTGGAATCGGAGTCACAGAACAAACTGTGGCTCTGGAAACAAGAGCGTTCTAGAGATACTGAGACCCGCATTTTACAGGGGCTGAAAGCGGGCCAGCCAGTGGGGCCAGTTCTGGGGGGACCCCAAGCAGGGTTCAGGAATTCCTCCATGCATGCTACCTTGAGTGTTAAAAACACCATTCCCCTCTCACGCTTTTGTGAGTTTTAGCACAGAACCCTACCCGCCTCTCACGGTGAAGCCTGCAGGGAAGTTACGTTTGTATATACTGTATATACATACTGTATCTTACAGAACATTTATTTGGTAAACCACAGAGGTAGAAGAAGTAATTCCTAGAAGAAATGGGCTTAGAAAAAAGTTATAGACGTAAAGGAAGAGTCTATATATTTTAATTAATCATTTGCCTCTTCTATTTGAGGATATAACCTGACTTTTATATAGGGAATTTTCCCAATCCCTCTCATATTATTCTCTACCCTTTCAATCCTTATGTCACATTCTTGAGTATTATAAGAAGTTTCCTGGCCCTAGCTGGTTTGGCTCAATGGATAGAGCATCAGCCTGTGGACTGAAGGGTCCCAGGTTCAATTCCGGCCAAGGGCTCATGTCTGGGTTGCAGGCTGGATCCCCAGTAAGGGGCATGCAGGAGGCAGCCGATCAGTGATTCTCCTCTCATCATTGATGTTTCTTTCTCTCTATATATCCCTCTTGCTCCCTTCCTCTCTACAATCAATAAAAATAATAATAATAACAATAAGAAGAAGAAGAAGAAGAAAAGAAGCTTCCTGTTGCACAGTTCGTTTCTGCCTGCCGTTCCCTCATTACTGACCAAATGTCTCCTGGCTATATTCTTACATCATCCGCAAGTCTCTTCACCTTCGCTCTGCCATCTCTCAGGATGCATCATTTCTTAACCATTTCTTGAATGTTTGGACTGTCCTTACCTTCAGATAAGCAGTCTTCCTCTCGAGCTACTGAAGACAGTGACAGCTTATACTTGTGCGAACTCAGGACACCTCCTTGTTGCTCTTCTGAAGGGAAGTGTTTCATGGTAGGTCTTCATATTCCGAAGTTTCCCTTCATGTTGAAGAACAGTGAGTGAGGGAAGGGTTTCAGCACCCTGAAGCTGAGCAGCACAGAAAGGCAGAGCTGCACGTGGTACCCAGTGGACAGAATCAGCACAGGCGACTCGTATCAATATCCAAAACACAGAATGGCATCAATGTGAACCTAAGTTTTGGAAGTTCACGCAATGTGTAATGAAATAAAGTGAAGATGAGCAATTGCTTAAGTGGTTTGATCAATCAAGAATGCCAGAGTGGATTGAAGTTGAAAAATGTTGAGTTGTCCTGATGAATGCACTTTTTAATTCAATTCATTAAACAATGTACTCTCAAGCACTTCGTGTAATATCACTTTCGTGGATGAAAAGGAAGAGAGTTCTGCGCACCTGGCTCACTAACATATCCCTTCTTATTCACTGTTAACTGTTAATAGTGATAACTTAATCTGCTATGCTAAATATATTCTAGAGAGATGTATTAATTATCGACAATGTTTAAAATGACCAGTGATATATTATTATGCTGTAATATCAACAAAACCTATATCAAAGTAATGTCAAGAACCCAGGATAAACCAGAAGATTTTTAGTAAATATTCAACAATTGGTTGAATAAGTATTTGGAAATATGCGATTAATATATTATTTTTGTTACAGTTTATTTCAATATTTGTCATTATAGACACTTACCTTCCAGAAAATGAATTGCTTTTCTAACATTGTAATTGCCACTTTCTTCCTAAATGATATTACATTAGGTAGAATACTATAGTTACCTCATGATAATGCATATTTTCTTGATAAAGACTGAGGTCATCAACTCTATTAGCAGTGATATCCCTAGGGTATCAGTAATAGTGAAAACGACATATGTTATTTGCATAATATTATGACATTGCTATTGAAGGAGAAGAAAAATAAATTGAGGAAGGAGAAGAAAAAGGAGGAGGAGAAATTCACACACAAAAAAGAATAGAATACCTTTCTATTCTACAGTCCTGTCTCCCTCTTCAACACTCCTTCCCCCAATGCACACACACATAAGTGTAACATAACACTTTAAAATTTGAGAATTATTATTGCATTTTTTTCTTCTTTACTTCATTCTTTTATATGTTTTTTTATTAAAGACCTCCTGAAATATGTAAAAATTCTAGTTTGGCAATTTTATATTTTATATAAAAAACTAGAGGCCTGGTCCATGAAATTCGTACACCAGAGAGGGCGTGTCCCTCCGCCTGGTCTGCACCCTCTCCAATCCGGGGCCTCTCGAGGGACGTCCAACTGCCAGTTTGGGATCAGGCCTACATCGGCAGTCAGACATCCCCCTCATAATCCAGGATGGCTGGCTCCTAATCCGAGATGGCTGGCTCACGTGCCTGCCTGCCTGATCAGCCCTAACCAATCTGCCTGCTAGTCTGCTTGCCCCCAACTGCCCTCCCCTCCTAGCCTGATCGCCCCTAACCATTTCTGCCTCAGCCCCACCACCATGGCTTTGTCCAGAAGGACGTCTGGAAGGTCTTCCAGTCTAATTAGCATGTTACCCTTTTATTAGTATAGAATAGAGTCCTTGTACACTGGTAGGGGCTGGCTGGTCTGCCCTGAAGGGGATCCCAGATCAGGGTGGGGGTCCTCTTGGGGACAGGGCCAGCCTGGGCAAGGGGCTGAGGGTTGTTTGGGGGAGGTTTGCAGGCTGGCCAAGCCTCCGGCTTTGTCTGGAAGGATGTCTGGAAGATCTCTGGAAGGTCTCCCAGTCTAATTAGCATATTACTCTTTTATTAGTATGAAGTTTTACTCTAATAAATATAATTGACTTAATTGGATTAATTTCATTAAAGTAACAACTTCGGGACATCTAAATAAATGTATCAACTTGAAAAAAGTTTTATAAATTAAAGGACAATTATCAATTGACATAAAATTGAGTAATTCATTAATTTGTGGGGATTAGCCAGGTTAATGAATTGTGACACTGTATGAGAGTTCTTACTCGTCCTAAATGAATTCTTCTGGTACCCGTGAAAGCATTGGAAGAAAGCAATGATGAAACTCTTTCCAATACCATTTAGTGAGCTAAGAATGGCTCTCCCTTTCAGTCCACTCAATCTGCATGTTTAGAAAACTGTTTGCTGAGATGCTGGAGTACATTGGGGAGATCAATACCCAGCTAAGGTTGGTATTTTTCAGCATTTTCTTCAGTTGATGATTTATAAGGTGTCAGAAGCACTAATGGAATCTTTACTTCTTTGTCATGTCTCTATTTTCTCTAATTATCTACATTTCAATGATGAACAAATGTTATACAAATTAAATACTGCTTTTGGAAATTTTAGAGAAGTGTTTCAAACTGCATTGTGGTGTTGGGAAGTTCATTTAGTCGGTGCTGTGGACAAAAAATTGTCCCTAAATGGAATGGCATGACGATATCTGAGCAACACTGCTGAGCCCCTGTGAGCCCGCCCTCACTGCGGTCTAGGGGAATGTATGGAAGGTTATTCAAGTAGGAAGGGAGGCAGCTCTCAAACCCTGTGCCCTCTTGAAAAATGTTAATATTCAAGAATATTCTATTTGTTCTCTATTTTTTTTTTTGACAGATCTCGGGAATTGCCCAATAGAAAAAGTTAAATCGTAGCTATTTATTTATGACACATTTAACCAGGGAGGTGAGGGGCTGCCTGCATCACACCATGGCCACACGAATAGTCCCCAACTATGTAAAGCTCTGCATCCTTTCAATGACTAAAAAAACATTTTTTATCATCAGGTTCAGCTCCCAGATTACTCTTACACTAAAGATGATAACCACCCGAAACCGGTTTGGTTCAGTGGTAGAGCGTCAGTCTGTGGACTGAAAGGTCCCAGGTTCGATTCCGGTCAGGGGCATGTACGTTGGTTGCGGGCACATCCCCAGTAGGGGGTGTGCAAGAGGCAGCTGGTCGATGTTTCTCTCTCATCGACGTTTCTAGCTCTCTATCTCTCTCCCTTCCTCTCTGTAAAAAGTCAATAAAATATATTTTAAAATAAATAAATAAATAAACAAACAAACAAATAAATAAAGATGATAACCAAACATTGGTACACACGGAAGGGGAGGGAGACCGGCTTCCAGTCTCAGCAGAACACGAGATTTGAACAGGCCTCCCCGCAAGGACCAAAAAAGCAAAATAAAATATTTACATTGTATGGATTAAAGCAAGGTGAGTCAGAGATGGAAAAGACTTGTGTCGGTGCGACTCCCAAGAAGAAAATCTGGAGAGACGAAGCTTGCTCTCTCCCCCACCCCCAAAATCCAGGCTTTCCTTAGGCGAGTCTGCCCACCATGTCCCAGAGGAGGCTGCCCAGAGGCTGAGAGGAGGGCCCGGGCTGGAGGAGCAGCAGTGAGGACACGGGCCCATTCGGAAGCCGAGCGGGTCGGGAGGTGGGAGGGCAGCGCCACAGGAAAGCGGACTCCCGAGTGCTCCCTGCCCTGGACAGTCCCAGCGCAGAGCACAGAGACACCAGCGATGACAAACACAGAAAAGATGTCATACATACAGGTAGCAGCAAACAAACAGCCAGTGCATGCTGGGAACTGGACAGGTGCCCTGGTCAAGCAGCCTGTAGTGGCACCTGTAGACCCTGCGCAGCTGGGAGCCGGCTGTGCAGACCAGCCACCGGCGCTGACTGGGCAAAGGGTAACAACAAGACAAAACCCTGCCTGGAACCCTAACCGGTGTGGCTCAGTGGATAGAGCGTTGACCTGTGGACTGAAAGGTCCCAGGTTTGATTCCAGCCCAGGGCATGTACCTTGGTTGTAGGCACATCCCCGGTGGGAGGTGTGCAGGAGGCAGCTGATTGATGTTTTTTCTCTCTCATCGATGTTTCCAACTCTCTATCCCTCTCCCTTCCTCCCTGTAAAAAAAAATCAATAAAATATATATATTTTTAAAAACCTGCCTGGAGCTCGCCAGCTCCTGGGAAAGACAGAGGCTCCACAGCACACACCGAAGGGAGTGAACTTACCAGGAGGTCAAAGGTAGCAGGAAAGTGGGAGAGAAACGGTGAGCCAGTGCCAGGAGGCCTGGAGATGGAAATCGTTGATAGTGGGATATCAGGACAGAGTTTAGTGACATAATTAGACCCGTTGACTTTTCCTGACCACCTTAAATGCCCTCGCTCCTGGGAGCAAAAAAAGCTCACACAGATCTAGCTAGTGTGGCTCAGTGGATAGAGTGTCCCCAGGGACTAAGCAGTCCCAGGTTCAATTCTGGTCAAGGTCACACACCTCAGCTGCAGGCTCCATCCAGGCCCTGGTCTGGGCTGGGCAGGAGGCAACCTATCAATGTGTCCCTCCCACATCAATGTTTCCCTCTGTGTGCTTCTCTCCCTTCTTCCACTCTCTCTAAAAATCAATGCAAAAGTATCTGCAGGCCCTCGCCGGCTTGGCTCAGTGGTTAGAACATCGGCCTGCGGACTGAAGGGTCCCAAGTTCGATTCCAGCCAATGGATTCGATGCCTGGGTTGCGGGCTCAATCCCCAGTAGGGGGCGTGCAGGAGGCAGCCTATCAATGATTCCCTCTCATCATTGATGTTTCTATCTCTCTCTCCTTCTCTCTTCCTCTCTGAAATCAATAAAGAAATAGAAAAAAAAAATTTAAAGTATCCTCGGGTGAGGATTAATAACAATGAAATAAAATAAATAAATAACATAAAAATAAAACTAGAATATCTGTAATAATAAAAGCATAATATGCAAATCGACCCAACAGCCAGACAGCAGAACGCCCATCCAGGGGCCCTTCCGGAAGAAGCCGGGCTACAGAGACCTACTCTGGCGTGGGTTCTGTGCACGGGCCTCTAGTCAGTAAACACATAGGCAGACACACGATCCCAGGGCCCTGAGAACCGGAAATGCAACGTGGCTGAGGTTGTTATTTCAGTGTTTGGTGCGGGGGCCGGTCCCTCCGTGTGTCTGTGTGTGGAGTGGCCTTCCAGACAGTCTGGAAGCGAATCTGAACCGTGTGCAAACGCTTTCCTTCACTCGCAGGCCAGCTCCGTTATCCACCGCCCGGCAGCTCCTCGCAGCTGTTCGTGAGAGGCCCGGGCCCAGGGCAATTGCTTAAAACACACGGCAGAGCGGCCCGTCAGTGCTCCAATCACTGGCGAGTCTTCAAGAGCATCGCCGTGGGGCTGGGAATAAACCTGCGTGGACGGGAAATTACTTACCAGAACATCCAGCGGGCATTCCCCCACCGCTGGATTGTCCCGAAACTGAGCCGGAATGAAACGGCCCTCGCACCGCACAGTCCTGTGTGCGGACGGCCCGGGGCCGCCTTAAGAGCACAGGCTGCAGTTGCTCAGAGCTGCATTTTATCTGCACAAATGAGGGTGCTTTTTCTCGCCACACAAATTAGAGCAATTATTCCAACTCAAGCTGTGATGGTTCCGGGGAGAATGATTGCACGCACATTATCTTTTAAGAAGGAAGAAAGGGAGAAAGGGGGAAAGAAACGGTCGCAGTAGGACTCTGAGGCGCAGTGGTGGGTTTCGTTGTGTGTTTTAACCCAGCTCCTCAGGAGCAATGCACTGCCCTGCTCCTTCCGCTCTTTGCTGAATTCAGAACGTCTATCCTGTCATGTGTACAGTGAATAATGCTCACCCCCCTCTTCTGCGCCGAAATGCTAACAACGCTACCAACCAAGCCAGACATCATTGACAAGCTCCTGGTTACAAAGTGGGAAGACATTAAGTGAAAACAATTTAAAAACAGTTCTCTGCAGTTCCATATCGTCCGCCATCATACATTGAATAAATCCAACGAGTGCTTGCTTACCTGTAGAAACCTATGTTCTGGGCTGGGGCTGGGGGGGGGGGGGGGCGCGGGAAGGTCCCCAAAAGAAATGGAACCAGAGCCTCTTGTAAAAAAATCCCTTTGCACCTCTCTCTGATAGTTTTCAGCTCTAGCCCAGATTAAAGGGGAAATCAAGGCCTGCAGCCTGCATTGACATACTTGCGAGTAGGACAGAATACATATCCAGTGAAATTCCTTCTTACTTCTATGTCTAAGAGTGAATTTCAAGTTCTTACAAACCTTGACATTTAGAAATTATTTCGCTTTCAAAATTGTGAAATTCACTTTCTCCGTTATGTCAGCTGAGTGTAAAAATTCACATTCAAGTTGCAATGGTAATTATACACATTCAAAAGCCACGTGTGCTTTTCGCCCTGGGTCCTACCGCAAATATGAGGCTGAACCGGACCGGGCAGACCAAGGGTGACAGGGGCTGCTGGGTGACACTGGAGGGTCCAGGGTTTGATTCCGGTCAAGGGCACATGCTAGGGTTGTAGGCTCAATCCCGAGTGTAGGGTGTGCAGGAGGCAGCCAATAAATGATTCTCATCATTGATGTTTCTATCTCTTTCCATCTCCCTTTCTCTCTGAAATCAACAAAAATATAATAAACTGGTGAGGCGAAGCCAGACGGCAGCCTGCACCCCGGACACAGCGTTTAAAACTCCCTTCGGTTTCAATTGCAGCCAGAGAGCAGCGAGATGCCAGTGAACTCAGACAACGCAGAACGTGAGCACCAACTCCCACAGCACGGCTGGGGACCGTGGGAAACAAGCCCACAGAGTTACTGTCCCGGAGGAAAACAAGGACACAACCTCTGACCTCGGGTGCGGTGCATGGATTTGTATGTAAAGGGCATCCGTGCCTGCTCTCCACTCATCGCTTGATAGGTGTGATCAAATGCCACTTGGTGCCGGCTGATGATAACGTGGGAGTCAGGGGTCGGTCCTGTGTGAAGGGGTGGCCGGCGGGAATTAGAAAGGGGACATGCTTCCCGCCAGCCTCCCTCAGAAATAATTTCATGAATGAATTTCACCACCTGTGATTCTGTCAAAATCCGAGTCATTTTCCGAGAGGCTTGTGTCACTTGCCAGTTTTAGGAGCCACACTGCCTGTTGGCAATGCTGGGTCATGCTTCCATGTGGAAGGATTTCTTGAACCTGATAGAAATAGAAATCATGTTTGGGCACTAATAATAATTTTTAAAAAATAAGTCTTTCAAACTCATCTGTGAGGAGAATTGTGGAGGCATCAGTGCTAGGTGTTTTCCTTCTCTCTCTCCTTCACCCTTTGACTTGGCTGTCAATGTTTTGTTTTTGTTTTTCAGGGGGAAATAAGGACCAAAGTACTAAGTAGTAACATTCTGGCAGGGCAGAACGATACATCAGCATATTGAAGATACACCTGGTAGGAAGCAGGTATAGAATAAACTAACTTACTTAGTTTATTATATACCTAAAGATAGATTTTTTTTTTTTTTTTTTTTTACAGAGAGGAAAGGAGAGGGATAGAGAGTTAGAAATATCAATGAGAGAGAATCATCGATCAGCTGCCTCTTGCACACCCCCTACTGGGGATATGTCTGCAACCCAGGTACATGTCCTTGACCAGAATCGAACCCAGGACCTTTCAGTCCGCAGGCCGATGTTCTATCCACTGGGCCACACTGGTTTTGGCTTAGTTGTCTTTAAAGTAAGATCCTTGGATTCCTTCATTCAGCCAGCCAGTCAATATCTGGGGCTCATCTGCTGTGCACTGAGAGCGCCTTTAAATGGAAACAGTGCAGATACAGACAGGTCCATACATTGCACATACTCACTGTGGAAGAGTTAGCCTCCGCCGGCTTTGCCCAGGGGGAGAGATGAGCAGAGGCTTTAAGAGGAAAGGATGGTTGAGCTGTATCTCCAAAGAGGAAGTTTACAACTTGGAGATGTCATTGGAAATGGAAAAATACCTGGAAAGGTCCCAGATGGCCAGGCATGAGCGGGAAAAGCAGAGAGCCCAGGACACAGGAAGGCGGGAGCTGAAAATACAGGGCGCTCTGTGGCATGACTGGGAATTCGGTTTCTGTAACTGCAGGCAACAGGGAGACCTTATAGAGTTTAAGCACGCATGTGAAGGAGAAAATGGAAAACGCTAGTTGCAGGGAGAGACAGCTGAGAGGAATACTGGAATCCTTTCAATTACATGCGGTAAGGGCATGCATTCAGGCAGCATTTGCAGTTAGCTGGTGGCAGGATTCATGGAACTTGGGCATTGAATCGTGTGCGGGTGAGGGGAAGGTTCTGAGAAAACCCTGCTCTGCCTTGAGTAATTGAAAGGCTCCAGAGGCCGTAAGTGGGGACAGGAAACTCAGTCAGGCAGCAAGTTGAATAAGAAGGAAGTTGAGTTTTAGGCAAAGAGTGAGAAACAGCTCCCAGAAAAGAAAGGACATTTTAGAAAATAATTGTAAAGGCAGTTTTAATCATTTCTAATAGAAAACATACTCCTAGAGGTAAAATGTGGGAAGTTCCTAGTGAATAAAACCAGATAACTTACAAAGACCCAGACCTCACTGTTCAGACTTTACATACAAAACTAGAGGCCTGATCCACAAGATCCGTGCAAGAATGGGCCTTCATTCCAGCCGGAATCACCTTTCTGCCATTGCTCTGGCCCAGAACCGCCTCTCCACCTGCCCATGCTGCCCACGGGCCCAGAGCCACCGAGGCAGCACAGAACACCTGCATCCTGCCCCACCTCCAGCCACTCGGCACCTGAGTATGCAAATTAACCTGCTGGCTATGTTGGGTTAATTTGCATACTCACTCCTGATTGGCTGATGGGTGTCACAGAGGCAGGGTCCATTTGCATCTTCGTTTTTTATCAGTGCAGATACTAGAGGCCTGGTGCACAAAATTCATGCACGGGTAGGGTCCCTAGGCCTGGCCAGCGATCAGGACCCATCTGTGAGGCAACCAGTGGGACGATCAGGGGGGCCCACTTGCACTTGCTTTGGCTGGCCTGGCACTGCCAGCTTGCCAGCCCTGCCTCCCACCGCCACCACCAGGGCCTGTGGGCTGGGGGAAGCTCCTGCATTAAACATGTGCCTTCTGGTGGTCAGTCTGTGTCATAATAACTGGTTGTTCTGCCAATCTGTTGATGTGCATATTAGGGTTTTATATAAATAGATAATAAGAATCAAGGACTTATAATGTATACATTTAATTTCTATTTCTAGAAATTAAGTGCCTTCTTATCAACATTTACTTGAATATTTTTAGACTGGTTTTCCTCTAAGTAGGTTTTCCCTCAATCATGACTAATGTGGGGGAAAACAATATTTGAACATATTAATAATTAAGAGCCCAGCAGGGCTGTGTTTCCATAGGTAGGGACTGAATGAATGGGGTTCAAACATACCTGATAAGCTTCCTTCAGTGTCCCACTTTCAATCACCTCTTTCTTAGTAAGTGTCGCTTTACTTAGACTCTCCACTCAGTTTGCTGCGATTTCCGTAAAAACCTTAGGAAAGAATAAAGTCCTTTCAGAAAGTGGTTCCCTTACCTCCAGCTCAGGTTCTGCACGAAGACTGCCCTGGGCTCCCTCAGTAACCGGACCCTGTCCGCTTTGTTCCCAGTGAATATGTAATAAAATAGTTGGGTAGTTGCTGCCCGTTATAATCTCGGTGTTAGCGGAGGGAAGCCTTCCTGTTGGTGAGAGAACAGAACAAGCGATGGCGTCTGACAGAGGAGAAGCTCGGGGCTGCTGCTGGGGCGGCCGCTGGGGCCGGTCCCCTGTGTCTCTGAGGATGAACCTCCCAGAGTGTGAGGTCGTGCCCAGTGAAGGCCTCAGGCTGGGTCCTGAGGAAGCATGACGGGCACCCAGGCTTCTTGTCACAAGAGGCCAAGGGTGTGGAGTCTGAATGAGCAACCATTGAACCGAGGAACCCAGGACTCACCGCTATTATTTTCTTTTCTTTTTTAAAAAGATTTTTACTGATTTCAGGGAGGAAGGGAGAGACAGAGAGAGAAACATCAATGACAAGGGAGAATCACAGATCTGCTCCCTCATACACGCCCCCCCTCCCCCCGCTCCCCACCCCCCTCCCATTTGGGATCAAGCCCGCAACCCGGGCCTGTGTCCTGACTGGGAATCAAAGCCTGACCTCCTGGTTCATAGGCCCATGCTCAACCACTGCGTTCTTTTATTTCCTATCATCACTGGGGACACTCTAGGTGGTGAGTGAGAGAAGACCAGATACAATAGCTAAGAAGCTGACCACTGGCTAGCTGTGGTCACACCCTAGCTCAGTGGTCCCCACCCATCAGCATCAACACTGTCCGGCAAATCCTCAACCCCTGCGGGTAGGCCGGGCCCTCTGGTTTAACAAGCCCTCCGTCTGGCTCGGGTACTAGACATCCAAGTGTGGGATCCGCGGCAGGAGAGGGCAGGTTCTCAAAACCCGGAGTCTATCAGGAATGCAAATTCGTGGGGCCTCCCCATTATCCACTGAGTCAGCATCTCTTGGGATAAAGGCCTCGAAGCTGAGTCACAGCAAGCTCTCCAGTGAAAGTACGGGAACCCCACTGTTCATGCCACGGGCCCCTGGGGCAGCTCCCTCCACAGTCCTTTGTCTTGTCCCTGGTCCATCCCCTGCAAACAAATTCGAGTGGGTGATATTTCCATGGGGACTGCTAGTAGGGGGTGTGCAGGAGACAGCTGATCGATGTTTCTCTCTCATCGGTGTTTCTAACTCTCTATCCCTCTCCCTTCCTCTCTGTAAAAAATCAATAAAGTATATTAAAAATAATAATAATCAGAAAGAAACATAGTTACTTAATGAAATATAGATGCCAGAAATACTTGCTGCCTGACACACTTCGTGGCGGCTGAGATTCAGTCCTTGGAGGGGAATATCAAACGGAGAAGGCGTTTCTGGCTCACTATGCACAGCTCTGCGTACTTTCATTATTCTGACTCTCCCCTGCTCATTCACTGCTTTTCGCAAAAATGCTAATTTCCTTTTTTTTTTTTTTTTTGCAGATGGTATATTATGATTATATTTATCTAAATGGAGATATGAAACTTCCCAAGAAGATCTGAGTAGGTGCACAGAATAATTCAGCGTTTCTTCGTTAAATAAGACAAGTGGCATATTTCTTTTAGGTAAATAAACATTTATGTCAAAAATCTTCTTTAGCATATCTGAGGCACGAAAATAACCTTTTTTGATTGACTCTGCTACTCGGGAGACCCAAAATAGTTTGAAAGCGAGAAGGCTGGTGAAATAAATTTAGCACCGCGCCCCACGTGCTGTGGGTATGCAGCGCCCCCGTGAATGAGTAAGAAGGCATCAATTAAAATGTTGGACCCACAGTTCCCTCTCCTGCGCTGAAAACGGGAGGCTGCTCAGCAATATTAAGATAGTAATTTAATTCACCTTTTCCCCATTCTGGCTTGAGACTCACTTTTTGACTCACGGGTTGCGAAGCTAATTGTCAGTGCTGGTACATCATCAGGTCTAAGTGTCAATCAAAGCACAGCCTCTCTTGAGAGGAGATGGAAACGGTTATAAGATGTGCCCTGTGGTGCCCCCCATATCACGCCCCCCTGTTCTGAGGAGTGGGATCGCTGAGCATTTAGAGAATTGGGAATCCGGGAAGGCAGGGGATGAACAAGAGAGGTTTATAAATAGGACAAGGCTCCCACAAAATCATATTATTTTTCTATCCCCCTTTTATTTCTTTAGTATTTTCATTTTTGTCTCAGCAAAATCAAGAACATTTTTACAGTAAGTATTTCCTCAAAATGGAATATGTCTGGGGAGCAAGGAGAAGAATTCCCACTGGAAGACCGATGGGCCTGAGGAGAGATGGTGGGAAAACCTCTCTTATCACTAAGATTCCCGTAACCCAGGAACAGATTAAGTTAAGAGGGGGGAAAGTTAGAAGCATTATTGGTGCCCTGAATAGGACACAGAACAAGAAGTAATTTTACCTCCATTCCACGCTTTAAAATATTTTCCTGGAAATTTTGGAATATATCAAAAATTGCACAAATACCCATTATCTTTAGAAGTGATTTAAATATAAAGGCCAGATTCTGAGTTCATACCCCGAATTGTTAAGCTTCCATTCAAAACACAGTCAAAAGGCCAAGGCAACATAAAATAAAAGATCAATGGCAGCCCTGGCTGGTTTGGCTTAGTGGATAGAGCATTGGACTACAGACTGGAGGGTCCAGGGTTTGATTCCGGTCAAGGGCACATGCTAGGGTTGTAGGCTCAATCCCGAGTGTAGGGTGTGCAGGAGGCAGCCAATAAATGATTCTCATCATTGATGTTTCTATCTCTCTTTCCATCTCCCTTTCTCTCTGAAATCAACAAAAATATAATAAACTAGAGGCCTGGTGTACGAAATTCATGCACTGGAGGGCGGTCCCTAAGCTGGACCTGCCCCCTCTCACAGTCCGGGAGCCCTCAGGGGATGTCCCACTGATGGTTTTGGCTGCTCCCCAAGGGCCTAAGCCATCAGTCTGACATCCTTAGCACTGCTGCAGAGATGGGAGAAGCCCCCAGCCACCACTGCTGCGCTCGCCAGCTGTGAGCCCGGGTTTGGCTGAGCAGAGCTCCCCCTGTGGGAGTTCCTGGGTTGAGTATATGTCCCCTGGTGGTCAGTGCGTGTCATAGAGACCAGTTGGTCAATTGATTTGCATATTAGCCTTTTATTATATATTATATTTTATTAATGAATGCCTAGTTTGGCCTAGTCTTCAATTATGCAGACTCTTTTACATTGGGCACTTAAGCCCCAAATGAGAGTGGATTATGATGGTCCAACTCGGAAAGTCATTCTACAATGTGTTTATGGGAGTGAAATACGGATTCCCCCCAAATCCGAGGCCCTCTTAGGAAAGAGGGGGGACGTGGTCTGTAGTCCCAGGACTGGAAGAGCGCCATCCCCAGTTCAGCTCTTGTTGGATTCGTGGCTCTCAACCCTTACGTAACAGCTGCAGATATAATGCGGGAGTAGAGTTTAAAGGATAAATTTAAACTAGTTTTTATATACAAAAAAAAAAGAAAGAAAGAAAGAAAGAAAGAAAGAAAGAAAGAAAGAAAGAAAGAAAGAAAGAAAGAAAAAAGAAAAGAAAGAGGGTAAAATGCAGGCTACCAAACACAGGCAATGGAATGAACTCAGACTTAATTAAGCCTGTGGAAGGAACACATTAAGTGTAAGCCTTCTTATCATAAATTGCCGAGGGAAATAGCTGTGGTGATAAAGATATTTAAATTTTTTTAAAGAAAAAACAATGACCCAATGTTAACTAAGAGGGCAAGACAAGAGGTTTTTTTTTAATGAGGTTGTAGGATTGTGTTTGGGAGCAGCAGTGCCTGAGTGGCTGTCTGTAAGCGGTCTGCGGTCACCTTTCCAGACTAAGGCACCGCATCCTCCTGGGGAAGGACCGATGGGCACGGCTCTCCCGCGGCCGCGGACAACTGGTCTCTGCTAACAGGTCCCGCCCTTCCTGTGGGAGAGGCAGTGTTCTAGAAGGATCAGTCTGAAATAATGCACTTCCTCTCAGAGCCGGGCCGTTTGATATGCTGAATATATTTACTTTTTAATTAAATTTTCTTATCACTTCAAACTGTTAATAGAAGGGCATTTTGTCTTAAATGAGGCGAGGCAATGATGCACATGTGTACACCGGCACTGTGTCCAGGCCTGCGGACGGCACCGCAGAGGGTACTTAAGATGTTTGGTCTGCATTGACAAAGCCGAAAATAAAACATCTGTCCTGCACTTTTCGTAAGAAAGAGAACATAAATCCTTTCCAACCCCCCCTCCCTTCCTCCCTCCCTCCGGTCTTCCTCTTCCTCTTGTTTTAACATTGTAACTTCCTGTGTAAAGTGTTTGGTGGTTGATCTGGACTCTACCAGCTTTGGGCACATTTCACTTTTCACTTGAAACTCATGTTTGTTATTCTTTTGCAGGGACCGAGACCAACTTCCCCCTTAAAAGCAGCCGAAGTGCTTTCCTCCATGAACTCAGAACTCCCCCTGCTTAAAATGGATGTCCTTTTCCTTTTCCTACGGCTTTGAACTTTTCTCATTCTATTTTTTTTATGTTTTTTAATTAAATGGATGGGTGACATCGGTGAGAAGATCACATGGGTCCCAGGTGTACATGTCTATGCACATGAGCTATGCATTGCACTGTGTGCACACCGCCAGAGCCAAGACTCCTTCCATCACCATGTATGTGGTCCCCTTTGCTACCTTCCAATCTCCTTCGCTCCGGTAACCACCACCCAGAGGTGTGAGGCCCTTCTCTTTATATCCGAAACCCTTCCAACAGCAGACAGCCTTGAAGTCAGCTCACGTGGGTGACATACGAATCACATGTTTACGCTGAATGCTCTAAAAAAAAAAAAAAAAAAAAAAAAAAAAAAAAAAAAAAAAAAGCCAAAGTCTTGCGGTAAACATTGAGTGTGTCCAGTGAGGAATACCGGTGACGGCTCCCCTCTGAGGAGCTCCTGTGAACGTGGGCCTGGTCCTGCGTTCTGAACGCGTTATCACATAAGGAGACATTTATTTTGGGGGATGACATGCTTCAGGGTCCTTTGCAGAAGAAAGGCCATAGCATCTTGTTGGCCTACACATGAACAGATGTCAAATATCTCCATGGCGTCCTCCAAATATTATATTCCGCCTCTGCCCACAGTGGAAAATCAATGTCCCTCCAGAAAACAAATAGCATTGCTTTGTTCCTGACCTTGTAAGGTACTTCCACTCCGCAATAGGTACTGGTTTAAAAACCAGCAACGATGGTAAGGTTCATTTTTCCCCCCTGCTCAGTGAAAGGATTAGCCAACGACTACATTTTTATAAGGAAAATGGAAATGCATTTTACTGTGTTGGTTGGCCACATGGTTAAGACTGAGTCATGTTTCCAAGAAATATTGACAACTTGTGGTACTGATAGAACTAATAAAAGGGAAGGAAGTATCTGGTGCTCTGCTTAGACAGCGAGTGGTTTTAATATTGTTAAAAAATTTAAAATCACTGACTGATGGATGGACTTCCTACGGACAGAGGCTGTGCTGGGATGTTACTGGTTTCGAAGTCTCGCTAAGACGATACATCTCAGAGCTCCTCCCAGGCGGATAGCTAGTTGGGTTCCAAATTCCAACAGGTAATGTGCTTTCTGCACCTACGGCAGTATCCCGCACCCTCAGCATCCTGTGGAACGTTCGAGAACCATTGTGTCAGGCCACAGAAGAGCAAGTAAACAAATGAATCCTGCAAGGAAGTCCTTAGTGATACTTAAAATCTACTCCCTTCCAAAAACACATGGAGGTAGAGGCAGCGGGGCATGGAGTTTTAAAAATAACCCAAGTACACTTCGTCCGGCGGGCTTTTCTTCCTGGAAAATTCTCTCAGGGCCTGACTTTGGGGGCTTTCCGTCCCTTCCACTCGCCAGCTGGGGTGGTGGGGTGCCCGCCTGGCTGCCTCTCTCCCCGGAGGAGGCTGTGCAGCAAGGAATCCGGCGAGACCGCAGCCCCGGGCCCTGTGGGCAGGCCCGTTACTTGCTGGTTAAGCGGCGGGCCCTGGACGGCCCATCCATCCCCCAAAGCGGACTCCCTCCACCAGCCCCCTCCAGCCCCCCGCCCCCAACTTCCTCTCCAGCGGAGCCCGCCCCCAGCCTGCGCCGCAGTCCCGCCCGGCGGTGCCCGGAGCCAGGCCGCCAGGAACCCGCACGTTAGGGGCGGGCGGAGGCTCAGAGCGGCTCCTCTGGCCGAGCCCGGAGCCCGGAGCCCGGAGCCCGGAGCCTGAGCAGCGGAGCCCGCGCCCCGCTCCGGCGGCAGGTGGGCCGGCGCGCAGCGGGTTAAGGCTCCGCGCAGCGTCAGACGGAAAGTTGCGGCGGCGCCGGAGCCTCCTCCGAGGTCCTCCGCCCGCCGGCAGCTCCCGCTCCGGTCCGCTCCGCTCCCCGCTCCCGCTCCCCGGCTGGCGCGGCGCGGAGGGGGCGGCGACCACGCAAGCCCGAGCCCGGCTGACGTGGCCGGGCCGCGGGGCGCGGGGCGCAGCACCAGGCGGGGAGACTCCGGCGCCCGGCCCGGCCCCCGCGCCGCCGGTGCAGCCTCCCGGTGCAGCCTCCGCCGGTGCAGCCTCCCGGTGCAGCCTCCCGGTGCAGCCTCCCGGCGCAGCCTCCCGGTGCAGCCTCCCGGCGCAGCCTCCCGGTGCAGCCTCCCGGTGCAGCCTCCCGGTGCAGCCTCCGCCGGCGCAGCCTCCCGGTGCAGCCTCCCGGTGCAGCCCCCGGTGCAGCCTCCGCCGGCGCAGCCTCCCGGTGCAGCCTCCCGGTGCAGCCTCCCGGTGCAGCCTCCCGGTGCAGCCCCCGGTGCAGCCTCCCGGTGCAGCCCCCGGTGCAGCCTCTGCTCCCCGCGCCCCGCGCCCGCCCGCCCGCCCGCCCGCAGCGGAGCGCGATCCGGGTGCGCGCAGCCCCGCGCCGGCCTCTGAGCTCGCCGGGCGCCGCGGTCCCTCCTTCCTCTCCGGCTGCGGGGCTGCGGCCTCCGCCGATGTGACCCCCCTTTATTTTCCTTTTTTTTTTTTTTTTGGAAGATGGGGGTCTTCGTGGCGTGGGTCGGGGTCGCCTTTTCTGTGTTCTGCGTGCAGCAGGGGGTCTCCTCCCAAGGTAAGTGCGGCTCCCGGGCCGCGTGCATCCGCTGGTGTGTGTGCGCCTGTGTGTGCCTGTGTGTGTGCATATATGTGTGTGTGCATATGTGTGCCTGTGTGTGTGTGTGTGCGTGTGCGGTGTGTCCGGGCAGATGTGAGATTCCTGGCCAGGAACGCTGGAACCACCGCGTTCCGTTGGGCAATTTTTTTTTTCCTTTAAAGTTGATGGAACGGCAGGGGTGCTGGATCTGAGAGCACATCTCTTCATCTATTCGGTACCCGGCAGAAGCACGGGTGTGTGTGTGCGTGTGTGTGCCTCCTGTGTGCATGCATAAGGTAGCTGCTTATGCATAACCGTGGCCAGCAACGGGGGCTCCCCGAGGCCGGTCCCCTGCTCCGTGGAGGCAGGCGGGCTTCTAGTTCCCGTTCTCCTGGGTCCGGTGACTTCGTGTGTGTGTGTGTGTGTGTGTGTGTGTGTGTGTGTGTGTGTCAGAGGAAAGGCCCTCAGAGGGTCCGTGAGAGGCGCCCAGAGCTTGCCTTCCCAGGGCTGCAGCCTGCGGAATCCGGGTTCGCGGCCCCGCGGGCTGCGGACCGGTTTCAGCACCACGAACAGAGCTCCGGGCAGGCCGGAGCCGCAGCCCTTGGAGGCAGAAAAGCCACCTCCTCTTCCCCCCTCGCCCCCCACCCCACCCCACCCCCTACAAAAAGTCCTATCCCATCAGCACATCTTCTTGGCTCTCCATTCCCTCTGGGTGTAAATGCAGTGCCATGTCCATGAAAATCATCTGGGGTTTCATGAGATTGTGAAAGGGACGCTGGTGGTGTCTCCTTAAAAAGTGGGGGCTGGGGATATGCATTCACCCCCCCCCCAAGCCGGTCCTGCAGCCCCTGGGCCCCCCTCTCCACGCGTGTGCGCTGTCTCTGCGCACTCTGCCAGCCCCAGGCCTCGCTGACATTACTTTTGGGGACCCACCAGCGCCTCCCCAGTGGCCCTCAGACAGATAAGCACGCCCGCTGAAGCCCCTCACAGACGTGCCTGGGGAGGGACCGAGCATCTCATCTCTGTGAGTTTTGCTCTGAGTCCATGGATCTTGCAAACCGCAGGATCGAGGTCGGTCATGGAAAGACTGCGGGAGGGGGGGGGGGGATGCGGTCCCTCCGTCCAGGGTGGGTGGCAATGTACAGCACAGGGCCTGCCTGCCTGCCGGGAGCACCGGGAAGGTGACTGTGGAGAGGAGGGGTCCTCGGAGCTGGGGAAGTGTGGCTGGTTCCAGTGCGGAAGCACCATTGCTAATTGCTTCGGACACGTCAGGAATGTGCCTTGTGGCAGCAGTCACGACTCCGTTCTCTGCCCCATGAAGCTCCCAGTTTCCATCGGTGGCTGGGAAACTTGGGGGCAAGAGGCCGTCCTCACCCACCCCGGCAGGTGTGTCTGGCACACACCGTGTAACCCAGGGCCGCAGGCTGCCGGGGGCTTGCTCTGCTCCTCGCCGAGCAGCCTGGCGAGCAGGGGAGTTATTGGCAGCTCCTTGGGCTCTCCGTTCCCCGGGCCTGAGGGACAGCGCAGTGATGTGGGCCGGGCACCAAAAATAAGACAGGCGACGGAGAGGGGGCGGGGAGCCAGGCAAAGGGCAGGATGTCAGAGAGGGGGTTTGTTCTGGATTCTGTTTTTGGAGCCAAGAAAACGGAGCCATCCCTTCAGGAACGGAGCTGGCAGGGTCTCCTAAAGGGTGCGTTTCTGTTTTGCAGCAAAATTCACTGAGTTTCCCCGCAACGTGACGGCCACCGAGGGGCAGAATGTGGAGATGTCGTGCGCCTTCCAGAGCGGCTCGGCCTCCGTGTACCTGGAGATCCAGTGGTGGTTCCTGCGGGGCCCCCAGGGCCCGGAGCCCGCGGCCGAGGTGGCTGGCGCCCAGGTAGAGGATCCGGTGGCCCTCACGCCCTCTCCCTCCCTGGGTCCTCTGGGTGTGGAGCCAGGGTGCCAGGCCGGGTGCCTGGGTGTGGAGCCAGGGGTGCAAGCCCAGGTCCCTTGGGAGCCGCTGGCGCGCTTGGCCGGAGGGAGGCCCAGGACGCCAGGGGGTGAGCTCCATGCGTCCTGGAAACGCTGGTTGGAAACCAAGGGGCAGCCTGTGAGTCTGTCTGGTTCAGACTGGGAATGGCCTCCTCCTGTCAGCCCTGGTTCTTGTCCAGATGTGTGTGATCTGTCCCGGGACACCCGCTGCCCCGTCTCAGGGACGTGGGGTGGGGTGGGGTGGGGTGGGGCGGGGTGGGGGGAACTCTGTGGGTGTCTCTATCCCCCGCCCCCACGCCCCTGATTGATTGGCAGAAGAGGTTCCAGAGAGAGAAGGGAGGGGTACCGGGAGGAGGGAGAGAGGCGAGGAGGAGGGGCCCGGGAGGAGGGGGCGGGTGCAGAGGGAGTGGGGAGGGGGCCGGGCCGGGCCAGGCCACTGGGGAACATAGGGAGGAGAAGGGGAGGGGACGGAATGGAGGGGGCGCGGCTGGAGGGGAAGAGGGCGGAGAGAGAGGAAGGAGGGAGAGGAGAGGGACAGGAGTGGGCGAGACGGGAAGGAAAAGGGATCGGAGCGCAGGTTGGAGACAGAGTTCAGCCAAAGAGGCGGCTGACGGTGGGGCTTCGGGATGAGGAGAAGAAAGTCTGTCCCTGAGACCCGGGGAGGGAGGGCGGGAGGGAGGGGACGCAGTCCGGGCAAAGGCGGAGCCTGGTCCCCGCAAACCCCGCCGCCCCACCACCTCCCGCGCCCCTCCCCGCGCGCCGGCTCCGCGCGTCCCGGCGCCTCGGAGCGCGGGCGGCCAGCGCCCCCGCGCGGCGGAGGCCGGACTGGCAGCCAGGAAGCGGGGCCGGGCCGCGCTCCTCTCTCCCCAAACCGCCCAGCCCAGCTCCCGGCAGCGGCGATGGGCCCACGGCTGCGCCCGGACCCGGACCCGGCGCGGGCTGAGCTCCTCTCCTTCTCCGCAGGCCGAGCTGCTGCCCGACCGCGACCCCGACAACGACGGCACCAAGATCAGCGTGAGTGCGGGCGGGCGGCCGGGCGGCCGGACAGTCAGTGTGTGAGGTTTTCCCGGGCCCTGGGAACCTCTGCCACTGTCTCTGCAAAAGGCACCCGGGACAGTGCCCCGCCTCTCTGGGCGCGTAAAGCGGAGGCCCGTTAGAGCTGGCGCGTGAATATATATATATATATATTTTTTTTAATCACAACATGTGATTACATGTGTGAGCAGTTACATGTGTGAGCAGTTACATGTGCAAGCAGTTACGTGTGTGAGCAGTCGCGTGTGTGAGCAGTTCCCGGGAGTCGGTGCCAGCAGGGAGGTGCGGGGCTTCTGTGCGCTCTGCTTTCCAGCAGAGACATCCCGCAGGAGCCGAGCCGCTGACTGCTGGCTGCTCAAAGCCAGGGAGCCTGCGGGTGTTGCTTTCGCAGGAAATGGTGCTGAGACAGGAAATCAGATAAACGCAAAGTCCAAAGCCAAACACACACACAGACGTAATGGAAGAGGTTCACCCGTGAAATGCAGAGAGGTTTCTACGTTACTGGCTCTTACTTTTCATAATTGTGTGTGGAATAGTCTGAGTGTCTTATGAAATCTGTCATCATCTAGTCATGGATAGTATATAATGTCTAGTAAATCTAGCTGTTTTGATAAAGATGTTTAGGGATATATATTACTTATTATTATTATGCAATATATATAATTATTATGCAATATATATAATTATTATGTAATATATTATTGTTATTATCTCTGAACACATAATAATCTGGCCACTCAGTGCATAGCCTATATAATAAAAGGCTAATATGCAAATTGTCCCCTCGACCAGAAGTTCAACCAGCAGGCAAGCCAGCCAACTGCCCGTGTCCCCTTCCCCTAGCCAGGCTGGCCAGACCCCACCCATACACGAATTCATGCACACGGCCTCTAATATATGTACAAACATACACATACACACACACACACACACACACACTGAGTGGCCAGATTATTATGTGTTCAGAGATTATAATAATCTGGCCACTCAGTGTATATACTCTTGCTATTAATCTGGCCTAAAAATTATTAGAAGAAATGAGTGCCAATTTCCGTTTTGAAAAACAAGGCAGTGTTCAAAGCTTCTGTAGCATAGAAACCCAATGATGGCCAGGGTTGTGCTCCGAGCTCAGACGTCAGGTGATGTTGGTCTGCACCCTGAGTCACGCCACCCCATGACCATAGGTCAGAGTGTCCCCAAAAATTGAGAAGAAAAATCATTAATATCCAAGTCTATTTTGTTGGTACCTTTAATTGTCATTCCCATGTGGGGATGAGAGCTCATTCTCGGTTAAAGAAGAATGTGGTCACAGTCACCCACAGAATGCTTCTGGAATCTCTCAGAGTTGGGGCCCAGCGTGAAGAAAAGAGGCGCTGTCAGTTCTAGACTTGGCCTCATCAGGCTTCTGCTTCCTTCAGCTGAGCCAGCTAGGCAGCGGCCATCCCAGGACTGGAAAACAGAAGCGCTGGTACCAGCACCTGAGTCCGGGCGCTGGCTGGAACTAATTAGCTCATGATCGGTGAAAGCCAGTTGGGGTAGACCAGTAGTTGGCAAACTCATCAGTCCACAGAGCCAAATATCCACAGCACAACGATTGAAATTTCTTTTGAGAGCCAAATGTTTTAAACTTAAACTTCTTCTAACGCCACTTCTTCAACATTGACTCGCCCGGGCCGTGGTATTTTGTGGAAGAGCCACGCTCAAGGGGCCAAAGAGCCACATGTGTAAGGTGACCAGACGTCTCACTTTTGGCGGGACAGTCCTGATTTTTAACAATGTTTCCAGTGTCCCTTGGCATTTTTAAAAAGTTCAAAAGATTCTTTCCAAAAATCGGGACTTTTTTAAAACGCTGTGGGATGTGGGACAAATTGTTAAAAATCGGGACTGTCCCGCCAAAAGTGGGACGTCTGGTCACCTTACGCAGGAGGCTCGCGAGCCACCGCAGCTTGCGGGCCACGGGGGTAGACTAAGATCAGTACGACCTTGGGCTTTCCTGGCTGAGACCGCAGGAAGCTCTCTTGCATTTCCCAACAGGAGCGAGCTTGGGACAGAGTGCGGGGACGCGGGCGTGCGACGCGGCCCTTTACTTACTGTTTCCCCCTGCCGTCTTCCAGACAGTGAAGGTCCAAGGCAATGACATCTCCCACAAGCTCCAGATCTCCAAGGTGAGGAGGAAGGACGAAGGCCTGTACGAGTGCAGGGTGACAGACGCCAACTACGGAGCGCTGCAGGAGCACAAGGCGCAGGCCTACCTGAAGGTCAACGCCAACAGCCACGCGCGGCGGATGCAGGCCTTCGAGGCCTCGCCCATGTGGCTGCAGGATATGAAGCCCCGCAAGAACGCCTCGGCCGCCGCCGCGCCCAGCAGCGCCCACAGCCCCGCCGGCCAGCGGGTGCCCTCCACCGCCAGCCCTCACGCGGTAGCCAAAATCCCCAAACAGAGTCCGCAATCAGGTATGGAAACCGATTTTGAGCCTTTCGTGTTACCACTCACACCGCCCTCCCCGGGACCAGGGGTCACGGAGAGTAGCCAGGGGTAGGCGTGACGGCCATTGAGCTCAGAGCCCCAGCTCAGGGGACAGAATGCTGGGGCGCAGAGACCCTGAGGAGGACAGGTGACCCGCCCCCATAGTGGCCGGCTGTGCTACCCGTCCAGGGGGCCTGAGAGCCGGACTGTCATGTCTTGACCTTCTGTACGGACCCGTGGTGAGAATGATAAATCATGCCATGCCGGTTGCATTATCCATGCACGTTCGTGTTCTCTGTAGGGTTATGCATTGATGACGGCCCATGCTAAGAGACTTGGTCACACGCTTGGTCACACCATGTCAATGAGAGCGAGGCACCCGTGTTCGGCGGCCCGTAGCGTGAGGCGGGGCAGCGCTCCCAGGGCTGTTGGTTGGGGAGGAGGAGCGTCAGCTGCCCCTGGGGAAGGGGCCGATGATCACGCAGGAAGTGGCACAGAGATAAGGCAGCTCCCGTCCACATGCCCTCCACGCCGACGGGGAGGCCGGGTCAGGCCTGTCCACGGTCAGCTGTGCAAGTTAAAGCTGTTGGATGGCGTGCGCGTGCGGGTCGTGGGAACGCGCTCAGGTTTTGGCCTTGATGTGGGACCCGGGCTTCTGGGCGCGAGCAGTGCCTTGCACACCCCCCGGCGAACGTGCTGTATCCGCGCCAGCACTTGGTGGGGTGGGTGGAGGGGCGTGCCCACGTGCCTCGTTCTTTAGGTTATTTCCTTTGCCGTTTAGCATCGAAACATTATTGCTGCTAGTTTTGGTAACAGGAGATCACAGGGCTAGCGTTCAAGCTCTCTTCCGCCATCAAATTCTTTTGTGATTTGCTCACTTCGTCAGGATAATTCTGCACATGCATTAAGTATGTCTTATCTTAGAGGGAGCTTCGCACCCTTTCTTGTGACAGTGCTTTGGAAATCATGTGTGCCAACCTAGGGCTCCTCCTTATGCCTCGTATGCCGGCGGGCATGTGTGCAGAGAGCTTGGCGAAGGGCCTCGGTGACTGCTCTGCCTTGGTCGTGGCGATTCATGTCAGTCTGATGAATAGACGACTTGCCTTCACTAAAGCTCCGTTTGCTTGGCTTTGTCTCCTTTTCCTCTTTATTGTCTCTTTTGTTTCCCAAATTAAAGAACAAAACCATACCTAGAAAATACACACACACACACACACACACACACAGAATTTGTGCAGTGAGGGCAGTCCCCTCAGCCCAGCCTGCACACTCTCCAACAATGTTTTATTCTCCTCTGCCTGTAGGCCTGATAGCCCCTAAATGCCCCCCTTGCCGGCGGTCACCCCTTACTGCCCCCCCACCAGCCTGGTCACCCCAACTGCCCCCTCTGCCAACCTGGTTGCCCCCAACTACCCCCTACCAGCCTGGTCGCCCCCAAATGCCCCCAACTGTGCCAGCCTGGTCGCCCCACACAGCCTGCTGTCAGCCATTCGGTCATCCCTCACTAATGCCCCAAACAGCCTGTATTCAGTTGTCCATCCAATTCTTTCAGTCATGATGGCCCCTGGCTTTTTATATATTAGAATGGATGGATGGGTAGATAGATAGATACATATAAATTAATAACACACACACATATGCGCTTAATGGTTATAAGTTTGCAGCCATT